>CM064513.1:81581283-81915111 GCA_032716605.1 Paralithodes platypus | reverse complement strand
AAAAACCTCTCCAACAATTTCTCTTCCTCGTCTTTCCCTCCCCTTTCCCACTCTGATGGCACAACCATCACTTCTTCCTCTGACAAAGCTAAACTCTTCGCTCAAACTTTTGCTAGAAACTCCACCTTGGATGATTCCGGTGCTATTCCTCCTTCTCCGCCCTCCTCTCTCTTACTTATGCCTAATATCCTAATCTCTTCTAAAGATGTACTTTCTACCCTCTCTGGGCTTAACACTAATAAGGCGTACGGTCCGGACGGTGTTCCTCCTGTTGTTCTAAAAAACTGTGCTTCCGTGCTGACTCCCTGCCTAGGCAAACTCTTTCGTCTCTGTCTATCCTCTAACGTCTTCCCTTCATGCTGGAAGTTTGCTCACATTCAACCTGTCCCAAAGAAGGGTGACCGCTCTCAACCCTCCAACTATCGTCCAATTGCTCTTATCTCTTGTCTTTCTAAAGTTTTTGAAACTATTCTTGCTTCCAAATTTCTTAAGCATTTCTCTTCTCATAATCTGCTCTCAGATCGCCAGTATGGCTTCCTTAAGGGTCGCTCTACTGGTGATCTTCTTTCATATCTTACTAACTCTTGGTCATCCTCCTTTCGGGACTTCGGTGAGACTTTTTCTATTGCACTAGACATATCGAAAGCCTTCGATAGAGTCTGGCATAAATCTTTAATTTCTAAACACTACCCTCCTTCGGTTTCTATCCCTCCATCTGTGCCTTTGTCTCTAATTTCCTTTCCGGCCGTTCCATAGCCGCGGTTGTGGACGGCCATTGTTCACTTCCTCACTCTATAAACTCCGGTGTTCCTCAGGGCTCTGGCCTATCTCCTATTCTCTTTCTAATTTTTATAAATGATCTCCTTAACTGTACCTTAATTCCCATCCATTCATACGCAGACGACTCAACCTTGCACTACTCCATTAGTTTTTCAGAACGCCCCAGCCAGCAATCCCTCAACGACAAACGTAATGAAGCCATAGAACTCTTAAATTCTGATCTAAATACTATTTCCAATTGGGGCAGAGAAAACCTTGTTAACTTTAATGCTTCCAAAACCCAATTTCTCCATCTATCTACCCGTCAGGATCTCCCAGCGGACTATCCCTTATTCTTCAACAATACAAAAATCAACCCTTCATCTTCTCTCAATATTCTTGGTGTCTCTTTTTCTTCTGCTCTCATTTGGAAGGACCATATTACCAGTCTTGCTAAGGCAGCATCCCAGAAGCTGGGTGTGCTCAACCGCCTTAGGGGGTTCTTTTCCCCTGCACAGCTTCTTGCTCTGTACAGGGGCATAGTGCGCCCTTGTATTGAGTATTGTTCACATGTGTGGGGAGGTTCCTCTCACACTGCTCTCCTAGACAAAGTTGAAAGGAAGGCCTTTCGTATCATTAACTCCCGTCCACTCACCAACTCTCTGCAATCTCTCTCTCTCCGCCGCAATGTTGCATCTCTCTCGCTATTCTATCGCTACTATAATAATCAGTGTTCCTCAGAGCTATCCCAGTGCATACCACCTCCTTTACGTAGGGCACGTGGTACCCGTCTTGCAACTCAATCCCACCCCTACTCTGTGCAACTCTCCAACCAAGAGTGAAACGTTACTCTCAAACTTTCTTCTACTCAACAGCTGAGCTCTGGAACTCTCTCCCAGAATCAGTCTTTCCCTCTTCCTATGACTTAAATTGCTTCAAACTCCGTGTGTCCAGGCATTTTGGCTCGAACGTCCCTTGATTTTGGCCCTGTCACTCTTTCAACTATGGGGGAGGCACTCGCTATAGGCAGTTATGCCTTTTGCCTCCCTCAATCACATAGAAAAAAAAAAAAAAAAAAAAAAACTAAAATGAAAATTATTAAATAAAAGAACACAATCCACCACATAGGGTGTACATTACTACATGAGCAAGTTAATCTGTTTCCCAAGCAAACCAATCGCACATATAACAACGCACTATCGTCACGTTAAAGGAAGTAGTCAAGTTTGGGAAGTCCGGGACGTTCTGGCAAATTTTACTAAACTCTGCATGAATAAAGAAACTATATGTTAAATGTCAAAATATTATTTAAAATCAAATTTGCAACATGACAAGACATTAAAATAGTACAAAATACAAATATTGATAAGATATCTATACTATTACAAAATAATATATAAAATACAGTACAGCACTCACTAACGATAGTGCTATCGGGTAGGTACCTGTAAGCATAGCATGCCTCAAGTGACCCCTATCAATAACTACCCTACAAATAACCTACATTTATAGCACAAATAAACTAAGGAAATCGCAAAAGTAAGCAATTGATACTATCGACAATGAATACATATAATATAAAGACAAATAATTACAAAATATGAAGTAACAACAGATTTAAACAAAGAGTACTCTTTTAACAAGAACAATAAATTTAAAAAATCATCAATATTAATATTAATATTAATAATAATAATAATAGAAAACGAAAAAGATAAACAATAAATACAGACAAAAAGTAAGCAGAGGTTATACAAGAAACTTCAAGTTAAAAATGCTTGATTAAAATTATTGATGTCAAATTTTAGAATAGTCACAATAATTGACCCTAAAAAGATTAAATTTATGGAACAATTTACTTGCCTCAAAACCTCTGTCCACTAAGAGTCTGTATAGTAACCTAGCTCTAGCCCAAAAGTCATCTACTTTAGTGCAGATTTTACAAAATCTTATTAATTGGGAATAAAAACAGTTATAAGTTATTTTACTATCGATATTACTACTAGGGAAAGGAAAGTTTATTACGTTAAAATTAAAATCATCAACTTTGTGATATACTTTAAGTATGCACTGTTCATTAACAATCTCTATTTATATCAAGAAAATTTTCAACTTTATAATTTACGTTACATTGTGTGAGGGGAATAGAATTAGGGTAAATAAGTTTAGCAACTTGATTAAAATTTAACAAATTGCAAACAAGAATATCATCAATATATCTACTATTATTACTTAACAGTTTAGCAAGTGCTAATTTTTCTGGAATTTTATTTTTCTTGCTACTGTCAACTAAGTCTTTTATATATTTAAATTCTAAAGCAAGCAAGAATAAGTCTGCAATTAAAGGGCTAGCATTTCCACCCATAGGAATTCCTAATATTTGTTTGAAAATGTACGGCCCGAATCTAACATAAGTATTGAAAAGGAGGAATTTAAGGGCATCTTTAAGTTTAGTTCTATCAAAATATACAGAACTAGTGGGAGTAGAGCTAAGTGATGCATTATTAAAATATGTATAAACATTTATGAAATAATTACCATTCCTAACGAACCTGTCAAAGTGCAAATCTATAATAAAGCAAAGCTCTGAATATACTAAATCTAAAGGCAAATTGGTATACAAAGTTGAAAAGTCGAAGCTATGTACCGAGGTAACTTTCGGCATGGTATTTATTTTATCAATAACTTCTAACGAATTGTCAACACTCCAATAATAGTTAATGCCAGTTCTTTTCATGATGGTATTACAATATCTTTTATGAGTACTTTTAATGTATTTTAAGCAATTTACGACTTGTTCTGATAGAGTTTTAGTGGTAGCAAATTTTGCTCCGGCAATAAAGCGATATTTATAAGGTCTTTTATGAAATTTAGGTAACATGTATAATTTTGCAATGCACTTGTTCTTATCAGAAAGTTTAATATCAAATATTATATTTTTCTTGGTATGTTCATCGATTAAGTTATCAATATTCAGATTATTTTGAATTTCATAAACAGAATTACCGCAAATATTTTTACGTAATATGTTACCCTTAATACCTAATTCTTTTTTCATATTTTCAAGATAAAATTTCTTACATGTGAAGCTATAATTATTGCTGGCTTTATCTACTGTAGTGATTACAAAATGTTTATGTAAATTTATTAAATCAGCTTTAAGCTTATTATAATTATAGTCTATAAAATCTGAAAGATTAAATTCATTTTTAAGCGAGAAAATTTTATTTCTAATTAACTTAATTAATAATTTAGACCATGCTTCTAGTTCTCTTGCATTGCAGCACGCAAATTTATCTTTTAATTTATTGACTGAAAAAACAATATCTTTTAAAATTATGTCCCATGTTACTTTATTACTCCCTATTCTAAATTTAAACCCTTTACGACATAGCTCCGCTAATTTGTCGTTTGCAAAATGTTTAACTAGTTCTACATCACCTGTTAATATGTGACATATCGGACTATAAATGAACTTTGCTAGTGCATCACGTCTGCTAGCTGGCATATCCATGACTCTTTCACACACGCATTTATTATTATTGAAAATATCATTATCTGAAAGATTTCCTAAAACTTTATTATAATTACAAATAATAGACCCAACAGGTCGTTCATATGAATACACTATTAATGGTTTGAAATCTTTACAACCATCTGGTAACATGGACTTAACTTTCTTTGAATTAATAAGACTGTTAACATTAATTTTGTCTAAAATTTTAGAGGAATAATTTAAAGTGAACATGACTTTATCTTTAATACGGTTATCTTTGGATTTCTTAGAATTAGCTCTAATATATCCCATAAAAGCAAAGACTATATTCTTAAATTTATTTGTGAAATTATGTTTATTATTTAGAATATTTTCTATAAAAGGAGCAAAACTTTTCTTTTGTAGGCCTTTCAATGAGTCTTTTAATTTTTTAATTCCGAAATTTCGATATAATGAATATAAATTATTAACAATAATTTTAATATCAGACCTGTTTTTCTTTTTATTAAATGTATTTAGTCTTCTTTTACCGTGTCTACCAGGTCTTCTGTTTAAAACAGGGAAGTTAAAATATGGGTTATTAAAATCGTTTTTTAATAAATCTCTATACAAAATGTTGCCTACATTTTTTATTTGATTGTTAAGTCCAAATGGATAGATAGTCATTAATTTTCCAATCCAATAATTTTCTCTATCTAAAACATTTTGATTACTTTGAACAATTTCTATAATTTTGTATTTACAATCAAATTTAGTACAATCTGTGTTAAAATGCTTATATAGAAGAAGAAGGGGCCGGTTTTTGTTCTCGATTCTGAGGTTGTCTGTACACTTTCTAAGGTTGTTTTGATCTCAATTAATTTATGATCTGAGTATGTTGTGTCCGATATGTTAATGCTGTGTACTAGAGAGTCGTTGTTAGTGAAGACCAGGTCTAAGATATTGTTTCCCGTGTGGGTTCAGCAATATGTTGGGTAAGACTAAAAAAATCACAAAGTTCAAAAAGCTCTCTCGTATTAGTATTTGCTTCTCCGGTGTTATTTGCCACTAACTGGTTTTCTAGTTCTCACCATTTAATGTTGGTAGGTTAAAGTCTCCTAGCCATATAATATTTGGGGTTGGGTTCCCCAGGGTTTCCACTTCTGATTTTATTTTGTTGAGCTGGGTTTTGAATTCTTCTCGGGATGAGTCTGGAGGCCTGTATGTAACAATAACTGCTAAATTTAGGGATTCTATTTTAACTCCAAGTATTTCCACCACTTCATTACTGTTATTTAGGAATTCAGTACATATCAGTGAGTCATGTATGTACAAGGCTACACCTCCATGTGATCTATGCGTTCTGTCCGCCCTATGTAGGTTGTAACCAGGAATCCATACCTCACTATCTTCCTGATCTTTAATGTGAGTTTCTGTGAGAGCCGCAAATATAGCGTTTCCTTCTTCTAGCAGGCCCCTAATAAATGGTACTTTGTTCGTGGTTCTATTTTTTAGGCCTTGGATATTTGCAAACAAGATTGGGGGAGGGATTTTTGGAGTACTATGTGTACCTAATAGTCTTCGGGATGTATTGGCCACTCTTGGGAGGCCAGGAGGTAATCCAATAAACTTTCCATCATATCGTGGATGTACTTGTGTGGATCTTTGACCAGACGCTGATTCAGGCGTCATTCTTCCTTCACTAACATATCAAGTAAACCAAAATCCTTAATACATCAACGAATGGGAAGGGGATGGTCGGGAGGGCTCCAGTCGTCAATGATTACGGGGCCACTACTAAATATTAGGTTTTCTTTATCTCCTTACAGGAGTCAAACCTATAATTTATTAGTGGCCCCTCCATCATTGACGAACATGCCTGATTTCTAAGACTGGAGGGGGATATTTGTAATCATATCATAACTCTAGAAAAGCAGATAATCAAACAACCACATAGTATTCTTACTTTGAAAATATATTTAAATACGGCGCAGCCCATATATATACAAGAAAGGGGTTCAGGCAGGTGCGTGCTTCAAAGAAGCATGCTTGACAAAAAAGGGTAACTCTGAAGATTCTGTGAACAGATCTGTAGTTACAAAGGCACCCCACTCAACGAGTGGTGACAAATATAACAAGTTATAAGTTTACATGTGCACATAATAAACCCCCAAATAATCGTGGAGATAATTTGCAAAAGATCTCCACTGTTTAATACTAAATTGCTTTCACAGCTAAAACTACTATAACAACCCCGTTGTTTTGTACTAACATTGTACTAGCACAATTTCTCGCAGAGAAATTTTCATATCACATTAACCATAAATTGTATCACAGCTCTTACACTCCGGCGGGGTCTAGGGTGTCCTATGTTACACTGACTGCACTCCCCCCCCCCCCTTTTCCTTGAAAGTAAACAAAAGTGACTGAAGGGCCACCTAGACCCTCTGCCTTAAAGCTATACATGGTAAGGACGGTTTGTCTAGAGCAACTGACAAGTATTTATTAGTGGCCCCTCCATCATTGACGAACATGCCTATTACATAAGGCATCCTCTTCAAACACTAATCCGCCGTAGTTTGAATCTACCGCGCAGAGCATTTAAAAACTGAGGAGCCTTCATCATGAGCGCACGCAACCTCACTCATGGCTTCAGTCATTATGAATTGGGTTCTCACTACGAAAAAACTTCGTAAAAAATAAAAACAAAAACAAAATAAGAATAACTATCTAATAAGCTTTCCATCATATCGTGGATGTACTTGTGTGGATCTTTGACCAGACGCTGATTCAGGCGTCATTCTTCCTTCTCTGCTCTGCGCTCAGCCTGCCCGGACGTGTCTCCCCACGCTCCGCTGGTTCCCCATTTGCTGCGTCCCTAGTGAGTTTTTTCTCATTTGTTTACTCCGGGATGTATCGAGTAAGGTTAGGATATGCGTAGCAGGAGTGTCCTGGGCTGGTTGCCCGCAGTGCAGTGTATTTTGGGTCGTGTGTTTGGGGCATCTATTTCGGATGTACCCGCGTGGTCCTGTTGTGGACTTGTGATCGTTTCACAGTTGAGTTAGCTTGTGGTGCAGGCGGCTTTCATTACGCGTTAATTATTGCTGCCTTTTATCTTTCTGATGAGGTAAGCTTTGCTTTCTGACGTTCCCAGCGTATTTTTCTTCACTTAGTGAAGTTTTTTCTGGGTCCCGAGTCAGTCTTCCCTTTGCCGGAAGTTTTTGCTACAGTGGTGTGTTGGCGGTGGTTCCTGTTGTTATATTTCCAGTGTTTTTGTGTATATTTCAACATTTCTTATGCCGTCTACTTAGGCCTAGCCAGCCGCTCGTAGCTTTGCCACATGTACAAGTGTTATTGTTTATTTTTATAAATATGCCCTACTGTGTCATGTGTATCCGGGTTTTAGTTGTGTATTGGCTAATTCCTCGGACTATGTTTGTTTCCTGGTTTAGTTGTGTATTGGCTAATTCCACGGATTATTGTGTGGACTTAGGCTAGTCGTGCGTGGCTTTCCTTCGTGTCCGTTGTACGTTCAGATGGTGTCTGATCGGGGTGGGTTTCCTTCCGGCGGGTTTTTTCTCGGTTTCACCATGAAAAAAAAACGGCCGAGAGCCGTGTTGGGCCACACGTGGTTTCAACACAGGCTTGTGTCCCCGGCGATGAGGTGTCTGTGGCTCTCCAGGACTGCGTCTCTGTGTTGGTGCCTGTTTTCAGGCTACCTTTGATTCCCGGCGGAATAGCTGTTCCCATCTAAAAACATTGTTCATGCGAACATATGTTATGTAGTTTTTCTACCCGGTTTTACAAAACCACAAGAAAACCTAGCTGTTGTTAAGGGCTTTCCTCCCCGGCGATCTTTTACAAAGAAGTGGGGACAGGAACTTATGGGGTTAACGTTTTGACATCTCACCCGGCGGGTGTACCTTGGTAGGGTGGGATGAACAACTAAGTCATTCAGTTAGTTAACCGATCCATTTTAAGGGATACTTTATGTATCGCCGCCTTTACACTTACGGCGATTGAAGGTTCAATTAGGGTTAACATCGTTTTTACACTGCTCCTGGGTGGAGGAAATAAGGAATTTACAATTCAATTTCGATTTAACCACTTAATTAAGTGATACGTTTAGGTATCGCCGCCTTCATACTTACGGCGATCTTTTTGTGACAATTAGTTAGAAATCAGATATCGTATCAGCCTGCCCTGTGTTATTCTACTAAAATATTTCAAGGGCCGGCGTCTTTATGGGGGGTTGTTTTTGTTCCAAAATTGAATCTTGAGACAGTCACCACCAGAAAGACTATAAACGCCATGCTGGACCGTTATATTATGTCAGAGGGTATTCTTCACTTTCTTAAAAAGATATGTTTAGATATTCTGAGCCCCGCCGCGTAGCGAGCTGTGATCGTTGTGTCATTACATCTCGTTACCCGGTGGGTTATTAACACTTGTGTGCGAACATGTTGGGTTAACCTTATGAGCATTAATTCCTGGAAATTTTATTTTTTTCCAGAGCTGGGCTCCGGCGGACTAATACAGACCCGGCGGTAGTTTTCCCCACCAGTCTCTGTCATGGCTACCTTGGCCCCAGTCTTTGCTTTATGCACTACCCTACCTGTGCCGGTATCCCTATTTTTGCGCATACTCTTTGCATAAGGTGTGTTAAATGTCTAGACCGTTCAAGGGGTCTGTGGGTTATGCGTAATTGTTCCTTTTGCTCCCAATTAGCTGTCAAGGTCCTATGCGACAATGATAAGACCGCAGCGGTCGCGTTAAGAGAAGTTAGGCAACAGATGTCAGCATACACTACGATTGTAGCTCATAAGTCACTTCAATGTGACAACGTCCCTCTTTGGGATAGACTGCTTTTTGAACACCCTCCCCCTAAACGTTCCTCTCGAGTCACTAGTCACAAGCCGGCGGAGACTGGTCAGGGTTCTGTGTCTTCTGCTGCTACTCCGAAACGTCCATGAGAACCTACACCCCCGGCGTCCGCCTCCGCGTCTCGGGCGAGATCTCGGTCTAGGTCACCTCTCAGACGCCAATCATCTAGTCTTGCCTCTTCACCATCGAGTAAGAAGAGTAGGACGGAAAGTTCCACCAGTGGTCACGGCGATGAATCCTCCATATCAAAGAGTAGTTCACGGTCACACCGTAGCCATAAATCTTCCAAAAAGGATTCCCATAAACGAAAGACCTCCCTACATTCGCGAGCTTCTAGTGCCTCTCATCGTACCTCTACCCCAGACAGAGTTTGTGTTAGGTCTCAAGGGTCCAGTACAGTGCCTGTCCCTAAAGAGGATTTACCCATTAATATTTTAACCCTGGAATTGGAGAGTCCAGGGGGATCAGTGATTGAGTGTTTCAGACTCCCAAGAGAGTGTAGGCCAGGGCCTCGGTGTTTGGCGATTTTCTCGGCCAGGGTCTGACCACCTACTTCCGACTCAAACTAGTCACACAGTAGCTGACGTCCACAGGGACGCGGCGATCCCATCCTCTATTCCTGACTTATCTTGGCAGCAAGGTACCCCAGCTTCGGCGGGGTCTTCTCAGGAGGATCAGGAGGAGAAAGACGAGGTTTCAATAATTTTGGAGATGGAAGGGCAAGAGTCGGGTTCAGGCTTGGACGCCGCGCAGGATATTAATGATTCACCAGTAAGTTCATCATCTACTCAATTTGTCACTGCGCAGGAAATTACATAAGGCATCCTCTTCAAACACTAATCCGCCGTAGTTTGAAACTACCGCGCAGAGCATTTAAAAACTGAGGAGCCTTCATCATGAGCGCACGCGACCTCACTCATGGCTTCAGTCATTATGAATTGGGTTCTCACTACGAAAAAACTTCGTAAAAAATAAAAACAAAAAGAAAATAAGAATAACTATCTAATAAGCTTTCCATCATATCGTGGATGTACTTGTGTGGATCTTTGACCAGACGCTGATTCAGGCGTCATTCTTCCTTCACTGACATATCAAGTAAACCAAAATCCTCAATACATCAACGAATGGGAAGGGGATGGTCGGGAGGGCCCCAGTCGTCAATGATTACGGGGCCACTACTAAATATTAGGTTTTCTTTATCTCCTTACAGGAGTCAAACCTATAATTTATTAGTGGCCCCTCCATCATTGACGAACATGCCTGATTTCTAAGACTGGAGGGGGACATTCGTAATCATATCATAACTCTAGAAAAGCAGTTAATAAAAACAACCACATAGTATTCTTACTTTGGAAAATATATTTAATAAGGCGTAGGCCGGATATATACAAGAAAGGGGTTCAGGCAGGTGCGTGCTTCAAAGAAGCCTGCCTGACAAAAATGGGTAACTCTGAAGATTCTATGAACAGATCTGTAGTTACAAAGGCACCCCACTCAACGAGTGGTGACAAAAATAACAAGTTATCAGTTTATATGTGCACATAATAAACCCCAAAATAATCGTGGAGATAAATTGCAAAAGATCTTCACTGTTTTAATATTAAATTGCTTTCGCAGCTAAAACTACTTATAACAACCCCGTTGTTTTGTACTAACATTGTACTAGCACAATTTCTCGCTGAGAAATTTTCATATCACATTAACCATAAATTGTATCACAGCTCTCACACTCCGGCGGGGTCTAGGGTGTCCTATGTCAACTGACTGCACCCCCCCCCTTTCCCTTGAAAGTAAACAAAAGTGACTGCAGGGCCACCTAGACCCTCTGCCTTAAAGCTATACATGGTAAGGAAGGTTTATCTAGAGCAACTGACAAGTATCTAGACAAAAACGTATGATTAGACGCCCACAACTGTGTGGACGAAATATCTTCTACTGAAAAATTCTTCAGGAAAGAGGCTGCCCATTTGCGTAAATCGTGGGCCCTACCCACAACGCCGGGATTACTCTCTTTAATGACTTCGACCAGAAGAGAAGCTAATCTCCGTTTCAGTAAGCGTTTACCCGTACTCGCTACCCATAAAGCACCTTGGGGGTTTAGAGGAGCCACTCTCAAATATTTGGTTAAAGCTTGCACTGGACATAGATTATGATGCACCTTTCCCCTTTTTAACGCCGGCACCGTGAACTCAGAAAACACGTGTGCACTGTGCTCATTCTTGGCTACAAATCCCGGGGAAGGTGCAATGTGAATACATTCATTAAGTCTACCAAACCTAAGGCAATTAGGTGTGTTGCTCATCGCCGCAAGCTCAGACACTCTGTTCCCGGTGGCCAAAGCCAAAAGGAATACAGCCTTTTTTAAGAGTAATGCAAAATCTGCAGTATTTTGGTACAGACGAGAGTGAAGTAAAGACAATGCCTTGTCCAGAGACCAAGTAGGCATGAGCTGACGGGGAGGTGGGCGGAGTTTAAAACATGCCCTCATAAAACCTGTTTCCTCCGCTACCGGTATGGAGAGACCTGTAAGGTCTAAAAAGGGCACTCTAATCGCAGTTAAGTGATTTTTTAACGTTATCACAGATAAACGTTTCTGCTCAAACAGATAATTTAAATAATTGAAAACTAATGCTACTGAGGGCACAGACTGTTCTGTTCTAATGATCCAAGAAGTAAAGGCTTGCCAATGTGATTGATACTGTCGTTTCGTAGACTGAGTATATTGATTTAATAATTTATTGGTCACATCTCTACCGTATGGTGCTAGCCACTTGGCCTCCTGAATGTCCATAATGCAAAAGTCAGCGAGGTCGCTAGGTTGCCAATCGTGTCTAAGTGGAAATACCCGACCGGGAGCGACACCGGGTGCGGGCACCACGTCTTTAATTGCTGGTACCACAACTGCGCCGGCCACAGAGGCGCGACTAGCGAGACTAAGCCTCGATAATCTCGTAGTTTGTTCACTACGTGGCACATTAGTGACGCGTCTGGCGGCGGAAACAGATAGATGGAGCTTCATCTGTTCCAGTCTGTCACTAGGGCGTCTGGCCCCCCTGCCGGCGTTTTCGTCCGGCGGGTGAGGTATAGAGGGAGTTTGTATTTACCTAATTGTATTTACCTAATTGTAGTTTACAGGAGTTGAGCTAAGCTCGTGTTGTCCCGTCTCTCAGTCTACTTTTTATCCGATTTTTTCTTGAAAATATGGATGTTCCTTGCCCCTACCACCTCCTCCTCCAGCCCATTCCATTTGTCAATACATCTATAGGGGAAGCTAAACTTCCTGATATCGTTCTTGCAGGTAGGTCTTTTTACTTTGTAGCTGTGGCCTCTAGTTATTCCTGTATCCATAATTAACATATCCTCCCTATCCAGCCTCTCCAGCCCCCGGGTGCATTTGTACATCATTATCATGTCTCCCCTCTCTCTCCTCTCTTTTAAACTTGGTAGATTTAATTTGTCTAGCCTCCCTTCATATGGCAGTTCTCTGAGACTTGGAACCAATCTAGTACTGCTCTCTGGATTCTTTCTAACTTGTGAATATGCTTCTTTAGATGCGGGGACCACACCACTGCTGCATACTCCAATCTTGGTCTAATCATACTCTTCATAATTTTCGCTACCATGGTCTCATCCAAGTAGTTCAGAGCAACTTTCATATTCCCGGCCATTGCATACATTCCGCTAAAGAGCTTGTTAATATGTTTCTCTGGCGACAAATTATCTTGTATAATCAACCCTAAATCCTTTTCTTTTTCGGCCTTGCTAATTATATTATCTCCCATCCTGTACTCCCAATTTGGTCTATTCACACTTCTTCCCATATTTAACACATGGCATTTACTTATATTAAATTTCATTTTCCACTTGGTGCTCCACTTATATATTCTATCTAAATCCCCTTGCAGCTCCTCACAACTACTTTTATTTGTTATTTGTCTCATAATTTTTATGTCGTCTGCAAACATTGACATGTAGGAATTTATGCCTATCGGCAGGTCATTCACGTACATAAGGAACATGAGAGGTGCCAACACAGATCCCTGCGGCACACCACTCTCAACTTTCCGCCACGATGAGTAAGTTCCTCTAATGTTGGTCCTCATTTCCTTATCTGTTAGATAGCTCTCCATTCATTTCAGCAAACTCCCCCTGACACATCCTAGCGTCTCAAGCTTAGATAACAATCTCTTATGTGGTACCTTATCGAATGCTTTGGAAAGGTCTAAGTAGACGCAGTCCACCCATCCGCCTCTTTCTTGGAGTACATCTATCACCCTACTGTAATAACATAGCAAACTGGTAACACAAGATGTCCCTTCTCTGAATCCAAATTGCTTTGGGGTTATTATCTTCTTTCTCTCCAACATTTTCATCCATCTCTTCCTAATTAGCTTTTCACAAATCTTGCATACAATACTAGTAAGTGAAACTGGTCTATAGTTTAGAGGGTCCTCAGGGTTTCCATTCTTGTATATCGGGATGATATTTGCTCTTTTCCATTCAACAGGAACCTGTCCTTTATCTAAGGAAGCTTGAATTATGTCCCTCACTGGCTCCACTAATTGCTCTGCACACTCCTTTAAAACCCAGGCAGACACTTCATCCGGTCCCATAGCTTTCCTTACTTCAAGTCCTCTCATCGCAGTTAACAGCTCATCTCTAGTTATTTCAATCTTACTAAGACCACTCTCCAGTACTCCCGCCTGTGGTTCGTCAAAACCTTCCTCTCTAGTAAAAACTGACCCCAATTTGTTATTCATTACCTCACACATGTCCGATACATTTTCATACGTCCTAGCATCAACTCTTAATTTAGTAATTTGTTTCTTTACCTTCAACTTACTGTTTATATATTTATAAAATAATCTAGGGTCACTTTCACATTTATTTACTATGTTCTTCTCATAGTTCATTTTAACTTGCCTAATTATGTTAACATATCTATTCCTCTCCTGTTTATATTTATTCCGATTACTCTCAGTGTTCCTTCTTCTTAATCTAGCCCAAGCTGCATCACACCTACCCAAAGCTCTTTTGCATTTCAAATTAAACCAATCTTTCTGCTTAGTAAAATTTCCAGTTTTATATTTTGGGACAAACAGATTGGTTCCTACTCTATAAATTTTGAGGAATCTACTATATTTACCTTGTAAGTCCTGTTCCTTAAAAATAAGATCCCAATCTACTCCCTCTAAATATCTTTTCAAGGATACATAATCAGCTTTACTATAATTTAATCTGTCATTTATGTAGCTATTGTCTAATCTATTGGCATTACTCGAGGTCAACTTCCATTTTAGTAATAGGTGATCACTTTTACCTACAGGACATAGATAGTTTATATCACTAATTTCGTGAGGATCTTTTGTAAAAATCAGATCGAGTTTAGAAGGTTCGTTATTACCCCTCATTCTTGTATTTTCCTTCACATGTTGTGCAAGTACATTTTCCGTAACCAACTTCACTAGCCGACTTCCCCAAGATCTCTGATTTGGCCCTGCATCTCCCGATTTCCAATCAACCTCACTACAGTTGAAATCTCCTACCAAGATCAATCGATTTTTCCTTAAAAGCAATCTTCTCAACGACTGAATCATATCCTCTACCATCTCCTGAAACTCCAACTCCCTCCATGCTCTGGTCTTTGGTGGCATGTAAGCTACTGCTATGTCTAGCTTTTTTCCTTCTATATCATTGAGTTCAACTGCCATTATTTCTGCCTTATCACTATTTAACTCCACATGCTTTGCTGTCATAGGGTTCTTAACTAATACTGTGAATCTCCTCGGATGCAAACAGATCCACTTGTGGATGGGAGAGCTCTGCAATCATTTGGTTGAAAATGGGTTGCTTGAGCTCCCATTCTACTGTCGTGCTCCGTCTCCGGGACAAAGCGTCTGCCCAGACGTTTGCTACGCCTGGGAGATAAGATGCCTGAAGATAGATGTCTAGTCTGTTGGCTAGAGTAAAAATCTCTTCCGACACGTTTAGCAACTTCCTTGACCTCGTTGACCCCTGTTTCTGAATACAGTGAACTGCGTTCAGATTGTCCATTCTGAAGGCCACCGACTTGCCCCGTAAAGCAGGGCCGTGAGCCTGAAGGAAATACAAGGGGACTAGTAATTCTTTGACATTGATGTGGGAGATTTCTAAGTGGGACCAAAGCCCCTGACCCTGGTGCCCCTGATTTGACTGAAATCCCCAACCTATTGTGCTTGACGCATCCGTGTCTACCCATACCGTTGGCGGAGGAGAGGTCCGTGACATTATTGAGTGCAACGTTTCCCTCTTCGCCCAGACCGCTAGTAAGGTGTGGATTAATTTCGGGATGGGCCATAACTTTCCCGCCGGTGAGAGTGGGAAATATTTGTTGCCTTCCAATATTAATCGTTTTACTTTCAACCGGCCCAACATAACAGTTAGTTGAATCCAGTTGAGAGAGCCGACCAGACTCCCAGACCCTCCGCGTCGTAGTCAGACTGTGAAGAAACATGAACAGTTTCCTGCGAAACCTGTTGCGATTGTCCACACTCTGACTCAGAGTGAGAGCAGCCGTGTCGCAGACCAGCCCTATCCACTGAATTACTCGTGAGGGAACAAGATTTGACTTTACCAGATTTACCTTGAACCCTAGAGTTTTGACATGATATAAAATTATGTTGACATGTTTGATGCATAATTGCTCTGTCACTGCCACCACCAGCCAGTCGTCTAGGTACCACAAAACTCTGATTCCTTGCTTTAACAACGGCATCAGGGCTTGCCGGACTAATTTTGTGAATAATCGAGGTGCCAGGTTCAAACCGAATGGCATCCTTTGAAAAACAAAATTTTGGTGCCTGATCCGTAAGGCCAGAAACCTTTGAAATCTTTTGTTTACCGATACGTGCCAATAAGCGTCTGTCAGGTCTAGGGAACACATCCAACCTCCCGGCGGAAGTGTTAGCCTGATTTGGTGTACTGTTAACATTCGGAATGACTCGTTGTGAATGTGAAGGTTCAGATAAGACAGGTCTACGACCGGTCTCATCTGAACACTGTCCCTTTTGGGAACCAAAAATAGCTTGGACGTGAATACAGGGTAATTTGGGGGGACCGGGATGATGACATTCTTGGCAATCATTTCCTGGACCAGTAACTCCACCTCTAAAGAAAAAAAATTCGCCGTTGTCGGCTGACGTAAGCGAGGTCGCCGGAGCCACTGCCAAGTGATGCCTTTGCGTGCCACCATCCGTGCCCAAGTGTTTAACGGCCATGCTTGGTGACACGTTCGGAACGACCCAGTTAGCAGACAAGGGTTCGCCGGCTGTACTACCCTCGGATCCGCCGGCCTTAAGACTGGCACCGGGAGTGAGAGAGACTTTAGTTTTTTGATGGTGGTGGAGTTGGTGGTGGTGGACGCTTCGCCGGCTGGCTGGCGTTGGCCGAAGACGGGCCCTGACCTGGCTTATTATGGCCGCGTCCTCTCTGACCTGAAAACCTACTCTGTCTATGCCTGTACTGACCTTGAGGGGAGGAGGAGGACTTAGGTGGAAGAAAGGGCTTAGATCCCCCCGGCCGAGCCTTAGCGACTGGCCTGGGTTTGGGGAAGTTAAAGGCAGGTTTCTTAGAAGGGGTGGGACTGTGTTTAAAGGCCTGAGCCATATTAAACACCGTTTGCCACACGTCAGGGGACATTAAAGAGGGAGTGAGCACTGGTGACATGACCACCTGATTCGCAATGCGATCAGGCAGTTTTCGGACTAAGGACATTCTGAGGTCTTGTCTCGCTCGTACCGCCTCAAGCAAGGCGGTGCGGATGTCACCCAAAGATTGGATTGACGACTGAAGAAGCAGTCACCGGGACAATTCAACCGATCGTCTGGCATTCGCGTCTGCGATTGCCTGAGTGGACCGGAGCAAAGACTTTGCTACCTGTTGAGACACTATGTATTGAGAGAACAGGCGAAAAGCTTTCCCCCTTAGCCTAAATTCTCGGTCTAGGTGAGTTGAGGTATGGGTAGTGAAAGGGTCATTTAGCTCACAAAAATTAATTTTAGGGGCAGCTAAGAAAGCAAACAAAGCTGAAGGGACTCCGCCGGCAGAACACATTGGCATGGAGAACCAAGAATGAGTATCTTGAGGGATCTGGTGGGAAGTTTTGGAAGTAAATGTGGTCGCAAAGTTTTGAGCCTCTGTCTCCCATTCCACCCAAGGTCCTGGACCCAACTGCCCCACCTTCAAGACTGGATTAGCTGCTGCGTCTGTGACGGTTTGCAAATCGAGTTCTGGAGTGAGAGCTGACAGTCTTAATGTCATTAAACCTATCATGCTTAGACCAGTCTGAAAACAATTTTGAAGCTGAGGCAGGGGGTAAAGCCGGCTTAGTAGCATAAACAAAATAGTCCTGGTGATAATAACTAGGTATAGCCTTTATATTGATATCTAGTACATTTCCCAAAGTATCCAAGGCCCTTAATTTCTTAGATTTATTGCCCTGGATGACTCACTCACGCGGTACTGGGAGTTCCCCTGACAAGGTAGGTTGGGCGAGCTCTGGTTTAGTGGGGGTCAAAAGGACCCATGACTCGTCTGGTCCGTAAAGCAAGGGCATAGCTACCTTTCTGAGAGGCGCTCTGTCTAGAGGGGGCGGATTGACATCCGTTATAACCCTTACATTCGAAGTGGTCAATGCTGCCGTAGCAGGCCTAGTAACCACTGATGGTGACAAGAGGGGGAGGGTGAGGGATCTGAGTCAAAGCAATAGAAGTCATCAGAGGCCGTACCGTAGAACTTGTCGTGGGAGCTCCCAAGTCCACTGTGGGAGTTTCCTGCTGTTGGCCAAAAAATTTAGATAAAGCATTACTAAGTAGCCCATCAATTTCCTGTGCAGTGACAAATTGACTTGATGATGTACTCACTGGTGAATCATTAATATCTTGCGTGGCGTCTAAGCCTGAACCTGACTCTCGCCCTTCCATATCCGATATAATTGAAACTTCGTCTTTATCCTCCTGTTCCTCCTGAGAAGATCCCGCCGAAGCTGGGGTACCTTGTTGCCAAGATAAGTCAGGAATAGAGGATGGGATCGCCGCGTCCCGGTGGACGTCAGCCACTGTGTGAATAGTTTGAGCCGGAAGTGGGTGGTCAGGCCCTGGCCGAGAATATCGCCAAACACCGAGGCCTTGGCCTACACTCCCTTGGCAGTCTGAAACACTCTCAATCACTGAGCCCCCTGAACTCTCCAATTCCAGGGTTAAAATGTTAATGGGTAAATCATCTTTAGGTACAGGCACTATACTGGACCCTTGAGACCGAACACAAACTCTGTCTGGGGTAGAGGTACGATGAGAAGCACTAGAAACTGGCGAATGTCGGGAGGCCTTTCTATCATGGGAATCCTTTTTTGAAGATTTATGGCTGCGGTGTGACCGTGAACTACTCTTCGATTTGGAGGATTTATCGCCGTGACCACTGGTGGAACTTTCCGTCTTACTCTTCTTACTCGATGGTGAAGAGGCAAGACTAGGTGGCTGGTGTCTGAGAGGTGACCTAGACCGAGAGATCTCCCGAGACGAGGAGGCTGCCACCGGGGGTGTAGGCTCTCTTTGACGTTTCGCAGTAGCAGCAGGAGAAGACACAGAACCCTGACCAGTCTCCGCCGGCTTACGACTAGTTACTCGAGAGGAACGTTTAGGGGGAGGGTGCTCGAAAAGAAGCCTATCCCAAAGAGGGACGTTGTCACACTGAAGTGACTTATGAGCCACAATCGTAGTATACGCTGACATCTGTTGCCTAACCTCTCGTAAGGCGACCGCTGCGGTCTTATCATTGTCGCGGAGGACCTTGACACTTAATTGGGAGCAAAAGGAACAGTTGCGCATCACCCACAGACCCCTTGAACGGTCTAGACATTTAACACACTTGATGCAAAGAGTGCGCGCAAAAATAGGGATACCGGCACAGGTAGGGGTAATGCATAAAGCAAAAACTGGGGCAAAGGTAGCCATGACAGAGACTGGTGGGAAAACTACTGCAGGGTCTGTATTGGTCCGCCGGAGCCCAGCTCTGGAAAAAAGAAAATTTCCAGGAATTAATGCTCATAAGGTTAACCCAACATGTTCGCACACAAGTGTTAATAACCCGCCGGGTAACGAGACGTAATGTCACAACGATCACAGCTCGCTACGCGGCGGGATTCTATAAAGATTTCCGAATATCTAAACATGTCTTAACCCGTTGAGACCCAGCGTCGCACGTGTTGCGTCGGCAGTCTTTGATCACCAACTCCCAGCGACGCATCACGTGCGTCCGACATATAAAAAACACTTACGTGGCTCGTAAGGTAGGAAATGGCGGGAGAATAGGAGGGGGAGGTACCGTAGTGTGTGTGGGAGCCGGGCCAGTAGGTGTGAGCGGGCCGAGACAGCCGCGCGGCTGGTGGTGGTGGGCTTAGTGGGGATAGTTTACACCCCTAGTTCACCGCCACTTTGAACCTTCATTACTCCGGTCGTATGGGAGCTAGAGGCTTGAGATTTATGTGAGATACTCCTTAGGATGTATGCTGTACAATGCCATACTCAGTTTTTACCCTAGTGCTCCTGGGCGGGTGGTCATGCGGGGGAGACGAACTATTGAAACCCCCCCCCCCCCAAATGACCGAAATGAGTTTTTTTTTATTTTTGTGTTCATTTCTCACCATTCTCTTCCATTTTGGCTGAACAAATTTTTTTGAGGCTCCCCCCCCCCCCAAAAAAAAATGTCAGAGGTGATTTTTTTTTTTTTTTTTTTTCATTTCTCATCCTTGTCTTCCATTTTAGCAAACAAAAAAAATAAGTGAAAATGGCTTGGGACTGGGGTGAACAAAATATTATAACTAGCCGGGGCTCAACGGGTTAAGAATGCCCTCTGACATAATATAAAGGACCAGTATGGCGTTTATAAACATAGTCTTTCCGGTGGTGACTGTTTCAAGATTCAATTTTGGAAAACAACCCCCCACAAAGACGCCGGCACCTGAATTATTTAGCAGAATAACACAGGGCAGGCTGATACGAGATCTGATTTCTAACGAATTGTCACAAAAGATCGCCGTAAGTTTGAAGGCGGCGATACATTAACGTATCTCTCAATTAACTGGTTAACGAAATTGAATTGTAAATTCCTTATTTCCTCCTCCCAGGAGCACCCGCCGGCTGTGAAAAATTTGTGAAAAAGATGTTAACCCTAATTGAACCTTCGATCGCCGTAAGTGTGAAGGCGGCGATACATATAGTATCACTAAAATGGATCGGTTAACTAAACTGAATGACCAAGTCGTTCATCCCACCCTACCAAGGTGCACCCGCCGGGTGAGATATAAAAACGTTAACCCCATAAGTTCCTGTCCCCACTTCTTTGTAAAAGATCGCCGGGGAGGAAAGCCCTCAACAACAGCTAGGTTTTTCCTTTGGTTTGTAAAACCGGGTAGAAAAACTTCATAACATATGTCCGCATGAACAATGTTAGATGGGTACAGCCAATCCGCCGGGAACCATAGGGAGCCTGAAACAGGCACCAACACAGAGACGCAGTCCTGGAGAGCCACAGACACCTCATCGCCGGGGACACAAGCCTGTGTTGAAACCACGCGTGGCCCAACACGGCTCTCGGCCGGGTTTTTCATGGTGTAACCGAGAAAAACACGCCGGAAAGTAACCCACCCCGTTCAGAAACCATCTGAACGCACATAGGACCCGAGAGCAAGCCAAGCACGACTAGCCTAGGGTCCACACAAAAATCCATGGAATTAGCCAATACACAACTAATCCAGGAAACATACATAGTCCGTGGAATTAGCCAATACACAACTAAACCAGGATACACATGACACAGTAGGACATATTTATAAAATAAACAATAACACTTGTACATGTGGCAAAGCTACGAGCGGCTGGCTAGGCCTAAGTAGACGGCATAAGAAATGTTGAAATATAAACAAAAAACACTGGAAATATAACAACAGGAACCACCGCCAACACACCACTGTAGCAAATACTTCCGACAAGGGAAGACTGACTCGGGACCCAGAAAAAACTTAAAAGAAAAATACGCTGGGAACGTCAGTAAGCAACGCTTACCTCATCAGAAAGATAAAAGGCAGCATAAATAATGCGTAATGAAAGCCGCCTGCATCACAAGCTAACTCAACTGTGAAAAGTTCACATGTCAACAACAGGACCACGAGGGTACATCCGAAATAGATGCCCCAAACACACGACCCAAAATACACTGCACTGCGGGCAACCAGCCCAGGACACTCCTGCTACGCATATCCTAACCTTACTCGATACATCCCGGAGTAAACAAATGAGAAAAAACTCACTAGGGACGCAGCAAATGCGGAACCAGCGGAGCGTGGGGAGACACGTCCGGGCAGGCTGAGCGCAGAGCAGAGAAGGAAGAATGACGCCTGAATCAGCGTCTGGTCAAAGATCCACACAAGTACATCCACAATATGATGGAAAGCTTATTGGATATACCTGTATATTCTTATTTTCTTTTTCTTTTTATTTTGTACGAAGTTTTTTCGTAGTGAGAACCCAATTCATAATGACTGAAGCCATGAGTGAGGTCGCGTGCGCTCATGATGAAGGCTCCTCAGATTTTAAATGCTCTGCGCGGTAGATTCAAACTACGGCGGATTAGTGTTTGAAGAGGATGCCTTATGTAATAGGCATGTTCGTCAATGATGGAGGGGCCACTAATAAATACATATACTGTATTAACAATAAACAATGAGACACCAAGGGCGCACCAGCCATTCTGCATATCTTTGTCTGGTTTACTCTTGATATCACTCAACAAACAAACCAGTATACATCCTATCACATACACGGGGTATAGGCCAGGCTGGGAAATTAGGTATAGCCCGGCAGCCCGGCTAGCCCGGATATGTTGCCGGGCAAGTGCTTTTTAATGTTGGTCTGCCCGGCAGTTGCCCGGGGGACAAGTCGAATTTTTTGCCTTTTAACCCTTGAAAAATGCTAAAATAAATATAAAAACAAACATACACACTTTCCATAAATATAAATAAAGTATAAGAGACAGGCAGATGTATCTACTATTTCCACTTTCCACGACCATTGATTACTGGTAACGTAACGGCTGGTTTTCGATTCACGTTAATTTCACGTCACTATTCTCTTTATCCCCCCCCCACCCCCCCGTAGGCCTATATAACCGTTGGACGGTTGGATAGAGAGGAGGTACTTCCGAATAGGCGGCTCGCTCGCCGCTCTTAACATTAGTCTTTCAATTGTCGCCGGGGA
Organism: Paralithodes platypus; assembly: GCA_032716605.1. Classification (NCBI taxonomy): domain Eukaryota; kingdom Metazoa; phylum Arthropoda; class Malacostraca; order Decapoda; family Lithodidae; genus Paralithodes; species Paralithodes platypus. The sequence goes on along the minus strand of CM064513.1, from coordinate 81,892,704 downwards.
GGCACGTGTTTAGTGAGAAAATCTATAATGAGTTTGTCTTAAGAAACAACAGGCTACCTTGACAAGATTCTTGACACTAAAACAACCACCATCAACAAGTACAACTAGGTAAAACCGTTGTTTTAAAATAGTTTGTTAACTTTTTTGTATCTAGCCTAGTCAGTCTGTCAGACGATAGATTTCTCTTATTGACTCGCCTCTTAAGTGAAAATTGTTGGTAAGCTACTCCACCTATGTTTTCTACCTAAGATATTTACTTAATGTTACAAAAATGTGTTCATAAACAATCTTAAGGATTTAGTTACACAATTTTTAATACAAAAATATATATAATTATGATACTCTGCAGTCTCTGTTCTCCTACTGTACAATGTAAAGTATGCCTAGGCCTAAATAAAACTATATTTATTGCCAGACAACTTGATCCCTGAGGGGATGGGCACAAACTAAGCTCCAGCATCGAGGCAACGTTCAATTCGTTCGATTTTGTATCTTGTTTCGTGGGAGGGTTGGTAATTGATAATGTCTAACCGCGAATTATTATTTGTGTATGGGGGTGCAAGTGAAATGTGTGTTATCATACTGTTGGAATGGCTATGGTGGTGAATTTAGTTTGTAACCAGTGTAATCAATTCGATCATGCTGATCAGGGTCTTTTATTCACGTTGTAAATACAACACTGGTCTACTTCACCCCTAATGTCTGCCATTGCAGACATTGGTTGGGAGGCCATGGGCTTAACTAATAAGTACCGAGTGTCGAATGTCGATTAAAGATGACTTTATCACTCGCTTTCTGGACATATTTCTATTTTCTATATACAAAAAAAAAAAAAAAAAAAAAAAATCAGCCATATTTATTATCATTAACTAAAGCTAGTCCTTCGCATTCATTAGAGATGTGAACCATGAATTTTGCAATATAATATCTACACTTACACACACACACACACACACACACACACACACACACACACACACACACACACACACACACACACACACACACACACACACACACACACACACACACACACACACACACACACACACACACACACACACACACACATACATACAGACAGACAGACAGACAGACAGACATATAGATAGATAGATAGATAGATATTAGATAGATAGATAGTTATTTATTTAGTTCAGATTTCAGAATGAGTTTTCTGCAGAGGTTTACCTTACTTAACCCTTTCACGCACATATGACGCAGAGGTTGCCAGATTAGCAATAAGAAATAGAGTTCTCTCACTCTTACAATTACCTCTCCAAAATTAGTTTTCTGCCCACAGCTAACTCAAAGACAACTGCAGAGGTTGAAGTAACTAAACTAAAGGTTTCTAAATACCCCTGATGGTAACAAAGGCTTTAAAGTATCCCCAATAGGCTCAAAATCGCGTCATATGTCGGAGAGGGTTAATATTCAACATGAGTATGATTTCATAAGTTTTCTATAATATAACTGTACACTGACAGCTTATTACTTACTGGTACCGTATTAGTTATTTTTGACATATTAATTAGATAACTAATCATCTGATGGTATTGCATTGTTTGTAACTTTGTCACTGTCTTTATATGCTAACTTGTGAAAGCTATTTTTTTGCTATGTGCAACCTTTGTATTCCCCTAAGAAAAAAAATCTATTGAATAAAACAAAATAACTAAAAAACATTATATACTGTATTATACAGTATATAGCATAATTTGTATTAATTCAACAAATTCCATATTCAGGGCAAGTACAAAAATATCAGGGCAAGTAAGGAATATATCAGGGCAAGTAAATTTCTGAATTCACTAGCCCGGGGCAACTAGATCTGGAACACTAATTTCCCAGCCTGTTATAGGCACATGCTTGAAGTCCAATAACGAGACGAACCATAGCTTATTAAGATCGACAAGCGAGTTTTAGTTACTTTGGTAAAATTCAAATAATTGGCGGTCCGACACTCATACACTATTCCCGCCAAAACCCTGGTGAGCGAAACTGGCACTATAGGCCAGTGAATTATCCCTATGGGGTTAGTTAATTTTATTTAGAGGACACGCCACTTATAATATAAATTGAAATGGAACTCACAGTGACCGCTGAGTCTTATAGACCAAATTAAACCATGAGTACAAGTTATTCTTAAACTTAAAGCATGTTAAAATTAACAAAATATAAGAAGCGACAAAGGTGTAATTTATATCATATACTGTATAGAAACTACACCTAAAAACTTACTTATACTACCTCAAAATGTAGCCCCAAAAACATAGAACAAGCAGCACTAAGAATAAAATCCTGAAGTAATCTGGGAAGGTTAATATATCCCAACATGTAATACAACTCATATCCCTGAATAAGGCAACGACCAACACCTCAGCAGGTGAAGACCACAACCCAGGTAATCAGCTCTCAAACGAACACACAGTAGCTCGTAACAAACAGGTCGTGATAGACGAGTCTCTTGTGCTGTTCCGGGGGAACCTTCACTTCCGGCAGTACATACCCTCCAAGAGACATCGATTCGGCATCAAGCTCTTCGTCCTCTGTGACTGTAAGACGGGTTATGTGCTGGACTTCATTGTCTACAGTGGGAAGGAGGGTGAGGTTCTTGCAGATCAAAAAATAGGGTTCGGTGGAGCAGTGGTGAAGGCGATGATGGATCGCTACTTCAACAAGAACCACATACTCTACACGGACAACTACTATACGTCCCCCATCCTCACCAAGTACCTGAACAGGCAGCAAACCCAGACTGTGGGCACAGTACGGGGGACGAGGAAGAACATGCCGGAATTCCCCCAAAAGACCAAGAAGAAGGACATCTTCCTCAAGCAACATGGTCCGATGCTGGAAATCCATTGGCACGACCAAAGGAAGGTCAACATGATGAGCACCATCCACAAGGGCAACCTGGTTGACTCTGGCAAAGTCAACCACAGGACCAGGGAGCCCATCATGAAGCCAGACGCAGTTATGGACTACAACATAAACATGCGTCTGGTTGACAAATCAGACATGCAGGTCGGCTTCATCGACTGCCTGCGGGCCTCCTGCAGATGGTATAAGAAGTTCTTCATGCACATGATGGATGTGTCTGTGCTCAACTCGTACAACCTGTACAAGCTGATGAACCCCACAATGCCCAGGAAGTACACCAACCTTCGGAGATTCCAGAAATAGCTCATTCTGGATCTCATTGGGGAATATGCCGTGCCTGAGTATGCCCCACGAGCTCAACATATGCCAGGAGCTGGCACCATGGACCGCACATACGCTTCCGAACACCACAGGAAGCACAGGATCGTCGCCCTTCCAGTAGCTGCTGGTCGCAAGACCCAGAAACGGTGCCATGTCTGCAGCCACACCACCCAAAGACCCCAGACAACCACCAAAACGTCGTATCAGTGCCAGGAATGTCAGGTAGCACTGTGCATCACGCCTTGCCACGATGATTTCCACATCCTGGTAAACTTCTAAGTGGCACTGACCCTGAGAACACTAATGAAAGTGACACTAGAACAATAAAACACTATGTGCAAGTGAAAGAGACACTATTCTATAATTATTATAAGTGAAAGTGACACTAAAAACAATATAACAATATGTGCAAGTGAAAGAGACACAACAACTATATATTAGAGTAACTATTCAATAAGTATTTATAAGTGAAACCTGTAAAAAGTGAAAATGACACTAAATACAATATAACAATATGTCTAAGTGAAAGAAACAACCAAATGTAATACTGTAATTACAAGTGTCAAATACAATATAACAATATGTCTAAGTGAAAGAAACAACCAAATGTAATACTGTAATTACAAGTGTCAAATACGATACCGTACGGTACTGTACGCTTGCGTAGCCTAGCCTAGCCTCTAAACCTAGTAAGTGAAAGTGACACAAAATGTATAATAAGTAATAATAACTCAATAATAACAGGGAGTGACAATAATTCATAACAAGAAGAGTAATAAAAGTGAAAGTGACACAATACTATTACAATAACAGTGAAAGTGACACAATAATATTACAATAACAGTGAAAGCGCCAAAAATATGTTATATAAAGTTTCATATAACTCAAATAATGGTTGAACAAGTAATAAATGACACAATAATATCACATTATCTCCATAAATACATAATATCGTGTACCGGTACAAAAGCCACGGGAGCGACGAGTGACTTAGTGCGTGCTAGCCAGGGCCGCGGCAAAGCGTTCGGACACAGGCGAAAATACGCGGGAAATTACCTCCATTCCCATCATCATATCTCGGCAACCACTTGTCGTAGCGATGTCAACTCAACGCCATTCTACAGACGAAGGTTGGTTCTACACTATGCAATTCAGTTGACTGCTCTAGATGGTCTCAATCAGTAGATATCGAACTGTGAACTTAGCCATTTTTCAGGAATACCCCCGGACACGACGATCGCCTCATATGAGAGCCCCCGGATCCGGAGGGTTAAAATCCTCACAAAATGACGAAGAACGGGTGAAATTTGTAGAACTACGACGCAAAGCCAAAAAGTTAATTAAGCAAAGTAAAAAGACCCTAGAGTTACATATTGCGAATCAAAGTAAAACAAACCCGAAAGAATTCTATAGTTATATCAGAAAGAAAAAAGTAGTTACTTCAACTGTTGGACCGTTAGTTGATGAAAATGGAGAATACACCAAAGACGAAGTACAAATGAGTAATGCCCTCAATACCTCCTTTGCATCAGTTTTTACAACAGAAGACCTCAGTGATATCCCTACACCATCGCCGATTCAGATTGATAATTCAGATGTTCTAAGCAATATCACCGTTACAGAGCGAGAAGTATTGAATTGTTTAGATAAACTCAAGGTAAATAAAACGCCTGGACCTGATACAATCTCGCCTAGGGTTCTAAAGGAAGCTAAGGATGAGCTCTCCAAACCACTGATACTACTATTCAATAAATCCTTGCAGTCTGGAACTATGCCTGATCAGTGGAAGCTAGTCAACGTAACACCGATATTAAAAAAAGGCAGCAAATCCCTACCCAGTAACTATCGTCCAATTAGCTTAACCTCAGTTGTATGTAAAATGCTAGAAACGGCCATAAGAGACAGACTCGTAAATCACTTAGAGGAAAATAACATACTTAAAGATACTCAACACGGCTTTCGTAAAAAACGTTCCTGTTTAACAAACCTCTTAGACTTCTTCCACGATATCCTCAACCTCTACAATGAGAGTAAAGCTGTAGATAATATATACAGTACCTTGATTTTCAAAAGGCCTTTGATAAAGTTCCCCACAAACGTTTACTGCTAAAACTAAAAGCGCATGGAATACAAGACGGTGTGTTGAAATGGATAGAAAATTGACTCGGCGACAGAAAGCAAAGAGTAGTCATAAACGGTAAGGCATCTAAATGGACCAATGTAAGTAGCGAGGTACCCCAGGGATCAGTACTAGGACCAATTCTCTTTCTAATTTACATCAACGACATAGATGAGGGTCTCACCTGTACAATCTCAAAATTTGCTGACCATACAAAAATTGCAAATAGCGTACTCTCAAAAGAAGAAGTTGAAGATATGCAACACAATCTAGATAAATTGTCATGTTGGGCCCAAATTTGGCAAATGAGTTTCAATGCGGATAAATGTAAAGTACTACATATCGGATACCTAAATGAGAAAGCAAACTATTCGATGAATGGCACTCGGCTTAACCCTTCGTTCCCGGAAGGGCTCTTGAACGCCCATAAAAAAGCATACCCGAGCTCTTGAGGGCTCTTGAACGCCCAGTGGGTGAAAGCCTGTGAGCTTGGTGTGCGAGGCGTCGGTCCGACGCCGACGCCCCGCATCTCCGGCCACAAGAAGGAGTGCGTCGCTTGTTCGTGTGTGCCTGTATGTTGTTGTTAAGTATCGAAAAGTAGTGTAAAGTGGCTGTTTTTGCCATAAAGTTATATCCAATGAAATCATCATCACAACTGAACCAGTTGACTTAGAGAGCTCTACTTAACGCCATTCTACAGGTAAGAAACACATCTACGCTTGGGGATGCGCGGGAATGCGGAAGCAGTCAGAATAACAAAGATACGGTAGCCTAGGCGTAGACGTTTTTCGGCCAAAACCCCCGTGTTTCGGGGAATATATATATAATACATAGCCGGGGCTGGAGGGTTAAGAATGTCAACAGAGAAACCGATCTGGCAGTAACAATATCGAGTAACCTAAAACTGAGTCAACAATGTTCAGAAGTTGTTAAGAAGGCAAACAAAATAATTGGCTTTATAGGCAGGTCATTTGAGCATAAATCCAAAGAAGTTATCCTAACCCTTTACAATTCCTTAGTCCGCCCTCTTCTGGAATACTGCGTTCAATCCTGGTGCCCTTATTACCAAAAAGATATAAACAAGCTAGAACGAGTTCAACGTAGAGTTACCAAAATGATACCTAGCCTAAAGAACAAACCATACGAAGAGCGTCTTAGAGAATTAAATCTATTTCCTTTAACCCAGCGCAGATTAAGAGGTGACTTAATTCAAGTTGTCAAAATCATCAAAGGCATCGACAATATGAACTGTAGTAAGTACTTCACTAAGCACTTCACTATCGACCAATCTAATTACACGCGGGGAAACGGTTGCAAAATTATTGGTAAATCTTTTAACTCACACGAATCTAAGAATTTCTTCTTCAATCGAGTTGTCAACTTGTGGAATGGGCTTCCCCGAGATGTTATAGACTGCAGCACCGTTGATTCATTTAAACTCCGCCTAGACAAATATCAAACCCGCGACTGACTGCGTTTGTAAATGAATAACTTTATTTTATCCTCCCCTCAGTTACTAACCCATATGTCCCCTACTAACTTCCTAATCCTGCCACGGACATTAGTTCCAGGGCAGTAGTTCCCTTTACAATGTTCCCTTACCCACTCTAAACCACTGTTTGGACACTTGATCCTCAGTGTTTTGGAGGACAAGCAGCCTAGAAGGGTCACTAGACCTATTGTTGCTTGATTTCCTTTGTACCCCTTGGTGCAGCTCCCTCCACAATCACAGACCTGCATTTTTTCACCCGATTTTGTTCATCCATTCTCTCCACATGTCCATACCATCCCAGTCTACTTGTACGCATCACCTCGCTAATACTCTTTATACCTAAACGTCTCCTCAGCTCAACATTTGTTATTCTATCCTGTAGCCTGGCCCCACACATCCATCTCACCATACTCATCTCATTACGCTCCATTCTGTTGACATCCTCTAATTTAACGGCCCATGTTTCTGAGGCATACGTCATTGCACTTCTAACACATGAGGCATACACCTTTCCCTTCAGGGGGAGAGGCATTCTTTTCATGGTCAGGATCAGGTCAGTTCTCTGAACTTCCCCCAGCCACACCTAATTCTAGCAACAGTGGCAGCCTCGGCCCCACCACCGGCAGAGATGGTATCTCCTAGGTAACAAAACTTGTTCACCAGCTCCAAAGACTCATTTCCAAAATTCACAGCCACAGGATCATTACCTAACACAAGCTCGCCTTTGCACACTACGCACTCAAATTTCTCTATTTCTGACTTATCCCATACCCAAAGCTTTGTGCCCGTGCTATTCAAAGGCTACATACAGAGCGGTACCTCATATGAGGCCAGCCTGGTAGTGCAGTGCAAGTACAGTGTGAACTCATATGAGGTCAGCCGGGTGAGATGGGTTCAAGGGAAGGTATATACCTCTTGTGTTAGGAGTGCGATGACTGATGCCTCGGAGACGTGGCTGGTTAACGCGGAGGATATCAATAGAATGGAAATGAGAAGAGAATGGTGATATGGATATGTGGGGTTAACCTTAGGGATGGGGTATCGAGTGAGGAATTTAAAAGGTGTCTGGGCATTAGCAGAATCAGTGAAGTGATGCGCACGAGCCAACTTGGTTGGTTGGGCACGTGGAGAGAATGGTTGATCAGAATTGGGTAAAGAAATGCCAAACTGTGAACATGGAGGGAGATGCGCATAGGCAAAGACATTATACATATAAGACAGACCAGCCTTACGGGCGGCCCGGTCGGCGCGGGTCAGACTAGCCACCTAGCGGCTGGTTGGAATAAACACTGCAATTGGCGGCATCATTCAAGTGGGAGAGGTGTGTGTTTCTCATACACGTGGATATTGATGGCTTATTGTTGCCACAATGGGTATTACATGATGCTCAGCTATAAACTGCTCCAATAATACAAAGTTAAATAGAGACCTGTCTTTTTTCCGCTTTCCAAAGGATCCTAAAAGGCGAGATTTAACTGTGTTTTGTAGGCTAGGAGATGTATCTGATGGCTCACACTGATAGTGCACCAGTCTTTAGGTTTATTAATTAACAGGTTATGCGTCAGCCTGATGCATTAACCCTTAAAGAGCGGCGCTCGACTTAAGTCGTGCACCAATTTGCAACAAGTTAGGAGCATTATTAAGGCTTTTAAAGGGTTAAAATAGAGTGCAAATGGCCGGGAGCGCAGCGGGCCAGACAGCCGACACCCAGGGCTTACCGCCGCCCATTAACTCATGTTCCCTGTGTTCTCAAGAGGCCGGCAGTGTAGCCAGTAGTGAGCATAGCTGGGAAAAATATGCTGAAATATGCTAAACTCCCATATTACTGGTATCACTGTATGAGAACCACGAGTGCTACATAGCTCGTTCTGGTCTCATTTTGAAGCTTTTAGCGCCTAGTTTTTTGCTAAAATTTTTTTTTTTCATGCAGATACTTGATTGATCATTCAGGAGGGCCTGAATATGCCCAAAATAGCCCAAAACACCCCGCTAGACAAGGGTTAATGGCACACTAAAATCATAATTAGGCCTATTGACAAACATATCTATGGAAACTAAAGGCTATTTTCTGCCGTCCACAAGAGTTCTGAGTGAATAATATTTTCAGCCACATTTCCAACATCCCTTGCTGGGGTACCGTTAATACGTAAAATATATTAAAAACGATTCTCTATACTAGGTATTAACAATTACTAGGGTAAGACGGGGTAATATTTAATAGTGGCCCCTTCATCATTGACGATGCGCCTTAACGTAGGTAATGGCCAATCTTTGAACTCAAGCTTGTCTTTCAAACTTCCCGCCCGGGAGAGAACAAAATACGATTGCCATACATCATGAGCAAAACGCTCTTAAAAAACCACTCACGGACTCGTCCTTATGATGTGGGTACCACTACTAGAAAAAACTAGTAAAATATAATGAAATAAAAAATTAAACTTTGATCTTAGCATTGCGCTTCTCATTTGTGTATGCTTCGCTTCACTCATCGAAGCACTAGCTCGCCCTTAATTCTCCCGGGCCCCCATTGAAAGGACGTGTTTTCCTGACGCTCCTGTCCTGCCTTGTTCGTCACCTCTCATTTCTGTTGAGTCTTTGCTCATCTTTACATGTTATGTGCTGAGGACAGGTAGCTTATCGACTTGTGTAGGATGTGAAGTGTTAAATGCGGGCCCTGGAGACTGATTTTCAGGGTCTATAGTATACGTGTTAGCCGGAGTCCTCGTTGTGCTAAGGCGAGGCTCCTAAGTGCTGTTTTTTATTATCCTAGCTCATTATTAGTTCACTGTGTAGTCATGAGGCTTCTTATAGGGTGAACTGGGGCCTGTTGTTCAGTCCAATTTGGGTGTTCAACAAGTATGCCTCGTGGGTTAGTGCTCGTGGACTGTCTCACTTAGCTGAGGGGTCCTGCACGGAGCCATACTGCTCTTCAACCTACTCTTCGTGATTCTATGTGTTGGTGAGGTCTTCAGTGGTTCGCAGGTTTGTGCTACAGTGACTAATTCATCGCCATCTGCCCCCATCTAGTTGGCCTCATGTAGGTTATTATATATATGGTTAGGGTGTGTTATTATTGATGTATTGATTACTATTCATGTATAACCATGCCATGTATGTTTCACGTTGTTTATGCCACATAATGAAGGGTTGGCCCTTCCGGCAGGATTTGTAAAGTAAGACTTATTAACAACGTGCCTCTAGTTGTTTCGCGTGGTTTTTCCGCCGGGAAACTTCTAAGAGTTATGTTGAAATTCAAAACATCCGCCATCTGGTACAGGATTGTCATGGATTTTTGTCTGTTTTGTTTACAGCGTATAGTTTGATTCTGGCTGAGCCGCCATGTAACTAAAATGGTGTTTTGGAGGTCCGGCTATACCTTCTCCTTTATCACCGATTAATCTCCGCCGCAAATAACTTAACAGGTACAAACGTTCATTGCTTGGTACATTTGGGCGTTTTATCCTGGGGGTGTATCGTGGGGAGCCACGTCTGCCAGGATCTTAACGGCTGAGCCGAGAAACGAACTCACCCATCCCTATCTTGTTGCTTTCAGTTATCTGTATTGCTCGCATGAAAGGCGCTGGTCCGCCGAGATTAAGAATTAAAATCTATAGTTGCGTTGTCGCCGGATTTAGTTCTTACGTCACAAGACGGGATAAGGGTCAGTGTTATACACTTAGGTAAGAAGTTATTATATAAGTAGCACCTGGTGGGCTACTTACTACTCTCTTACATTTCTGGGGAATGAGATTAACGTTAATGGAACTAAGATTGTCTAGTATTATTCAACTCTTCTTTTTCTTTAACGTTGGAGATATATTTATTATATATTAAGCTTTGCCGACCTAGCGTGTCCTTATGAGCATTGATTCTTGGATCTTTCTCACCCTCTGGTTCGCATGTAGGACACCTAGGACGGTCGGCTATCTCCCTGGCGGGAGGAAGTTATCATGGATAGGAGTACTTTCTCCTTTTGTGCTGCTTTGGGTTGTACAATTTTAACGGTCATCGGGCACTCTCTGTGTTAAGTGTGTTCCTTGTTTAGACCGATCTCGTGGTGGTTGGCTTTCCCAATCATGCCCCGAGTGTTCAGCCCTCCGCAAAGCTTATTTAAAACCATGCAGATAGTCGGTGCAAGACTATTTTACTTCATATTCAGTCAGTGTATGTAACGTACTTAGACGGTAGCCCGCAAAATCTTGACAATCGGATGACCATATATTAGAAGATTTGCTTCAAGGGGCGTCAGTTACTTCAGCCCCTGGGGGGTTTCTGCTCGTGAGTCTTCCTTCCGCCAACCAAAGCGACCTAGGACCTCAGATCCGCCGGACGCACCTCTGTGGTCTAGCCGGCGTGACAGGTCCCACTCACCTAGTCAATAGACCCAAATCGCCTTCTGTTGAACAAGCGGCTAAGAGGTCTCGCTCTGATTTGACGCCGCACTTTCTGCAGGCGATGACAAGTCCAAGAAGAGTCGGTCTAGGACGTCCTCCTTCTCGTCGAAGACGGTGGCGCAGCCTCCACATAAACCGGTTAAAACAGTCTTCGTCAGGCAGGGAGGCAACCAGAGACACATCTAGTCATGTCTCAGGCCAATTCACCGGTTTACCATTCCTCACAACCCGCAACCATGGCTTTGCCGGCATTGGGAACGAAGAGGGGCAGCAGCATGTGTTCTAGCCAGCAGGAGCATAAGCTCTTCAGACCAGCCCGCCTCAGTTCAAGACTCTTCCGAGTATGACATACCGGATCTGAACTTTCGAGACCTTTCTGAGTTCGACGTTCTTGACGACTCACAAACAAGAACACATGATTCCGCTGCCCGGGTTGGCGAGTCTTGGTTGGAGGCTTTACCCCCCCCCCCCCCCCCCCCCTCCTCCTCCCTGACCCGGTCACCGGGATCTACTTTACACCACCAAGGTGTACACGCCGAAGAAATGGCGTCTGGCCAACGTCCATCTTCCCGGCATTCGGGAACGCGGGGCTCAGAAATGTCATAGTCCGCGTCCCACTCAGACCAAGAAAGTGGGGTTTTTGTAGCGAGGGATCAATTACAGGAGTTATTTGATCTCATGAGACAGGTTAAAGGTGAGCGACAGGTATCAGTTCCAGTACCAGTAGCCCCGGGGGTGCGACCCCTAGGGCACGTACTTGTTCAACCTCAGGTTGATGTATTTAACTTTACCTCCCTCTACTGTCACTCCTGTCCCTTCCACTTTGGGGGCTACGGCGATCTTGCCGTCCAATCTGCAGTTGTTCTCGGATTTGCTTCCTCCCCCTCTTAATAAATCCATCCCTAGTAAAAAGGGCCTTATGCCACTTTTATATGGGTTGGATGCATCTTGGTCTGTAGTTAAAGGTGAATTACATAAGCTGCATACCTAGTAAGATGTATATTTTGTATGCAACAAAACATATTAAGGATGCTCAGGTTTGTGTATAATAAAGTAAATTTACATCAGTAAAGAAAACAAATATTTAAATTTTTTATATCTGGCGGCGTCTGGTAGTTGACTGTCTGGCAAATTTTGCGCCTTCCAGTATTGTGATGATGTCATAGATTCCGATAGTTGTCAGGCAACAGAAATTTACCTTTAACTTGACCCAATATATTTTATATGATAGGGGCAAATTTAAGGATATTCCCAATAATGGTGTATTACTAGAACATTTAACGTTCTGCTGAATAACTTATCTCACTTTTTATTCATCTTTGTGTAATTCACCTTTAACCCTCCAGCCCCGGCTTTGTATTCCATATATATTCCCCGAAATCCGGGGGTTTTGGCCGAAAAACTTCTACGCTTAGGCTACCGTATCTTTGTTATTCTGACTGCTTCCGCATTCCCGCGCATCCCCAAGCATAGACGTGTTTCGTACCTGTAGAATGGCGTTAAGTAGAGCTCTCTAAGTCAACTGGTTCAGTTGTGATGATGATTTCATTGAGATAACTTTATGGCAAAACAGCCACTTTACACTACTTTTCGATACTTAACAATAACATACAGGCACACACGAACAAGCGACGCACTCCTTCTTGTGGTCGGAGATGCAGGGCGTCGGTCCAGCCGGCTGTTGTTTACATGCGTCGGACGTACGCCTCGCACACCAAGCTTACAGGCTTGGAGCTCATGGGTGTTTAAGAGCCCTTCCGGGTAGCTCGGGTGTGTTTTTTATGGGTGTTTAAGAGCCCTTCCGGGTCTGAAGGGTTAAGCCTTTACGCCCCGAGGTCGCACAACCCACAGTCATGGGTGAGTCCCCTGTTCTGAAACATTGGGTTATCGAGGCAAATGAGGCTAAGCAATGAAGGGCCAAGAACCAATCTGGAGAGGTACTTGATGTTGTCGTGAGGGCCATTCCTACATTTTTAATCCTGACTATTGTGTGTCCATGCTATCTCCTGCCTTGCCTCCCGCTTCCGCCGGAAATTTATTTTTCCGACTGGACTAAGTCAGATGGGTTTAACGATTTAATGCTGTTACAGGGCTTGACCCTAGAATTAAATTCGATAACCTTCAGGGACCCTGCGGGGTCTTCACAAGTTCAGATGCAAAGGGGGGGAGTCAGGGCCGAGGGTTGCAAGGAGACAAGAGGCCCAGCTGTTTACCAGCACAATAAAAAAAAAAAAGCAGTCATCTGCTTCCGCAAGAAGACCATCATTGGTTTTCAATGCCGGTTGGCATGGCGGTAGGGATATCTCCATATAATTTTCATTTTTGGGGGCCTCTAAATTTTCTTTATGCCAGTTACCTGAACCTTTACCTTGGAGACGTTTCTGTCATGGCCATCCTCTAGTGGGGGTTTCCCAGGGGGAAGCAAGGCGTCGGAGATGATGATGATGACCTGAACCTTTTTGTCCTCTGACACAGGTTCAGATCGATAAAGACTACACGATGAGGCAGAAAGCCTGGAGACTGGCGTCCCAATACTTACTCAGCCACCAACTTGCGGCCTCTCTGGCCAGGACGTCTGAGTTAGTAACGGACGTCAGTACCCAGAAGGCTCTTTCTCTGACTAGGCGCCTTCTTCTCCAAAAACTCCATTCAGTCTCTCCGCGACATCCGGCTGCTCTCTTTGAGGCGGTGCGGGTCCGTAAAGACCTGAGGGGGTACTTGGTTAGCAGACTCCCTGCAGAGATCGGTGGAAGACGGATTTGATCAGATGCTTTCTCCAAAACCCTAGCCTCAGACGATGCCTGGCGCATCGTAGATTTACTTCTGGACTCACAACCTGCCACTAATTCTAAGTCGAAGAGTGAGCAGTCGGTTAAATTCTATATTTACTGCTAAGATTTCCTTTCGTGGTCAATCCCAGTCATTTCAGTCATCAAAGACTTACACAGCCCCTGCGAGTGGCGGGACGTCTCGTGGACGAGGCCAATCCAGGGGCAGAGGGCGTTGGTTTAGGGGTCAGTCTAAGGGTAAATCCAATAGTGATGGTAGCAAGGCCTCTCATCACCCCTTTCCGACATCAGAGTCACAACCCTCCTCTTTAATAAACTGAGACACCACAAGGCTCTCTCACTCCCAGTGCCTAAGCAAGGCGAGTTGGAAACAAGAGTAGTACTGCCGGACAACACCAGTCATGCGACTGGCAACTTCCGAGATTGTCATCGGGCGTGGCCCCGGCAATTATGAAGAGAAAGTTGGGGGGCAAAGGAAAGATGTGACGCTTTGGCTTCCAATCTTGGTAGATTAGGAGGTCAATCCACGCAAGAGACGCCGTCACTTGAGATCTAGAAAATATATAAGTAAAAGGAACAGTCAGAGTAAGCTATGGGTATGGCAGAGATCGCTCAGTTCTCACCCTGATAGACCAGCCCATCACCACATGACTAGAACCCAATCCTCTCTGCATCAGCTAGGAAAGGCCCTAGAAAGCCGCCTTTGGCGGGGGGATAGCTCCCCTATTTCAACCCCTTTCGGGGTTGGGCACCCGCCGTGGCGTAAGTGGTTGTATGAAATGCAGTCTTCTATGATGTGTTTAATGGTATGGGGTGCTGTGTTACATTCCGGGCAGACGTCGACAACGGAGTCATCCAGTCTCTTCTGATAGCTCAGGAGAGCTGGATGGTGTCCGCATCTCAGCCTGGCCAGGTGGACTGTCCTCGCGAGGAAGGGAGGATTCGGAAGGATGGATTTCGGGAGGTCGTGCTTGCAGCTGCGTGTTGTCTGTGAGTGGATGGATCGGCGAGAGATGTGAGTATGGATGTGCTTCTGGAAGTTGGTTCGGGGTGGACAGGGAGGGAGAGAGGACAGTAATTGTGTGTGATACCGTGTGCTGGGTGTTGTTTTGATATTTCTTGGTGTCTGTGGGTGTGTGTTGCCATGTAGTTTAGTGAGTGGTCCTGGTTTGTGGAGGCTGCTGCCAGGAATTGAGTGCCTCTCATGTCCAGATGGTCTTTGACTTTGAGGATTTAGGTTTCTTGATGTAGGTGATCTGTAGGTGCAGTAGCTGTGCAGCCTGTAATGATCTTTAGGGCTTTGTTTTGAATAGTCTGTAAGGTCTTATGATGTGTTTCAGCTAGGTTAGAAGCCCAGGCTGGGCTTGCGTATTCCATCACTGATCTTATGTATTTTTTATATACTGTGGAGGTGGTTTCTTTGTTGTGTCCAAATTTTGTGTGAGCAAGGGACCTGAGGGCGTTAAGTCTGGGTGTCAGTTTCTTTTTAATATTTGTGGTGTGCTGTTTGAATGTCATTTGAGTATCATATGTTACTCCTAGGATTTTGGGTGTGTGTGTATGTGTTAGGGGTGTGTTGTTTATGGTGAGTTGAGGGATGTATTCGTGTTCTCCTGTCCAGCTTGTGAGCAGGGTTGCGGTGGATTTGGCTGGAGCTAGATTAAGTCTGTTTGTAGTGCACCAGCCTTGTAGTGTGTTGATATAGGGTTGAAGGAGATCTGTTGCTCTGTTTGGGTCATGGTGTGTGCATGTGAGTGTTATGTCATCTGCATAGGACGCTAAGTTTATTTGGGGCGTATTGGGTGTACAGTAGTTATATCGTGCATGTACAGATTGAAGAGTGCGGGCGATAGGACAGATCCTTGTGGGACTCCGTTTGGAAAGTTTCTGATTCTAGATGACTGACCGGCAAAAGATACGTGTGCACATCTGCCAGCTAGGAAGTTGGCCAGCCACCTTTTTGTTGTTGTTGTTGTTTTTCCCCAAGCTGCCTGGCCAAACAGCCCCAAGGTCTCGAGCAAGGCCAAGGCCATAAACGAGCGCCCCCACAAAATCCTCCCTGCTTACCACTAACAAATCCCGGGTGACCGAAGCCACTCCAAGGCAGGGAGCTGAGGAAGGTGCGGAAACGCCCGGGAAACCAAAGCCCCACCCACTGGGAAAGAGTTCCAGAGCTCAGCTGTTGAGAAGAAGAAAGTTTGAGAGTAACGTTTCACTCTTGGGTTAGAGAGTTGCACAGAGTAGGGGTGGGATTGAGTTGCAAGACGGGTACCACGTGCCCTACGTAAAGGAGGTGGTATGCACTGGGAAAGCTCTGAGGAACACTGATTATTATAGTAGCGATAGAATAGCGAGAGAGATGCAACATTGCGGCGGAGAGAGAGAGATTGCAGAGAGTTGGTGAGTGGACGGGAGTTAATGATACGAAAGGCCTTCCTTTCAACTTTGTCTAGGAGAGCGGTGTGAGAGGAACCTCCCCACACATGTGAACAATACTCAATACAAGGGCGCACTATGCCCCTGTACAGAGCAAGAAGCTGTGCAGGGGAAAAGAACCCCCTAAGGCGGTTGAGCACACCCAGCTTCTGGGAGGCTGCCTTAGCAAGACTGGTAATATGGTCCTTCCAAATGAGAGCAGAAGAAAAAGAGACACCAAGAAAATTGAGAGAAGATGAAGGGTTGATTTTTGTATTGTTGAAGAATAAGGGATAGTCCGCTGGGAGATCCTGACGGGTAGATAGATGGAGAAATTGGGTTTTGGAAGCATTAAAGGTAACAAGGTTTTCTCTGCCCCAATTGGAGATAGTATTTAGATCAGAATTTAAGAGTTCTATGGCTTCATTACGTTTGTCGTTAAGGGATTGCTGGCTGGGGCGTTCTGAAAAACTAATGGAGTAGTGTAAGGTTGAGTCGTCTGCGTATGAATGGATGGGAATTAAGGTACAGTTAAGGAAATCATTTATATAAATTAGAAAGAGAATAAGGGATAGGACAGAGCCCTGAGGAACACCAGAGTTTATAGGGTGAGGAAGTGAACAATGGCCGTCCACAACCGCGGCTATGGAACGGCCGGAAAGGAAATTAGAGACAAAGGCACAGATGGAGGGATAGAAACCGAAGGAGGGTAGTTTAGAAATTAAAGATTTGTGCCAGACTCTATCGAAAGCTTTCAATATGTCTAGTGCAATAGAAAAAGTCTCACCGAAGTCCCGAAAGGAGGATGACCAAGAGTTAGTAAGATATGAAAGAAGATCACCAGTAGAGCGACCCTTAAGGAAGCCATACTGGCGATCTGAGAGCAGATTATGAGAAGAGAAATGCTTAAGAAATTCGGAAGCAAGAATAGTTTCAAATACTTTAGAAAGACATGAGATGAGAGCAATTGGACGGTAGTTGGAGGGTTGAGAGCGGTCACCCTTCTTTGGGACAGGTTGAATGTGAGGAAACTTTCAGCATGAAGGGAAGACGTTAGAGGATAGACAGACGAAAGAGTTTTCCTAGGTTGTGGCGGGGGATGGCATCGAAGGCTTTACTAATGTCGAGTGTGGCTAATAATGATCTGTGTGGTGGTCTAGCTGAGTTGATGCCGTCAAAAGCTCTTTGTGTAAGGTCTGTGAGAAGAGTGTTTGTGGAGTGCAGTGGCCTAAAACCATGTTGTGTTGGAGCTAGGGGTAAGTCGGGTGTAATTAGTTGTAATACTAGGCGTTCCATGACTTTGGAGGGGGTGCAAAGGAGTGTGATGGGGCGGTGCGAGGAGGGTAGCGTGGGGTCTTTGTTGGGTTTGGGGAATGTGATGAGGATACCATGCTTCCAGATGTCTGGTATTGTGTTGTGTGAATAACTGTAGTTTGATATGTTAGTGAGTGCTTGTATGCCTTGAGGTCCCAGGTGTCTGAGTGTATGTTGCTTATGTTGTCTAGGCCACAGGCGGGTGAGTGCTTGAGATTGTTGATGATATGCTTTGTCTGGTGATTGGTGAAGGGTGTATAGTCAGGGTCTGTGGGGAATTGTCTCTTACGTCGGATGACACGTCGGTCGTCTTTGTGAGGTTTTAGGTGGCTGACATGTGAGAAGTGATTGATGAGAGTGTTTGCTTGTTGTTTACATGATGGAGTAGAGTCTGTTGTTGTGATTGCAGCATGTGATTGTGTTGTGTTGCTGTTGGAAAGTGTGATGCTGCTTAGTGTTTTGTAGAGTTTTTTGGAGTTTGTTTTGTGATCAAGTGTTTGTAGGAAGTTATTCCAATTTAGTTTTTGTTGTTAGTCTGGGTGTTTAGTGCTTGGATTTGTTGTGTGATGTCTTGTGTGTGGGGTGCTGGGGAGCGTTTCAGTATGTCGCGTTGTCTGATGAGGTTTTGAATTTCTGGTGTGAAGTTGGGGCTGTGTCTTTTTCTGTTACCTCTTGGAATGTGTTTCTTGTCAGCATTTTGGATAGTTTTATTGAGGGTGTGTACAGCATTGTTGATGTTAGTGATGGGTGTACTGTTTAGAGTTGTGAAGTGTTGTTCTGTCTCGTTTGTGAATGCTTCCCAGTTAGCTCTTTTATAATTGGTGTATGTGTGTTTGTGGCTAGCTGGGGTGAGTCTGATTTTGGTGGTGATAATGATTGGGAGATGGTCAGAGCCTAAGGTTCTGACCACCCTCCAGGATGTTGTGGGGGCGAGTTCTGGGGAGCAAAAGGTGATGTCTGGAGATGATGGGTTATAGAGGGCTTGGTGGGGAATATGGGTATGTTGATGGATGTCGTTAAGGATGATGAGGTTATCAGTTTGGTTTTGTAGTACCAGCCCTCTGTCTGTGTCAGGGTTGTCGACAAACGAGGCCGACGTCTTGGCGTTGAAGTCACCACCCAGGATGATGTGTGGGGTGTTTGTGATGTGTTGTAAGTGTGGTCTGTATTCATTTGGTAATGTAGGGGATGTATGTGTTTATGATGGTATGTTGGAGTTGTTGCCAGTGCGTACTTTAATTGATTGTATTTCTGGTGTGTTATCATTTGGGGGGAGGAGGGATTTGGTATGTACACTGGTAACTATGTATGATATTTCTTTGTGTACCAGGGTGATGAGTCCACCGCCGCCTCCGACGGCTTGGTCTTGTCTGATGGTGGTGAAATTATGAAATGTAGGTGTTTTTGTGTTGTGCAGAGTTTTGTTTCTTGTAAGATGACAATGTGTATATTGTGTTGTTTGATGAAGTGTGAGAGTTTGTGTTTCTTTGTGTTGATGCCATCTATGTTCAATTGGAGAATGTTAATGTTATGTGCACGATGTATGTTGGGTGCTGCTGCACGAGGATGGGGTGGGGGTGAGGGTTGGGATGGGTGAGGTGGAGGTGGGGGTGGGGATTGGGGTGCAGGAGATGGGGGTTGGAATGGATTAGGATGGGGTGTGGTGTGTTGGGTTGAGGATGTGGATGGTATGGGAAAGTTAGGTGGGTTAGGGAGGAGAGGTGGACGGGTTTTAGGGGAGGGAGTGGATGATATGGGAAGGTTAGGTGGGTTGGGGAGGAGAGGTGGACGGATTTTAGGTGAGGGATTTGACTGGGAGAGGGAGCGGCATGAGGAACAGGTCCAGGTGTTTGTGTAGTGTTTCTTGGAGGCAAGTGTTGTGCAGGTGAAGTGTTTACTTTATGGATGCAATAGAGTTCACTATATATACTCATTAATCTTAAGAATTAATATTAAAAGAGAGAGTACAAATATTTTGTAATATAGTACCTGGGGCCATACTGTATATATATAGGCCAACTTGTTATCAGCATTGATAAATGATTTATTTTAATTTTTGTATTATAAGCTATTTGTATAGTTTATGTGTTTCACCAACTGATCTATCAAACGTAAAGGTGACAACACCGCAGGCTACCCTTAAGGAACGCCGCCTGTACAATACTTTATTCTTTTTATTAAACTGATCTTTTTAGTAAGTGTACCCTTGGACCTCCGTAATTTATTAGTGGTTTTTGATGTTCATGATGAATGTCCCCCTCCAGTCCTGAGATATCAGGCGCATCGTCAATGATGAAGGGGCCACTAATAAATTATAGACTTGAGTCCTGAAGGGAAGAAGGAAAACCTAATATTTAGTAGTGGCCCCGGAATCATTGACGATTTTGGCCCTCCCTTCCATCCCCTTTCCATTCATCTGCTATATTTTGCGAGTCTTGATATGTCAGATTAAGGGCGAGCTAGTGCTTTGATGAGTGAAGCGAAGCATACACAAACAGCAGACGTATGAGAAGCGCAATGCTAAGCTCAAAAAGTTTAATTTTGTACTTCATTATTTTTTTACTAGTTTTTTCTAGTACTGTAGTGGTACCCATATCATAAGGACGAGTCTGTGAGTGGTTTTTTAAGAGCGTTTCGCTCACGATGTATGGCAATCGTATTTTGTTCTCTCCCGGGCGGGAAGTTTGAAAGACAAGCTTGAGTTCAAAGATTGGCCATTACCTATGTTAAGGCACATCGTCAATGATGTTTTCCTTCTTCCCTTCGGGACTCAAACCTATATTCGCCGCGGGGTAATTTCGCCGCGGCCCTAATAATTTGCATTCAAACGCCGATATCTCCGAAACTATTGCATGGATTCGGCTGCAGTTTGGCTTAGGTTGTAGAGCAGTTTTGGCTTAGGTTGTAGAGCAAGTTTGGCTTAGGTTGCATTGCTAGTTTGGCTTAGGTTGTAGATCTAGTTTCGCTTAGGTTGTGTTGCAGTTTCGCGGGGCCTGGAGCCAGGGCTAGCGGCGCGTCTGACGGTATGGTCGGGTGTGTGTGGGGGTGTTTGTATGTGTGTTTGTTTGTATGTATGTTAGCGTGTGACACAGTGTTGGCAGTAGCCGTCAGCTGCTGCCTGGTACTTTGCACTAGCAACCTACACGCCGCACCCACACGAGACACGTCCACACCCGCACTAAATACTTCCACACCCGTAGGCCTAATAAATACGTCCACAACCGCACTAGACACGTCCACACCCGCACTACATGTCCACAACTCCACACCCGCACTAGACACGTCCACACCCGCACTAGACACAGTGGCGCCTAGGCCTACACGTGTGACACACCTGCATCTCTGCCCGCCCTGTTCAGTTGTGTGTGTGTGCGTGCAACATTTTTCTATTGGCATGTTTAGTGTCAGTTTAGGTTTGTGAATGTTTTCATTGCTTTTACCTGCGCGCTAGTGTTTTGTCTGGCCATTAATCATATAATGTTATCTAGTTTACTAGCTAGATGATGCGTAAAATAGGTCGCGGTGAAATTACCCCGCCCGGCGGGGTAATTTTGCCGCGAGAGTAACTTTTTTCAAAAAATCGGCAGCATGACCAAAACATTATATATAATTTTTTTTGGGGGGCATCTATAGCAGAAAGGCTGAATGTATAGATAAACAAATTTAAATTTAAAAATTCCATTTGTGGCAGTTTCTATTCGTCAAAAAACGTGATTTTCGGCGAAATTACCCCGTCTTACCCTATAGGTATTTTCGGTCTCACTATTGTGTGCCACATAATTATGAACGTAGTTTAGTCATAAAAACGCATTACATCAAGGTGTGACGACTATAGGCTATGGTGTTAGAGGAAATGGTGATTATAATAATTAAAGAACACTGGTGGTAATGGGGATACTGTGTTAGGCTAATTATATTAGTAATTAATGGTACACATAATGATGGTAACTGGTGCTATAATGTGTTATTTTAAGGTGAGGGTAAATTGTCATGTCCTTATCATGATTAGGCCTACGTATTCGACTATTACAGCAATTTTGTACCGAAATATGTTATTAATCAAGTACCGTAATGTTAGATTTAGGAAAGATATAGGAAAGCACTGGTTTGATAATAGAGTTGTTAACATGTAGAATGGACTGCCCAGAGTAGTGATTAGCTCAGGAAGAGTTGAAAGCTTTAAGCATAAGTTGGATTCCCATATGGATGGTTGGGTGTGAGAGGGCCTTGTGTGGGCCAATCGGCTTTCTGCAGACTCTCATTTTCTTATGTTATGTATACGACGCTGTCAACGCAGAGACATAGTAGTTTCATATATGTTCATTAAGTCTCGAGAAATCAAGCTTAATATATTTTACAATTAAATGTTCATAAATATGAGGTATTATGTTATAGATGATAGCTAGCATACAATAATTTATTAGTGGCCCCTCCATCATTGACGATTATGCCTATTACATAAGGCATCCTCTTCAAACACTCATTTACCGTAGTTTGAATCTACCGCGCAGAGCATAAAAAATTGAGGAGCCTTCATCATGAGCGCACGCAACCTCACTCATGGTTCGTCATTATGAAATTGGGTACTCACTACGAAAAAACTTCGTAAAAAATAACAAATAAAAAGAAAATAAGAATAACTAATCATAAGCTTTCCATAACTTCGTGGATGTACTTGTGTGGATCTTTGACCAGACGCCGACTTCAGGCGTCATTCTTCCTTCTCTGCTCTGCGCTCAACCTGCCCTGACGTGTCTCCCCACGCTCCGCTCGTTCCGCATTTGCTGCGTCCCTAGTGAGTTTTTTCTCATTTGTTTACTCTGGGATGTATCGAGTAAGGTTAGGATATGCGTAGCAGGAGTGTCATGGGCGGGCTGCCCGCAGTTCAGTGTATTTGGGTCGTGTGTTTGGGACGCCTATTTCGGGTGTACCCTCGTGGTCCCGTGGTGGACGCGTGAAACGTTTTCGCGGATAGCTAGCCTAGTTTATTTAGTTGGCTTTAATTACGCATTATTAGGCTTCTTTTTATCTTTCTGATGAAGTTGCCTTATTTGTTGTTTTCTGACGTTCCTAGCGTATTTTTCTTCACTTAGTGAAGTTTTTTCTAGGTCCCGTGTCAGTACTCCCTCTCCGGGGTTTATTTCTTCGAGGTGTGTTGGCGACTGTTCCTGTTGTGATATAATTCAGTGCTTTTTGTTTTTATTACGACATGTTTAACCCTCTCACCACGGAAGGCCTCTTGAACGCCCATAAAAAAGCATATAACAGGTTCCCGGAAGGCCTCTTGAACGCCCAGTGGTTGAAAGCCTGTGAGCTTCGTGTGAGAGGCGTCGGTCCGACGCATGTAAACAACAGCCGGCTGGACCGACGCCCCGCATCTCCGGCCACAAGAAGGAGAGCGTCGATTGTTCGTGTGTGCCTGTATGTTGTTGTTAAGTATCGAAAAGTGGTGTAAAGTGGCTGTTTTGGCCATAAAGTTATCTCCAATGAAATCATCATCACAGCTCAACCAGTTGACTTAGAGAGCTCTACTTAATGCCATTCTACAGGTAAATAACACAGCTACGCTTGGGGATGCGCGGGAATGCGGGAAGCAGTCTGATTAACGAATATACGGTAGCCTAGCCTAGACGTTTTTCGGCCAAAACACCCGGGTTTCGAGGAATATATATATAATACATAGCCGGGGCTGGAGGGTTAAGGGATACTCCGTCTGCTTAGGCCTAGCCAGCCTCTCGTAACTTTTTTACATGTGCAAGTGTTATTGATTTATTATATCAATATTTACTACTGTGTCATGTGTGTTCTGGATAAGTTGTGTATTAGCT
This sequence comes from Paralithodes platypus, assembly GCA_032716605.1. Lineage (NCBI taxonomy): Eukaryota > Metazoa > Arthropoda > Malacostraca > Decapoda > Lithodidae > Paralithodes > Paralithodes platypus. The sequence goes on along the minus strand of CM064513.1, from coordinate 81,869,149 downwards.
TATTCCAGGCACTATTTGTGTACCTCCGATTGCATCTGGTTGGTGTGGGTTACCGTTTCCGGCGGGTTTTCTCGATTGCTCCGTGAAAATCCGGCTGGGTCTCAGATTGCGTCTGGCGGGTGTGGGATGCCTTTTCCGGCGGGTTTTCTCGATTGCAACCGAGAAAATCCGGCTGGTTGCCGAGTTTTAATCACGCGTGATTAAAAAATAGGCTTGTTTTCCCCGGCGAGTGGTGGCTTGAGGGCTCTCCAGAACTGCGTCTCTGTAGTGGGGCCTGGGTTCAGGCTTACTGTGTGTTTCCCGGCGGAATGGCTTTCCCCGATTCAACCAGGGGTTCATGCGGACACCTGTTGACTATAGTTTTTCCCGGTTTTGCAAAGCCGTTAAAAAACTGGACTGTTTTGTTTGAATTAGTCTTTCCACCCCGGCGATCTTTTGCAAAGAAGTGGGGATAGGAACAATTGGGGTTAACTTTTCTATTAATTTTCACCCGGCAGTTGAACCTCGGGAGGGTGGGAATCACGGATTTACAATCCGGTAGGATTAACCAAACAATTGAGGGATACAATTGGGTATCGAGACATTCAACTTACGGCGATCTATGAAGGCTTCGAAAGGAGTCAGATCTATTGATTAAGATGGGCTTAACCTGGTTAACTGCGTTATAATAAGGAGGCCGGCGTCTTATTATGGGTTCCCGGTGAATTTTATATCACAGGGAAGACTGCGTCATTTATAAAGAACTGCTTGTCTTTATATCATGTCAGAGGATATTCTTAAATCTTTTGAACACGTAGAGATATTAACAAATCTTTACATATGAACCTACGGGGTAGCAAGAGGTAATAGTGGTGTATTACGTCTCGTTGCCCGGCGGTTCATTAACACTTGTGTTAGAACATTTTGGGGTAACCTTATGAGCATTAATTCCTGGAAATTTCCTGGAAGGATGGAGTGAGGAAGTAAATGAACGAAGGTGGTGCTGGTTGGGGGGAGGGGCGTCGACTGACTGGGGACAGAGGTGCATGGGGGCGGTTCGTTCGTGGCCACCCCTTCGGGGATCACGGCGTCAGGCAATAGATAGATAGATAGAAATTTCCTTTTTTCCAGGGCGGAGTTCCGGCGGGTCCACAGAGGACCAGGTGAGGCCCGGGGGGAGTTAGCTTTTAACCAGTCTCTGCCATGGCTACTCTAGCTCCTGTTTTTGCCCTTTGCTCAACGCCCTCATGTTCCGGGATCCCTATTTTTGCACATACTCTGTGCATTTGTTGTGTCAAATGCTTAGACCGATCAAGGGGTTTGTGGGTAACGAAGAATTGTACCTTTTGTAGTCAGCTTAGTATTAAAGTATTACAGCACGACAATCTGGCCGCGGCGGTTGCATTACGCGAGGTCAGACAACTTCTTACTAATTATGCTACTACAGTGGCTCATAAAGCACTGCAGTGTGATAACGTAATTCTATGGGACCGTTTGTTGGTTCAGTATCCCCCACTTAAACGTCCTCCTTCCCGAAGTAAAGTCAATAAGTTGGCAGAGACTGGGCTGGGTAAAGGGCTTCTTCCCTCTCCCGGCACAGCTAAGAGACCGCGAGAGCCGTCTCCCCCGGCGACAGCTTCAGAGTCAAGATCTAGGTCCAGGTCACGGTCTCCTCTCAGAAAGCAGACACATAGTCACTCGACTTCACCTTCGCGGAAGATGAGTAGGACGGACAAGACCAAGGACAGTTCTAGTGATACATCAAAGTCGAGGCGGAGTCACAAGTCTTCTAAGAAAGAGTCTCATGAACGAAAGTCCTCCCGGCGTTCGCCGGAGCCTCGAACCTCACTTTCTGCCTCTACTCCCGACATGTCTCATGTCCAATCTGACAGGTCGGAAGTGGAGTCAGAGACTGTGGTGGGGGATATACCGGCGGACAGGTTGTCCCCAAATATTATTCCCAGTTCCAATATTCTCACTTTAGATTTAGGGGGTTCTCCCGGCAGTGATAACCCGCTAGAGGGCTCGAGTGAGGGCTCAGTCATTGGGGTGGGGCCTGGCTCACAAGTGAGTTCCGGCCAAGACCGGAGAGTTTGGAGGTACTCCCAGCCATGGAGGGACAGCTTACTTCCGTCTCAGGCAACGCAGGTAGTGGCTGAAGTCCACCGGGACGCGGAGATTCCGTCTTCCATCCCTGACTAAACATGGCAACATGAGGGGGTCCCAGCCTTGGCGGAATCCTCTCAGGAGGGACCGGAGGCAAGGGATGAGAGCTCTATTATTTCTGAGGTGGGAATTCACGAGTCTAGTTCAGTCGTAGATGACTCTCAGAATAGGGAGGCTTCACCTAGTAGTTCTTCCCCTGCTCAATTTGTCACGGCGGATGAGATTAATGGGTTATTAGCAAGTGCTTTAACTAAGTTTTTTGGCCAGCAACCAGAGCCTCCTATAGTTGGTCTGGGAGCTTCCACGCCAACATTGAATGTCCGACCTCTGGCTACTTCCATTGCTTTGACACAAATTCCGCTCACTCCCCTTGTATCACCTACTATTGTTACTAGGCCAACTTCAGCGGCACTAACTACTTCCAATGTACGAGTAGTAGCAGACATAAATCCTCCCCCGTTAGACAAAGCCCCGATCAGAAAAGGGGCTATGCCTCTCTTATACGGGCCAGACGAATCTTGGGTATCATTGGTACCATTGGTATCATTGGTAAAAAGACCTTAGAGTTACATATTGCGAATCAAAGTAAAACAAACCCGAAAGAATTCTATAGTTATATCAGAAAGAAAAAAGTAGTTACTTCAACTGTTGGACCGTTAGTCGATGAAAAAGGAGAATACACCAAAGACGAAGTACAAATGAGTAATGCCCTCAATACCTTCTTTGCATCAGTTTTTACAACAGAAGACCTCAGTGATATCCCTACACCATCGCCGATTCAGATTGATAATTCAGATGTTCTAAGCAATATCACCGTTACAGAGAGAGAAGTATTGAATTGTTTAGATAAACTCAAGGTAAATAAAACGCCAGGACCTGATACAATCTCGCCTAGAGTTCTAAAGGAAGCTAAGAATGAGCTCTCCAAACCACTGACATTACTATTCAATAAATCCTTGCAGTCTGGAACTATGCCTGATCAGTGGAAGCTAGCCAACGTAACACCGATATTCAAAAAAGGCAGCAAATCCCTACCCAGTAACTATCGTCCAATTAGCTTAACCTCAGTTGTATGTAAAATGCTAGAAACGGTCATACGAGACAGACTCGTAAATCACTTAGAGGAAAATAACATACTTAAAGATACTCAACACGGCTTTCGTAAAAAACGTTCCTGTTTAACAAACCTCTTAGACTTCTTCCACGATATCCTCAACCTCTACGATGAGAGTAAAGCTGTAGATATTATATACCTTGATTTTCAAAAGGCCTTTGACAAAGTTCCCCACAAACGTTTACTGCTAAAACTAAAAGCGCATGGAATACAAGACGGTGTGTTGAAATGGATAGAAATTGGCTCCGCAACAGAAAGCAAAGGGTAGTCATAAACGGTAAGGCATCTAAATGGACCAATGTAAGTAGCGGGGTACCCCAGGGATCGGTACTAAATTCTCTTTCTAATTTACATCAACGACATAGATGAGGGTCTCACCTGCACAATCTCAAAATTTGCTGACGATACAAAAATTGCAAATAGCGTACTCTCAAAAGAACAAGTTGACGATATGCAACACAATCTAGATAAATTGTCATGTTGGGCCCAAATTTGGCAAATGAGTTTCAATGCGGATAAATGTAAAGTACTACATGTCGGATACCTAAATGAGAAAGCAAACTATTCGATGAATGGCACTCAGCTTAAGAATGTAAACAGAGAAACTGATCTGGAGTAACAATATCGAGTAACCTAAAACCGAGTCAACAATGTTCAGAAGTTGTTAAGAAGGCAAACAAAATAATTGGCTTTATAGGCAGGTCATTTGAGCATAAATCCAAAGAAGTTATCCTAACCCTTTACAATTCCTTAGTCCGCCCTCTTCTGGAATACTGCGTTCAATCCTGGTGCCCTTATTACCAAAAAGATATAAACAAGCTAGAACGAGTTCAACGTAGAGTTACCAAAATGATACCTAGCCTAAAGAACAAACCATACGAAGAGCGTCTTAGAGAATTAAATCTATTTCCTTTAACCCAGCGCAGATTAAGAGGCGACTTAATTCAAGTGTTCAAAATCATCAAAGGCATCGACAATATGAACTGTAGTAAGTACTTCACTATCGACCAATCTAATTACACGCGGGGAAACGGTTGCAAAATTATTGGTAAATCTTTTAACTCGCACGAATCTAAGAATTTCTTCTTCAATCGAGTTGTCAACTTGTGGAATGGGCTTCCCCGAGACGTTATAGACTGCAGCACCGTTGATTCATTTAAATTCCGCCTAGACAAATATCTCGCATCAAACCCGCGACTGACTGCGTTTGTAAATGAATAACTTTATCCTCCCCTCAGTTACTAACCCATATGTCCCCTACTAACTTCCTAGTCCTGCCACGTTAGTGGCAGGGCAGTAGTTCCCTTTCCAATGTTCCCTTACCCACTCTAAACCACTGTTTGGACACTTGATCCTCAGTGTTTTGGAGGACAAGCAACCTAGAAGGGTCACTAGATCTGTTGTTGCTTGATTTCCTTTGTACTCCTTTGTACTCCTTTGTACTCCTTTGTACCAACAAAGCCAGAGGGAGCACAATCCACTATGTCAGGGGAGCTCCCGGTACCACGGGAGTGGGTAATCCAAGGGAATAAATCTAGGAAGTTAAGGGCTCTAGATATGCTGGGAAATGTACTTGATGTTAGTATTAAGGCCATCCCCAACTATTATCATCATGATTATTTTGTATATTCTTCTACACCTGCCCTTCCCCCTGCGTCAGCTTCAAAACTGTTTTCGGACTGGACAAAGCATGATGGGTTCAATGATATCAAAGTGTTGTCGGCTCTAACACCTGAGTTGGGTTTAAAGACATTCACAGACTCAGCCGCGAATCCAGTTTTGCAGGTGGAGCAGTTGGGTCCGGGACCTTGGGTGGACTGGGAAGTCGAGGCTCAGAACTTTGCTACTACATTCACTTCTAAAGCTTCACACCAAATTCCACAAGAAAGCCATTCTTGGTTCTCTCTCCCAATATACTCTGCCGGCGGAGTTCCCTCTGCTCTATTTGCCTTTTTAGCTGCCCCTAAGATTAATCTATGCGAGCTTAAAGACCCCTTTTCTACACCTTCCACTGCTCACCTAGACCGGGAGTTTAGGCTACGGGGAAAGGCGTATAGACTTTTTTCTCAGTATATAGTTACGCAACAGGTAACAAAGTCAATGCTAAGATCTGCTCAGGCTATCGCAGACACAGAAGTCCGAAAGGCGATCGAACTGTCTAAACGTTTGCTTCTCCAGACCTCTATTCAGTCTCTGGGAGATATACACACGGCCTTGTTAGAGGCGGTGCGGGCAAGACAAGATCTACGGATGTCTCTAGTCCGAAAGCTCCCGGATAGGATTGCTAATCAAGTAATAATGTCCCCAGTTCTAACTGCCTCTTTAATGTCCCCGGAGGTGTGGAGGACGGTGTTTAACATGGCTCAGGCCTTGAAGCACAGTCCCACCCCGTCTAAGAAACCTGCTTTCAGTTTTACCAAGCCCAAACCAGTCGCTAAAGCTCAGTCTGGTGGGGCAAAACCCTTTCATTTGCCTAAATCCTCTTCCACCCAAGGTCAGTACAGATACAAGCAAGGAAAGTCTTCAGGTAATCATAAAGGACAGAGGTATCAAAGGCCGGGTCAGGGCCCGTCTCCAGCCAAACCCGGCCAGTCGTCTAAACTTCCACCACCACCACCACCACCAAAAAACTAAGGTCTCTCTCACTCCCAGGGCCGATCTTCCGGCGGGTGGATCGGAGGGTAGTCCAGCCGGCGAACCCTTGTCTGCTAACTGGGTCGTTCCGGGCGAATCATCGCGCATGGCCTTTAAACACATGGGCGAGGATGGTGGCACGCAAAGGCATCACCTGGCAGTGGCTCCGGCGACCTCGTTTACGTCAGCCGACAAAGGCAAATTTTGTTTCATTAGAGGTGGAGTCACTGATCCAAGAGATGGTGGCCAAGAATGTTATCATCCCGGTTCCACAAAATTACCCAGTTTTTACATCCAAACTTTTTCTGGTGCCCAAAAGGGACAGTGTTCAGATGAGGCCGGTCGTAGACCTGTCTTATCTGAACCTTCACATTCACAACGTGTCCTTCCGGATGCTGACAGTGAATCAGATCAGGCTAACACTTCCGCCGGAAGGGTGGATGTGTTCTTTAGACCTGACGGACGCGTATTGGCACGTCCCGGTAAACAAACGGTTTCAACGTTTTCTGGCCTTACGTATCATGCATCAGACTTATGTCTTTCAGAGGATGCCGTTCGGTTTAAACCTAGCACCTCGCATATTCACGAAATTAGTCCGGCAAGCCCTGATGCCGTTGTTGCAACAAGGGATCAGGATTTTGTGGTATCTAGACGACTGGCTGGTGGTGGCGGAGACGGAACAGTTATGCATAAATCATGTCAACATAACATTAAATCATGTAAAATCTCTAGGATTCAAGGTAAACCTGGTAAAGTCAAACCTTGTTCCCTCACGAGTGGTCCAGTGGATAGGGCTGGTCTGGGACACAGCCGCTCTCACTCTGAGTCAGAGTGTGGACAATCGGAACAGGTTTCGCAAGAAACTGTTTCTGTTTCTTCACAGTCTGACTACGACACGGAGAGTCTGGGAATCTCTGGTCGGCTCTCTCAACTGGATTCAACTAACTGTAAAGTTGGGCCGGTTGAAAGTCAAACGTTTAATTTTGGAGGGCAACAAATTTTGTCCACTATTGCTGGCGGAAACATTATGGCCCATCCCAAAATTAATACACAACTTACTAGCGGTCTGGGCGAAGAGGGAAACATTGCACTCAGTCATGTCATGGACCTCTCCTCCGCCGACAGTATGGGTGGACACGGATGCGTCAGGCACGATAGGTTGGGGCTTTCAGTCAAACCAAGGGCATCAGGGTCAAGGGCTTTGGTCCCATTCAGAATCCTCCCACATAAATGTCAAAGAATTACTAGTCCCCTTGTATTTCCTTCAGGCTCACGGCTTTTCTTTGCGGGGCAAGTCAGTGGCCTTCAGGATGGACAATCTGAATGCGGTTCACTGCATTCAGAAACAGGGGTCAACGCAATCTCGGAGGTTGCTAAACGTGTCAGAAAAGATTTTTGTACTAGCCAACAAGCTGGACATTCAGCTTCACGCTTCTTATCTCCCCGGCGTAGCGAACGTTTGGGCAGACGCTCTATCTCGGAGACAGAGCACAACAGTAGAATGGGCACTCAAGCAAAACATTTTCGACCTAATGATTGCGAAGCCTTACCGTCCACAAGTTGATTTATTTGCATCCGCAGAGACTCACAAACTCCCGCTGTACCTAACCCGCCGGACAACCACGCCGGCGGGAGGACCCGACGCACTGGTGACGGACTGGAACATGTGGAGTTCCATTTATCTATTTCCGCCGCCAGACGCTTCTCTGATGTGCCACGTAGTAAACAAACTACAGGATTATCGGGGCGTAGTCTCGTTAATCGCGCCCCTGTGGCCGGCACAGGCGTGGTACCAGCAATTAAAAACGTGGTGCCCGAACCCGGTGTCGCTCCCGGTCGGGTATTTCCACTTAGACACGATTGGCAACCTCGCTGACTTTTGCATTATGGACATTCAGGAGGCCAAATGGCTAGCTCCGTATGGTAGAAACGTGACCGATAAATTCATGAATCAATACACACAATCTACTAAGCGACATTATCAATCGCATTGGCAGTCTTTCACTTCTTGGATACTCAGAACAGAACAATCTGTGCCTTCGGTGGCTTTGGTTTTTAATTATTTAAACTATCTGTTTGAGGAGAAACGTCTATCTGTAGTAACGTTAAAGAATCACTTAACAGCAATTAGGATGCCATTTTTTGACCTTACAGGTCTAACCATACCACTAGCGGAGGAGACAGGTTTCATGAGGGCATGTTTTAAACTCCGCCCACCTCCCCGTCAGCTCATGCCTACCTGGTCTCTCGACAAAGCGTTGTCATTACTTCATTCCCAGCGGTACCAAAATACTGCAGATTTTGACTTACTTTTAAAAAGGGCAGTATTCCTTATGGCTTTGGCTACCGGGAACAGGGTGTCTGAGCTGGCGGCGATGAGCAACACACCTAATTGCATCAGGTTTGGTAGGCTCAATGATTGTATTCATATTGCCGCTTCCCCGTGGTTCATCGCCAAGAATGAGCACAGTGATCACGTGTTTTCAGAGTTCACGGTGCCGGCGTTGAAAAGGGGAAAGGTGCACCATAATTTATGTCTAGTGCAAGCGCTAACCAAATATTTGAGTCGCACCTAGGAATCAACAAGGTGCTTTATGGGTATCAAGTACGGGTAAACGCGTAATGAAACGTAAACTGGCTTCTCTCTTAGTTAACGTCATTCAGGAAAGTAATCCCGGCGTTGTGGGTAGAGCTCACGATTTATGCAAATGGGCGACCTCTTTACGTTTCCTTAAGAATTTTTCTGTTGAGGACATAGCAGCCACGCACCTCTGGTCCTCTAATCATACTTTTTTGACTCGATACCTTTCAGTAGCTTTAGACAGGCCTTCCATGCCATGTATAGCTTTACGGCAGAGGGTCTAGGTGGCCTCTGGGTCACTTAGTGTTTAGATGAAGAAAAGAGAGGGGGGGGGGGTGCAGTCAGTGTAACATAGGACACCCTAGAGCCCGCCGGAGTGCGTGTGTGGAGCTTACGAGCTGTGATACAGGGTGTAGGTGCTGTGATATAAAATTTCTCTGTAGTATTCATTACAGGAAATTGTGCTAACGTACAGGTACAATCATTGTAGAACGACAATGCTTGTTTTAAATAGTTTTGGCTGTGAAGCAATATAATTTTAAGTAATCTTAGTAGTTGCGGCCGCAACTTGTATTTGTAATGTAAGTACCTCTGCAGAAGTACAAGAGTTCAGTACTTCTGCGACAGTACACGAGTTCCTTTTATTTTTAGGGTATAATTTTAGTTATATATCCACGAGTTAATGAGGTTTATATGTGCACATGTAAACTTTGATGTTTTTATTTTTCACCACTTACTTTAAGTGGGGTGCCTTCTTAACTACCAGCTCTGTGTACAGAGTCTCGGAGTTAACCCCTTTTTTGTCCAAGCAGGCTTCTTCGAAGCACGCTCCTGCTTGTCACCTTTTTTGTATATTTATATGCTGTATAAAGTTTATGCACACAAATATATATTTTTTACAAAGTAAGAATACTATGTGGTTGTTTGATTATCTGCTTTTGCTAGAGTTATGATATGATTACGAATGTCCCCCTCCAGTCTTAGATATCAGGCATAATCGTCAATGATGGAGGGGCCACTAATAAATTATAGGTTTGACTCCTGCAAGGAGATAAAGAAAACCTAATATTTAGTAGTGGCCCCGTAATCATTGACGACTGGGGCCCTCCCGACCATCCCCTTCCCATTCATTGATGTATTAAGGATTTTGGTTTACTTGATATGTCAGTGAAGGAAGAATGACGCCTGAAGTCAGCGTCTGGTCAAAGATCCACACAAGTACATCCACGAAGTTATGGAAAGCTTATGATTAGTTATTTTTATTTTATTTTTATTTGTTATTTTTTTACGAAGTTTTTTCATAGTGAGTACCCAATTTCATAATGACGATCCATGAGTGAGGTTGCGTGCGCTCATGATGAAGGCTCCTCAATTTTTTATGCTCTGCGTGGTAGATTCAAACTACGGTAAATGAGTGTTTGAAGAGGATGCCTTATGTAATAGGCATAATCGTCAATGATTACGGGGCCACTACTAAATATTAGGTTTTCTTTATCTCCTTGCAGGAGTCAAACCTATAATTGGCACGTCCCGGTAAACGAGAGATTTCAAAAAATTTCTGGCGTTAAGAATAATGCATCAGACTTATGTCTTTCAAAGGATGCCGTTTGGATTGAACCTAGCGCCACGCATATTCACAAAATTAGTCCGGCAAGCCCTGATGCCCATTTTAGATCAGGGGATCAGGATCTTGTGGTATCTGGATGACTGGCTGGTGGTGGCAGAGACAGAAAAGTTATGCAACACTCATGTCTACATTACGTTAAACCATGTCAAATCTCTAGGATTCAAGGTCAACTTAGTAAAGTCAAAACCTTGTTCCCTCACGAGTAATTCAGTGGATAGGGCTGGTCTGGGACACAGCATCTCTCACTCTGAGTCAGAGTGTGGACAATCGAAACAGATTTCGCATTTTTTTTTTTATGTTTCTCCACAGTCTGACTACGACACGGAGACTCTGGGAATCTCTAGTCGGTTCTCTCAACTGGGTTCAACTAACTGTGAAGTTGGGCCGGTTGAAAGTCAAACGTTTAATCTTGGAGGGCAACAAATATTTCCCACTATTACCGGCGGGAACATAATGGCCTATCCCAACATTAATACACAGCTTACTAGCGGTCTGGGAGAAGAGGGAAATGTTGCACTCAGTCATGTCATGGACCTCTCCTCCGCCGACGGTATGGGTGGACACGGATGCGTCAGGGACGATAGGTTGGGGCTTTCAGTCAAACCTCGGGCATCAGGGTCAAGGGCTTTGGTCCCATTCAGAAACCTAGAGACCTCGCTGACTTTTGCATTGTGGACATTCAGGAGGCCAAGTGGCTAACGCCGTATGGTAGAAACGTGACTGATAAATTTATGAATCAGTACACACAATCTACCAAGAGGCAATATTAGTCTCATTGGCAGTCCTTTACTTCTTGGATAGTTAGAACAGAACAGACAGTACCTTCGGTGGCATTAGTTTTTAATTATTTCAACTATTTGTTTGAACAGAAACGTCTATCTGTAGTGACTCTAAAAAATCACTTAACAGCTATCAGGGTGCCATTCTTTGACCTTACAGGTCTAACCATACCACAAGCGGAAGAAACAGGTTTCATGAGAGCATGCTTCAAACTCCGCCCACCTCCCCGTCAGCTCATGCCTACCTGGTCTCTTGACAAAGCGTTATCTTTGCTTCATTCCCGTCTGTATCAGAATACGGCAGATTTTGAATTGCTATTAAAAAAAGGCTGTGTTCCTTATGGCTTTGGCAACTGGTAACAGGGTGTCTGAGCTGGCGGCGATGAGCAACACCCCTAATTGCATAAGGTTTGGTAGACTAAATGATTGCATTCATATTGCACCTTCCCCATGGTTCATCGCCAAGAATGACCATAGTGAACATGTTTTCTCAGAGTTGTTGTTGTTGTTGTTGTTCCCCAAGCTGCCTGGCCGAACAGCCCCAAGGCCCTGAGCAAGGCCAAGGCCATAACCGAGCGCCCCCACAGAACCCTCCCCGCCGACCACAATAAAGCCTGGGTGACCGAAGCCACTCCATGGCGGGGAGCTGAGGAGGGTGCGGAAATGCCCGGGAATCCAAAGCCCCACCCAGGGCCCTGTGTCCCTCAGCAATTATGAAGAGAAAGTTGAGGGGCAAGGGAAAAATGTGACGCTTTGGCTTCCAATCTTGGTAGATTGGGAGGTCAATCCACGTTAGAGACGCCGTCACTTGAGATCTAGAAAATATATAAGTAAAAGGAACAGTCAGAGTAAGCTATGGGTATGGCAGAGATTGCTCAGTTCTCACTCTAATAGACCAGCCCATCACCACATGACTAGAACCCAATCCTCTCAGCATCAGCTAGGAAAGGCCCTAGAAAGCCGCCTTTGGCGGGGGGATAGCTCCCCTATTTCAACCCTTTTCGGGGTTGGGCACCCGCCCTTTTCTCAGAGTTCACGGTACCGGCGTTGAAACGAGGTAAAGTGCACCATAATTTGTGTCCTGTACAAGCTTTAACCAAATATATGAGAGTGGCACCTCTTAACCAACAAGGTGCTTTATGGGTATCGAGTACAGGTAAAAGATTAATGAAACGTAAAATGGCTTCTCTGCTAGTAGAAGTCATTAAAGAGAGTAATCCCGGCGTAGTGGGTAGGGCCCACGATTTACGCAAATGGGCAGTATCTTTAAGTTTTCTCAAAAAAAAATCTGTTGAAGACATAGCTACTACTCAACTATGGGCTTCAAATCATACGTTTTTGACTCGATACCTGTCGGTAGCACTAGACAAACCATCAATACCATGTGTAGCTTTACGGCAAAGGGTCTAGATGGGTCTCTAAGTCACTAATTGTTTAGGTTAAGAAAGGGGGGGGGGGGGTGCAGTCAGTGAAACATAAGACACCCTAGACCCCGTCGGAGGATATGTACAGACTATACGAGCTGTGATACAATGTATAAGTGTTGTGATTAAAATGTCTCTGTAGTAATGACTACAGGAAATGTTGTTGAGGTACAATGGATGTAGTACAAAAATTGTTTCTTTAAGTGGGATACACTGTTGAAGCAATTTAATTTTAAGAGTTCTCGGTAATTGCAACTACGAGTAGCATTTTAGTAAGTACAGTGGGCCCCACAAGGGTGCGGTTACCTAAGTCCGAGACATGCGCGCACCCTTGTAAAACGCACCCTTGGAGCTTAAGAACCTATGGGAAATTCACTATGTAGTCCGGGGACTCTTCAAACTTACCCTTTTTTCGCCCAATAACCCCTGAAAAACATGAACTAAGGAAAGAATACCTGCACAGTATAGAAATGTGATTAGATATTAGATAGAATAGGGGTATTACACTCACTTTGGATGGTTTATGTATGCGTGGAGGTTGGGATGTTGGTCTTACTGAGGGTCTGAGGCTGCCCCCATGCCCACACCAAAATGTCTACCCACATTTGCCTGTTTCTCACCTCTAGCCAACATGTCTAGTAACTGTTTTTTCTGTTCTAAATCAAGAACTTTCACTTTTGTTTTGGTGGGTAACACGATCGCCCTGGGCGGTGGGTTAGGGGCAGCAGGTGTAAAATGCCCCCATGTGGGCATGGGGGCAGCCTCAGACCCTCAGTAAGACCAACATCCCAACCTCCACGCATACATAAACCATCCAAAGTGAGTGTAATACCCATATTCTATCTAATATCTAATCACATTTCTATACTGTACAGGTATTCTTTCCTTAGTTCATGTTTTTCAGGGGTTATTGGGCGAAAAAAACGCACGCTGCGTTTTTTTCGCGCTTTTTTCGCACCCTTGGATTATAAGCACCACACGGACATCTGCCGCACGGTTGGAGAATCGCACCCTTTTAGTGCGCACCCTTGCGGGGCCGACTGTACAGTAAACTTCCGTTAATCCGAAGGGCAGCGGACCGGCCCTCGTTCAGATTAGTGGATTTTTCGGATTATCGGACTTTACCCCTATGAACCTGTGTATGACGAAAACATTGAGACATTAGGCCACCCAAATGACACAATGGTGCACACACACATATCATATGTTCATGAAATCACTTCAAAAGTTTACCATTGTCATTGTAGCCTATTACCTACTTCAAAACATTCAGATTAATGGTTGTTGTTGTTGTTGTTCCCTAAGCTGCCTGGCCGAACAGCCCCGAGTCCCTGAGAAAGGCCATGGCCACGATCGGGCTTTCCCACAGTGCTCTCATTGAGTGTAGATTGTGTTGTTGGCGTAAGTGGTTGTGTGAAATGCAGTCTTCTATGATGTGTTTAATGGTATGGGGTGCTGTGTTACATCCCGGGCAGGCGTCGACAACGGAGTCATCCAGTCTCTTCTGATAGCTCAGGAGAGCTGGATGGTGTCCGCATCTCAGCCTGGCCAGGTGGACTCTGTCCTCGCGAGGAAGGGAGTATTCGGAAGGATGGATTTCGGGAGGTCGTGCATGCAGCTGCGTGTTGTCTGTGAGTGAGTGGATGGATTGGTGAGAGATATGAGTATGGATGTGCTTCTGGAAGTTGGTTCGGGGTGGGCAGGGAGGGAGAGAGGACAATAATTGTGTGTGATACTGTGTGCTGGGTGTTGTTTTGATATTTCTTGGTGTCTGTGGGTGTGTTGCCATGTAGTTTAGTGGGTGGTCTTGGTTCGTGGAGGCTGCTGCCAGGAATTGAGTGCCTCTCATCTCCAGATGGTCTTTGACTTTGAGGATTTTGGTTTCTTGATGTAGGTGATCTGTGGGTGCAGTAGCTGTGCAGCCTGTAATGATCTTCAGGGCTTTGTTTTGAATAGTCTGTAAGGTCTTATGATGTGTTTCAGCTAGGTTAGAAGCCCAGGCTGGGCTTGCGTATTCCATCACTGATCTTATGTATTGTTTATATACTGTGGTGGTAGTTTCTTTGTTGTGTCCAAATTTTGTGTGAGCAAGTGACCTGAGGGCGTTAAGTCTGGGTGTCAGTTTCTTTTTAATGTTTGTGGTGTGCTGTTTGAATGTCATATGAGTATCATATGTTACTCCTAGGATTTTGGGTGTGTGTGTATGTGTTAGGGGTGTGTTGTTTATGGTGAGTTGAGGGATGTATTCGTGTTCTCCTGTCCAACTTGTGAGCAGGGTTGCGGTGGATTTGGCTGGGGCTAGATTAAGTCTGTTTGTAGTGCACCAGCCATGTAGTGTGTTGAGATAGGGTTGAAGGAGATCTGTTGCTCTTTTTGGGTCATGGTGTGTGCATGTGAGTGTTATGTCATCTGCATAGGAGGCTAAGTTTATTTGGGGCGTATTGGGTGTAGTTATATCGTGCATGTACAGATTGAAGAGTGCGGGCGATAGGACGGATCCTTGTGGGACTCCGTTTGGAAAGTTTCTGATTTTAGAGGACTGACCGGCAAAAGATACGTGTGCACATCTGCCTGCTAGGAAGTTGGCCAGCCACCGTTTTGTGTTGTTGTGCATGTTTGTGTTGTAGATTTTGTTTGTTAGGTTGTGGCGGGGGATGGCATCGAAGGCTTTACTAATGTCGAGTGTGGCTAATAGTGATCTGTGTGGTGGTCTAGCTGAATTGATGCCGTCGAAAGCTCTTTGTGTAAGGTCTGTGAGAAGAGTGTTTGTGGAGTGCAGTGGCCTAAAGCCATGTTGTGTTGGAGCTAGGGGTAGGTCAGGTGTAATTAGTTGTAATACTAGGCGTTCCATGACTTTGGAGGGGGAGCAAAGGAGTGTGATGGGGCGGTGCGAGGAGGGTAGCGTGGGGTCTTTGTTGGGTTTGGGGAAAGTGATGATGATACCATGCTTCCAAATGTCTGGTATTGTGTTGTGTGAATAGCTGTAGTTTGATATGTTAGTGAGTGCTTGTATGCCTTGTGGTCCCAGGTGTCTGAGGTGTATGTTGCTTATGTTGTCTAGGCCACAGGCGGGTGAGTGCTTGAGATTGTTGATGATATGCTTTGTCTGGTGATTGGTGAAGGGTGTATAGTCAGGGTCTGTGGGGAATTGTCTCTTACGTCGGATGACACGTCGGTCGTCTTTGTCAGGTTTTAGGTGGCTGACATGTGAAAAGTGATTGATGAGAGTGTTTGCTTGTTGTTTACATGAAGGAGTAGAGTCTGTTGTTGTGATTGCAGCATGTGATTGTGTTGTGTTGCTGTTGGAAAGTGTGATGCTGTTTAGTGTTTTGTATAGTTTTTTGGGGTTTGTTTTGTGATCAAGTGTTTGTAGGAAGTTATTCCAATTTAGTTTTTGTTGTTCTTGTATTTTGTTGTTAGTTTGGGTGTTGAGTGCTTGAATTTGTTGTGTGATGTCTTGTGTGTGGGGTGCTGGGGAGTGTTTCAGTATGTCGCGTTGTCTGATGAGGTTTTGAATTTCTGGTGTGAAGTTGGGGTTGTGTCTTTTTCTGTTACCTCTTGGAATGTGTTTCTTGTCAGCGTTTTGGATAGTTTTATTGAGTATGTGTACAGCATTGTTGATGTTAGTGATGGGTGTACTGTTTAGAGTTGTGAAGTGTTGTTCTGTCTCATTTGTGAATGCTTCCCAGTTAGCTCTTTTATAATTGGTGTATGTGTGTTTGTGGCTAGCTGGGGTGAGTCTGGTTTTGGTGGTGATAATGATCGGGAGGTGGTCAGAGCCTAAGGTTCTGACCACCCTCCAGGATGTTGTGGGGGCGAGTTCTGGGGAGCAAAAGGTGATGTCTGGAGATGATGGGTTATAGAGGGCTTGGTGAGGAATATGGGTATGTTGATGGATGTCGTTAAGGATGATGAGGTTATCGGTTTGGTTTTGTAGTACCAGCCCTCTGTCTGTGTCGGGGTTGTCGACAAACCAGGCCGACGTCTTGGCGTTGAAGTCACCACCCAGGATGATGTGGGGTGTGTGGGGTGTGTGGGGTGTTTGTGATGTGTTGTAAGTGTGGTCTGTATTCATTTGGTACTGTAGGGGATGTTTGGGGAGGGATGTATGTGTTTATGATGGTTATGTTGGAGTTGTTGCCAGTGCGTATTTTAATTGACTGTATTTCTGTTATGTTATCATTTGGGGGGAGGAGTGATTTGGTTTGTACACTGGTTACTATTTATGATATTTCTTTGTGTACCAGGGTGATGAGTCCACCGCCCCCGCCGACAGCCCGGTCTTGTCTGATGGTGGTGAAATTATGAAATGTGGGTGTTTTTTGTGTTGTGCGGAGTTTTGTTTCTTGTAAGATGGCAATGTGTATGTTGTGTTGTTTGATGAAGTGTGAGAGTTTGTGTTTCTTTGTGTTGATGCCATCTATGTTCAGTTGAAGAATGTTAATGTTATGTGCACGATGTATGTTGGGTGCTGCTGCACGAGGATGGGGTGGGGGTGGGGGTGATGGGGGGGGGTGGGGTGAGGGAGGGGCTGGGGGTTGGGATGGGTGAGGTGGGGGTGGGGATTGGGGAGCAGGAGATGGGGGTTGGAATGGATTAGGATGGGGTGTGGTGTGTTGAGTTGAGGATGTGGATGGTATGGGAAGGTTAGGTGGGTTAGGGAGGAGAGGTGGACGGGTTTTAGGGGGGGGAGTGGATGATATGGGAAGGTTAGGTGGGTTGGGGAGGAGAGGTGGACGGGTTTTAGGTGAGGGATTTGACTGGGAGAGGGAGGGGCATGAGGAACAGGTCCAGGTGTTTGTGTAGTGTTTCTTGGAGGCAAGTGTTGTGCAGGTGAAGTGGGTCCAGTTCCCGCATGAATTGCAGAGAACTGAACCCTTAGTATGGCGACTCGAAGTGATGGGTTTTGAGCAAGTTGGACATATGTATGTGAACGTGGGTCCTGGGTTGCTCTCAATGTCTCCGGCTAGAAGAAATCTTCGAGAAATGACAGCCGGAGAGTCATTTCTCGGTGTAGGAAAAACTGTGTGATGTGTGTGTGGTGTGAGAGGTGTGGAAATTCCCGGCGCGACCGAAGCCGCTCCAAGGACCCGTGCCCCCAGGGAGGGGGCAGGGGATGGTTGTGACGGTTTGGCTCCCGAAACTGCTCCCCGCGGCCGGCATCCGGTTTTCCTCCACTGGTCGTTGATTTTGTCTTCGGCTGTGGAGGGTCAGCAGCCATCCGCGGTTGGCAGCCTCGGGAGGTGGCCCCACGGCGTAGACGCCGCCACATCAGGACCTAATTAATCAGGATTAATGGTCAAAGGAATCTGCTGATATAAACGTCTTCTTCTTCTTCCGTCTACTAGCGAGTTTGTCTTGCTCTTGAAGATCAGATGTGGTTCGGGAAGTAATGCCTTAACAACGGCACTTCCCTGAGAGGTTCTTGTAATTTTCCTTTTGTGATTTTCCTTTTGTGACGTGCTCTGTTATATTATATTGTATTGAAAGCACCCTTGTCTTGTTGTCTTGAAAGCACCCTTGGGACGCTCCGATCACTGAACTATAAATAGTAGCGTATCGGAACGTCCAAAGGTGCGTTTTCAAGCTCAAGACTAATACGTCCAAAGGTGCGTTTTCAAGCTCAAGACTGAATGCGCTTGCAGAAAATGCGGTGCAAGCCAGTAGCGCATTGGAGCGTCCCAAGGATGCGTTCAAGAGCAAAACAAACTCTCTAGCAGACGATGTGGAAGAAGAAGAAGGTGTTTACGTTTATATCAGTAGCTTCCTTTGACCATTAATCTGAATGTTTTGAAGTAGGTAATAGGCTACAATGACAATGGTAAACTTTTAAAGTTAATTCATGAACATATGATATGTGTGTGCTCCATTATGTGTCATTTGAGTGGCCTAATGCCTCAAAAAGGGGACTTTGGGACTTCTTGAAATTCGGACCATCGGGTGAATTCGGATTTGGCCTCAAATTGAAAAATTCGGACTATTGGGAGATTCGAATCATCGGTCGTCGGAATAACGGACTTTTACTGTACATCTGCGATAGTACAAGAATTTATTATATTTTTTGTGTCTAATTTTAAGGAATATAGACATTAGAATAATGGGGTTTATATGTGCACATGTAAACATGAAGTTTTATTTTTCACCACTTAATTTAAGTGGGGTGCCTTTAACTTTCAGATCTGTGAACAGATTCTCATAGTTACCCTTTTTCCTCAACCAGGCTTCTTTAAGCACACCCCTGCTTGTACCCCTTTTTATATGTTGTATAAAGTTTATCCATAAATATATTATTTTTACAAAGTAAGAATACTATGTGGTTGTTTGATTATCTGCCTATTCTATTTGCAATGGTTATGATATGATTACGAATGTCCCCCTCCAGTCTTAGATATCAGGCATAATCGTCAACGATGGAGGGGCCACTAATAAATTATAGGTTTGACTCCTGCAAGGAGATAAAGAAAACCTAATATTTAGTAGTGGCCCCGTAATCATTGACGACTGGGGCCCTCCCGACCATCCCCTTCCCATTCGTTGATGTATTAAGGATTTTGGTATACTTGATATGTCAGTGAAGGCGGAACAATGCGCTAGTCAGCATCTGGTCCAAGAATCCACAGAAGTACATCCATGGAATATGGAAAGATTATGAATAGTTATTCTTATTTTATTTTTATTTTTTATTTGTTACAAAGTTTTTTGGTAGTGAGAACCCAATCATAAAGACGAACCATGAGTGATTTTGCGTGTGCTTATGATGAAGGTTCCTCTGAGCTCTGCGGCGGTAGATTCAAACTACGCTTATGAGCGTTTGAAGAGGTAGCCTTATGTAATAGGCATAATCGTCAATGATTACGGGGCCACTACTAAATATTAGGTTTTCTTTATCTCCTTGCAGGAGTCAAACCTATAGTAATTTGACACTTATTTTCATTATATTCAGAAGATAATTAATTTTTGTTTTACATACATACATACATACATACAAGTTTAAAGACCGTTTTGTCGACAGAGAGTGTGGTTACAGTTTCACATCCTAAATGGCGGCATTCCAGGCTGCCTCTGTTGTCAAATTCATAGTTTTGAGATCGGACTGGAGTACCTGATCCCCCGTCTTTCTAGGTTTACCCCTACGCCAAGGATAGTCAATATGAGAGGATGGATCACTCAGTGTTATTTTTGTTTATTGCCTGGGCTCGCCGCGACGGTAGCACCTCTAGCGGCCGATCGGAATCGTTACTGTTGCTGGCGTACACTTTATCTCAATAACCATACACATTACTCTTTATGCTGAAGATAATATCAGTATGATAATATCACTTGTGTATGAACATCTATAAGCGATTTTGAATACATAATAACAAGAGGGTGGGTGCCCAACCCCGAAAGGGGTTGAAATAGGGGAGCTATCCCCCCGCCAAAGGCGGCTTTCTAGGGCCTTTCCTAGCTGATGCTGAGAGGATTGGGTTCTAGTCATGTGGTGATGGGCTGGTCTATCAGAGAGAGAACTGAGCGATCTCTGCCATACCCATAGCTTACTCTTACTGTTCCTTTTACTTATATATTTTCTAGATCTCAAGTGACGGCGTCTCTGCCGTGGATTGACCTCCCAATCTACCAAGATTGGAAGCCAAAGCATCACATATTTCCTCTGCCCCTGAACATTCTCTTCATAATTGCTGAGAGGCACGGGGCCCTTGGTGGGGCTTTGGTGTCCCTGGCATTTCCGCACCCTCCTCAGCTCCCCGCCATGGAGTGGCTTCGGTCATCCAGGCTTTATTGTGGTCGGCAGGGAGGGTTCTGTGGGGGCGCTCGGTTATGGCCTTGGCCTTGCTCGGGGCCTTGGGGCTGTTCGGCCAGGAAGCTTGGGGAACAACAACAACAACATAATAACAAGATAAAAAGAAAGGAAATAATTAAGAAAACTACAGTTATACCAAGAATGAAATACAAAAAAATAGTAGAGGGAAGGGGAGAAAATGGGATACTTACTTTAAAAGTTAGCTTAGGTTAGTTAGTTTAGTTTGGTTAGGTTAATAAAATTGGACAAGTTACGCTTTAGAAGAGATATAGTTAAGCAGTAGTTTGGAAACAAAGAGTTGTAGATGTGTGGAATAGATTGTCTAGTGCAGTGATTAGCTCAGGAAAGGTAGAAAATTGCACACACACATTCTCACTATCTCTCACACACCCACAAATGTGTGTGCGTGTTTCCATTCCTTTGCTAATGACAAATATACCCTCCCCTAGGATTAAATAGTCCCTAATGAGGTATCAACCCCTCCCACTCTCATTCTCTCTCTCTCTCTCTCTCTCTCTCTCTCTCTCTCTCTCTCTCCAATATGAAATGTTGAGAATTAAAACATTTTACTTAGTGTAGCCTATATGTTATATTATAGGTTTGACTCCTGCAAGGAGATAAAGAAAACCTAATATTTAGTAGTGGCCCCGTAATCATTGACGATTATGCCTATTACATAAGGCATCCTCTTCAAACACTCATTTACCGTAGTTTGAATCTACCGCGCAGAGCATAAAAAATTGAGGAGCCGTCATCATGAGCGCACGCAACCTCACTCATGGTTCGTCATTATGAAATTGGGTACTCACTACGAAAAAACTTCGTAAAAAATAACAAATAAAAAGAAAATAAGAATAACTAATCATAAGCTTTCCATAACTTCGTGGATGTACTTGTGTGGATCTTTGACCAGACGCTGACTTCAGGCGTCATTCTTCCTTCACTGACATATCAAGTAAACCAAAATCCTTAATACATCAATGAATGGGAAGGGGATGGTCGGGAGGGCCCCAGTCATCAATGATTACGGGGCCACTACTAAATATTAGGTTTTCTTTATCTCCTTGCAGGAGTTAAACCTATAATTTATTAGTGGCCCCTCCATCATTGACGATTATGCCTGATATCTAAGACTGGAGGGGGACATTCGTAATCATATCATAACTCTAGCAAAAGCAGATAATCAAACAACCACATAGTATTCTTACTTTGTAAAAAATATATATTTGTGTGCATAAACTTTATACAGCATATAAATATACAAAAAAGGTGACAAGCAGGAGCGGGCTTCGAAGAAGCCTGCTTGGACAAAAAAGGGGTTAACTCCGAGACTCTGTACACAGAGCTGGTAGTTAAGAAGGCACCCCACTTAAAGTAAGTGGTGAAAAATAAAAACATCAAAGTTTACATGTGCACATATAAACCTCATTAACTCGTGAATATATAACTAAAATTATACCCTAAAAATAAAAGGAACTCGTGTACTGTCGCAGAAGTACTGAACTCTTGTACTTCTGCAGAGGTACTTACATTACAAATACAAGTTGCGGCCGCAACTACTAAGATTACTTAAAATTATATTGCTTCACAGCCAAAACTATTTACAACAAGCATTGTCGTTCTACTATGATTGTACGTTAGCACAATTTCCTGTAATGAATACTACAGAGAAATTTTATATCACAGCACCTACACCCTGTATCACAGCTCGTAAGCTCCACACACGCACTCCGGCGGGGTCTAGGGTGTCCTATGTTACACTGACTGCACCCCCCCCCCTCTCTTTTCTTCATCAAAACACTAAGTGACCCAGAGGCCACCTAGACCCTCTGCCGTAAAGCTATACATGGCATGGAAGGCCTGTCTAAAGCTACTGAAAGGTATCGAGTCAAAAAAGTATGATTAGAGGACCAGAGGTGCGTGGCTGCTATGTCCTCAACAGAAAAATTCTTAAGGAAACGTAAAGAGGTCGCCCATTTGCATAAATCGTGAGCTCTACCCACAACGCCGGGATTACTTTCCTGAATGACGTTAACTAAGAGAGAAGCCAGTTTACGTTTCATTACGCGTTTACCCGTACTTGATACCCATAAAGCACCTTGTTGATTCCTAGGTGCGACTCTCAAATATTTGGTTAGCGCTTGCACTGGACATAAATTATGGTGCACCTTTCCCCTTTTCAACGCCGGCACCGTGAACTCTGAAAACACGTGATCACTGTGCTCATTCTTGGCGATGAACCCCGGGGAAGGGGCAATATGAATACAATCATTGAGCCTACCAAACCTGATGCAATTAGGTGTGTTGCTCATCGCCGCCAGCTCAGACACCCTGTTCCCGGTAGCCAAAGCCATAAGGAATACTGCCCTTTTTAAAAGTAAGTCAAAATCTGAAGTATTTTGGTACCGCCGGGAATGAAGTAATGACAACACTTTGTCCAGAGACCAGGTAGGCATGAGCTGACGGGGAGGTGGGCGGAGTTTAAAACATGCCCTCATGAAACCTGTCTCCTCCGCTAGTGGTATGGTTAGACCTGTAAGGTCAAAAATGGCATCCTAATTGCTGTTAAGTGATTCTTTAACGTTACTACAGATAGATGTTTCTCCTCAAACAGATAGTTTAAATAATTAAAAACCAAAGCCACCGAAGGCACAGATTGTTCTGTTCTGAGTATCCAAGAAGTGAAAGACTGCCAATGCGATTGATAATGTCGCTTAGTAGATTGTGTGTATTGATTCATGAATTTATCGGTCACGTTTCTACCATACGGAGCTAGCCATTTGGCCTCCTGAATGTCCATAATGCAAAAGTCAGCGAGGTCTCTAGGTTGCCAATCGTGTCTAAGTGAAAATACCCGACCGGAAGCGACACCGGGTTCGGGCACCACGTTTTTAATTGCTGGTACCACGCCTGTGCCGGCCACAGGGGCGCGATTAACGAGACTACGCCCCGATAATCCTGTAGTTTGTTTACTACGTGGCACATCAGAGAAGCGTCTGGCGGCGGAAACAGATAAATGGAACTCCACATGTTCCAGTCCGTCACCAGTGCGTCGGGTCCTCCCGCCGGCGTGGTTGTCCGGCGGGTTAGGTACAGCGGGAGTTTGTGAGTCTCCGCGGACGCAAATAAATCCACTTGTGGACGGTAAGGCTTCGCAATCATTAGGTCGAAAATGTTTTGCTTGAGTGCCCATTCTACTGTTGTGCTCTGTCTCCGAGATAGAGCGTCTGCCCAAACGTTCGCTACGCCGGGGAGATAAGAAGCGTGAAGCTGAATGTCCAGCTTGTTGGCAAGTACAAAAATCTTTTCTGACACGTTTAGCAACCTCCGAGATCGCGTTGACCCCTGTTTCTGAATGCAGTGAACCGCATTCAGATTGTCCATCCTGAAGGCCACTGACTTGCCCCACAAAGAAAAGCCGTGAGCCTGAAGGAAATACAAGGGGACTAGTAATTCTTTGACATTTATGTGGGAGGATTCTGAATGGGACCAAAGCCCTTGACCCTGATGCCCTTGGTTTGACTGAAAGCCCCAACCTATCGTGCCTGACGCATCCGTGTCCACCCATACCGTCGGCGGAGGAGAGGTCCATGACATGACTGAGTGCAATGTTTCCCTCTTCGCCCAGACCGCTAGTAAGTTGTGCATTAATTTTGGGATGGGCCATAATGTTTCCGCCGGCAATAGTGGAAAAAATTTGTTGCCCTCCAAAATTAAACGTTTGACTTTCAACCGGCCCAACTTTACAGTTAGTTGAATCCAGTTGAGAGAGCCGACCAGAGATTCCCAGACTCTCCGTGTCGTAGTCAGACTGTGAAGAAACAGAAACAGTTTCTTGCGAAACCTGTTCCGATTGTCCACACTCTGACTCAGAGTGAGAGCGGCTGTGTCCCAGACCAGCCCTATCCACTGGACCACTCGTGAGGGAACAAGGTTTGACTTTACCAGGTTTACCTTGAATCCTAGAGATTTTACATGATTTAATGTTATGTTGACATGATTTATGCATAACTGTTCCGTCTCCGCCACCACCAGCCAGTCGTCTAGATACCACAAAATCCTGATCCCTTGTTGCAACAACGGCATCAGGGCTTGCCGGACTAATTTCGTGAATATGCGAGGTGCTAGGTTTAAACCGAACGGCATCCTCTGAAAGACATAAGTCTGATGCATGATACGTAAGGCCAGAAAACGTTGAAACCGTTTGTTTACCGGGACGTGCCAATACGCGTCCGTCAGGTCTAAAGAACACATCCACCCTTCCGGCGGAAGTGTTAGCCTGATCTGATTCACTGTCAGCATCCGGAAGGACACGTTGTGAATGTGAAGGTTCAGATAAGACAGGTCTACGACCGGCCTCATCTGAACACTGTCCCTTTTGGGCACCAGAAAAAGTTTGGATGTAAAAACTGGGTAATTTTGTGGAACCGGGATGATAACATTCTTGGCCACCATCTCTTGGATCAGTGACTCCACCTCTAATGAAACAAAATTTGCCTTTGTCGGCTGACGTAAACGAGGTCGCCGGAGTGGAGCCACTGCCAGGTGATGCCTTTGCGTGCCACCATCCTCGCCCATGTGTTTAAAGGCCATGCGCGATGATTCGCCCGGAACGACCCAGTTAGCAGACAAGGGTTCGCCGGCTGGACTACCCTCCGATCCACCCGCCGGAAGATCGGCCCTGGGAGTGAGAGAGACCTTAGTTTTTTGGTGGTGGTGGCGGTGGAAGTTTAGACGACTGGCCGGGTTTGGCTGGAGACGGGCCCTGACCCGGCCTTTGATACCTCTGTCCTTTATGATTACCTGAAGACTTTCCTTGCTTGTATCTGTACTGACCTTGGGTGGAAGAGGATTTAGGCAAATGAAAGGGTTTTGCCCCACCAGACTGAGCTTTAGCGACTGGTTTGGGCTTGGTAAAAGTGAAAGCAGGTTTCTTAGACGGGGCAGGACTGTGCTTCAAGGCCTGAGCCATGTTAAACACCGTCCTCCACACCTCCGGGGACATTAAAGAGGCAGTTAGAACTGGGGACATTATTACTTGATTAGCAATCCTATCCGGGAGCTTTCGGACTAGAGACATCCTTAGATCTTGTCTTGCCCGCACCGCCTCTAACAAGGCCGTGCGTATATCTCCCAGAGACTGAATAGAGGTCTGGAGAAGCAAGCGTCTAGACAGTTCGATCGCCTTTCGGACTTCTGTGTCCGCGATAGCCTGAGCAGATCTTAGCATTGACTTCGTTACCTGTTGCGTAACTATATACTGAGAAAAAAGTCTATACGCCTTTCCCCGTAGCCTAAACTCCCGGTCTAGGTGAGCAGTGGAAGGTGTAGAAAAGGGGTCTTTAAGCTCGCATAGATTAATCTTAGGGGCAGCTAAAAAGGCAAATAGAGCAGAGGGAACTCCGCCGGCAGAGTATATTGGGAGAGAGAACCAAGAATGGCTTTCTTGTGGAATTTGGTGTGAAGCTTTAGAAGTGAATGTACAGTAAACTTCCGTTAATCCGAAGGGCAGCGGACCGGCCCTCGTTCGGATTAGTGGATTTTTCGGATTATCGGACTTTACCCCTATGAACCTGTGTATTAATGGCCTGACGAAAACATTGAGGTATTAGGCCACCCAAATGACACACACACATATCATATGTTCATGAAATCACTTCAAAAGTTTACCATTGTCATTGTAGCCTATTTCCTACTTCAAAACATTCAGATTAATGGTCAAAGGAATGAATGTCCGCATCGTCTACTAGCGAGTTTGTCTTGCTCTTGAAGATCAGATCAGATGTGGTTCGGGAAGTAATGCCTTAACACTTCCCTGAGAGGTTCTTGTAATTTTCCTTTTGTGACGTGCTCTGTTATATTATATTGTATTGAAAGCACCCTTGTCTTGTTGTCTTGAAAGCACCCTTGGGACGCTCCGATCACTGAACTATAAATAGTAGCGTATCGGAACGTCCAAAGGTGCGTTTTCAAGCTCAAGACTGAATGCGCTTGCAGAAAATGCGGTGCAAGCCAGTAGCGCATCGGAGCGTCCCAAGAATACGTTCAAGAGCCAAACAAACGCTCTAGCAGACGATGTGAACTCCACAAAAAGAAGAAGAAGAAGAAGAAGGTGTTTATGTTTATATCAGTAGCTTCCTTTGACCATTAATCTGAATGTTTTGAAGTAGGTAATAGGCTACAATGACAATGGTAAACTTTTAAAGTGAATTCATGAACATATGATATGTGTGTGCTCCATTATGTGGCATTTGAATGGACTAATGCCTCAAAAAGGGGACTTTGGGACTTCTTGAAATTCGGACCATCGGGTGAATTCGGATTTGGCCTCAAATTGAAAAATTCGGACTATTGGGAGATTCGAATCATCGGTCGTCGGATTAAAGGACTTTTACTGTAGTAGCAAAGTTCTGAGCCTCGACTTCCCAGTCCACCCAAGGTCCCGGACCCAACTGCTCCACCTGCAAAACTGGATTCGCGGCTGAGTCTGTGAATGTCTTTAAACCCAACTCAGGTGTTAGAGCCGACAACACTTTGATATCATTGAACCCATCATGCTTTGTCCAGTCCGAAAACAGTTTTGAAGCTGACGCAGGGGGAAGGGCAGGTGTAGAAGAATATACAAAATAATCATGATGATAATAGTTGGGGATGGCCTTAATACTAACATCAAGTACATTTCCCAGCATATCTAGAGCCCTTAACTTCCTAGATTTATTCCCTTGGATTACCCACTCCCGTGGTACCGGGAGCTCCCCTGACATAGTGGATTGTGCTCCCTCTGGCTTTGTTGGTACCAATGATACCCAAGATTCGTCTGGCCCGTATAAGAGAGGCATAGCCCCTTTTCTGATCGGGGCTTTGTCTAACGGGGGAGGATTTACGTCTGCTACTACTCGTACATTGGAAGTAGTTAGTGCCGCTGAAGTTGGCCTAGTAACAATTTAGTAGGTGATACAAGGGGAGTGAGCGGAATTTGTGTCAAAGCAATGGAAGTAGCCAGAGGTCGGACATTCAATGTTGGCGTGGAAGCTCCCAGACCAACTATAGGAGGCTCTGGTTGCTGGCCAAAAAACTTAGTTAAAGCACTTGCTAATAACCCATTAATCTCATCCTCCGTGACAAATTGAGCAGAGGAAGAACTACTAGGTGAAGCCTCCCTATTCTGAGAGTCATCTACGACTGAACTAGACTCGTGAATTCCCACCTCAGAAATAATAGAGCCCTCATCCCTTGCCTCCGGTCCCTCCTGAGAGGATTCCGCCGAGGCTGGGACCCCCTTATGTTGCCATGTTAAGTCAGGGATGGAAGACGGGATCTCCGCATCCCGGTGGACTTCAGCCACTACCTGCGTTGCCTGAGACGGAAGTAAGCTGTCCCTCCATGGCTGGGAGTACCTCCAATTTTGGCCAGAACTCACTTGTGAGCCAGGCCCCACCCCAATGACTGAGCCCTCACTCGAGCCCTCTAGCGGGTTATCACTGCCGGGAGAACCCCCTAAATCTAAAGTGAGAATATTGGAACTGGGAATAATATTTGGGGACAACCTGTCCGCCGGTATATCCCCCACCACAGTCTCTGACTCCACTTCCGACCTGTCAGATTGGACATGAGACATGTCGGGAGTAGAGGCAGAAAGTGAGGTTCGAGGCTCCGGCGAACGCCGGGAGGACTTTCGTTCACGAGACTCTTTCTTAGAAGACTTGTGACTCCGCCTCGACTTTGATGTATCACTAGAACTGTCCTTGGTCTTGTCCGTCCTACTCTTCTTCCGCGAAGGTGAAGTCGAGTGACTATGTGTCTGCTTTCTGAGAGGAGACCGTGACCTGGACCTAGATCTTGACTCTGAAGCTGTCGCCGGGGGAGTCGGCTCTCGCGGTCTCTTAGCTGTGCCGGGAGAGGGAAGAAGCCCTTTACCCAGCCCAGTCTCTGCCGACTTATTGACTTTACTTCGGGAAGGAGGACGTTTAAGTGGGGGATACTGAACCAACAAACGGTCCCATAGAATTACGTTATCACACTGCAGTGCTTTATGAGCCACTGTAGTAGCATAATTAGTAAGAAGTTGTCTGACCTCGCGTAATGCAACCGCCGCGGCCAGATTGTCGTGCTGTAATACTTTAATACTAAGCTGACTACAAAAGGTACAATTCTTCGTTACCCACAAACCCCTTGATCGGTCTAAGCATTTGACACAACGAATGCACAGAGTATGTGCAAAAATAGGGATCCCGGAACATGAGGGCGTTGAGCAAAGGGCAAAAACAGGAGCTAGAGTAGCCATGGCAGAGACTGGTTAAAAGCTGCCTCACCTGGTCCTCTGTGGACCCGCCGGAACTCCGCCCTGGAAAAAAGGAAATTTCCAGGAATTAATGCTCATAAGGTTACCCCAAAATGTTCTAACACAAGTGTTAATGAACCGCCGGGCAACGAGACGTAATACACCACTATTACCTCTTGCTACCCCGTAGGTTCATATGTAAAGATTTGTTAATATCTCTACGTGTTCAAAAGATTTAAGAATATCCTCTGACATGATATAAAGACAAGCAGTTCTTTATAAATGACGCAGTCTTCCCTGTGATATAAAATTCACCGGGAACCCATAATAAGACGCCGGCCTCCTTATTATAACGCAGTTAACCAGGTTAAGCCCATCTTAATCAATAGATCTGACTCCTTTCGAAGCCTTCATAGATCGCCGTAAGTTGAATGTCTCGATACCCAATTGTATCCCTCAATTGTTTGGTTAATCCTACCGGATTGTAAATCCGTGATTCCCACCCTCCTGAGGTTCAACCGCCGGGTGAAAATTAATAGAAAAGTTAACCCCAATTGTTCCTATCCCCACTTCTTTGCAAAAGATCGCCGGGGTGGAAAGACTAATTCAAACAAAACAGCCCAGTTTTTTAACGGCTTTGCAAAACCAGGAAAAACTATAGTCAACAGGTGTCCGCATGAACCCCTAGTTGAATCGGGGAAAGCCATTCCACCGGGAAACACACAGTAAGCCTGAACCCAGGCCCCACTACAGAGACGCAGTTCTGGAGAGCCCTCAAGCCACCACTCGCCGGGGAAAACAAGCCTATTTTTTAATCACGGGTGATTAAAACTCGGCAACCAGCCGGATTTTCTCGGTTGCAATCGTGAAAACCCGCCGGAAAAGGCATCCCACACCCGCCAGACGCAATCTGAGACCCAGCCGGATTTTCACGGAGCAATCGAGAAAACCCGCCGGAAACGGTAACCCACACCAACCAGATGCAATCGGAGGTACACAAATAGTGCCTGGAATAAGCCAATACACAACTTATCCAGAACACACATGACACAGTAGTACATATTTATATAATAAATCAATAACACTTGCACATGTAAAAAAGCTAGGAGAGGCTGGCTAGGCCTAAGCAGACGGAGTATCGCTTAAACATGTCGTAATAAAAACAAAAAGCACTGAATTATATCACAACAGGAACAGTCGCCA
The DNA here is from genome assembly GCA_032716605.1 of Paralithodes platypus. Taxonomy (NCBI): domain Eukaryota; kingdom Metazoa; phylum Arthropoda; class Malacostraca; order Decapoda; family Lithodidae; genus Paralithodes; species Paralithodes platypus. The sequence continues at coordinate 81,839,560 of CM064513.1, read as the reverse complement.
ACACACCTCGAAGAAATAAACCCCGGAGAGGGAGTACTGACACGGGACCTAGAAAAAACATCACGAAGTGAAGAAAAATACGCTAGGAACGTCAGAAAACAACAAATAAGGCAACTTCATCTATAAGATAAAAAGAAGCCTAATAATGCGTAATTAAAGCCAACTAAATAAACTAGGCTAGCTATCCGCGAAAACGTTTCACGCGTCCACCACGGGACCACGAGGGTACACCCGAAATAGGCGTCCCAAACACACGACCCAAATACACTGAACTGCGGGCAGCCCGCCCATGACACTCCTGCTACGCATATCCTAACCTTACTCGATACATCCCAGAGTAAACAAATGAGAAAATACTCACTAGGGACGCAGCAAATGCGGAACAAGCGGAGCGTGGGGAGACACGTCAGGGCAGGTTGAGCGCAGAGCAGAGAAGGAAGAATGACGCCTGAAGTCAGCGTCTGGTCAAAGATCCACACAATTACATCCACGAAGATATGGAAAGCTTATGATTAGTTATTCTTATTTTCTTTTTATTTGTTATTTTTTTACAAAGTTTTTTCGTAGTGAGTACCCAATTTCATAATGACGAACCATGAGTGAGGTTGCGTGCGCTCATAATGAAGGCTCCTCAATTTTTTATGTTCTGCGCGGTAGATTCAAACTACGGTAAATGAGTGTTTGAAGAGGATGCCTTATGTAATAGGCATAATCGTCAATGATGGAGGGGCCACTAATAAATACGCGTCTGTCAGGTCTAATGAACACATCCACCCTCCCGGCGGAAGTGTTAACCTGATTTGATTCACTGTCAGCATCCTGAAGGACACGTTGTGAATGTGGAGATTCAAATAAGACAGGTCTACGACCGGTCTCATCTGAATACTGTCCCTTTTAGGTACTAGAAATAGTTTGGATGTAAACACCGGGTAAGTCGGGGGGACTGGGATAATGACACTCTTGGTAATCATCTCCTGAACTAGTGACTCCACCTTTAAAGAAACATGATTGGCCTTTGTCGGCTGACGTAAGCGAGGTCGCCGGAGCCACTGCCAAGTGATGCCTGTGCGTACCACAGTCCTCGCCCATGTTTTTAATGGCCATGCTTGATGACACGCCCGGAATGACCCAGTTAGCAGACTGGGGTTCGCCGGCTGGACCACCCTCTGTTCCAACACGCCTTTGACTGGCCCCGGGAGTGAGAGAGACCTTAGTTTATTGCTGGTGGTGGTGTACCCTTGGACGACTGTCCGGGTTTGGCTGGAGGTGGGCCCTGACCTGGTCGTTGGTGAAACCTGTGGCCTTTACCTGAGAATTTACCCTGTTGATACCTGAACTGAGCCTGACCCTGGGTGGAAGGGGACTTTGGCTGATGAAAAGGCTTAGACCCACTAACTTGAGCTTTCGAAACTGGTTTGGGCTTAGGGAAAGTGAAGGTAGGCTTCTTAGGTTGAGAGGGACTTTGTTTGAATGCTTGTGCCATATTGAAAACAGTCTTCCAAACTGCTGGGGAAATCAAAGAAGGAGTTAGAACTGGAAACTTACAGTTTCTTACAGTAGATCCTCTGGAAAAAGGCAAACTATGCCTGTGTATCCAGCTCAGTACCAGTACTTGCACTGCTGCGGTCGTTCACGGTGTTGGCGGCGGCGGTAGCAGACGGAACATTTTTACTATTCTGTATTTTTGTTTTATAATCAAACTTCAAATCTTGTCTTCCCCATGCTTTATCAAGATTACTTTCAAACTCCCTTATTGATTCGGAATCGACTACATACTGGGGCAGTGCGTTCCACTCATTTACCACTCTTAATCACAAAATGAGTTCTTTGCCTTCTCAAGCCTATTTCTTTCTTTGTAAATTTTCTTAGAGTGTCCTCTCGTTCTTGTTCCCTCCCGCATCAAGAAGATACCTTCACACACATCCTCATCGTACTTTCCTGACACTATCTTAAAAGTCTCTATCATATCCCCTCTCTTTCTCCTATATGCCAGTGTCGGAAGCCCCAGTGTCCTCAACCTCTGCTCATAGCCCGCACTCTTCAACGTTGGTACCAGCTTGCTAGCTCTCCTCTGCACTTTCTCCACTGCTTCTATATCCTTTACCATATATGGAGCCCACACCTGGTTCGCATATTCCAGGTGCGGCCTAACCAGCGCTGTATAGAGATTCCTGAAGATTTCTTCGTCAAGTGACACAAATGTCCTCCTTATCAGCCCTACAATTCTATTGGCTTTGTTTATCTTTTCCGCTAAATGTTCTGAGAAATTTAACTTATTGTCTATCAGTACTCCTATATCCTTTTCTGCATTCACTTCCTCCATCGCTTCATACATACTGTATCCTACCTTGTCTATCTTGCTGGTCCCAATCCGCATGTACTTGCATTTTTTTGGATGAAAAGGCATTAACCAATGCTCAGACCATCCCTTCATGCCCTCCACATCTCCTTGAAGCAAACCCATATCTTCCTTACTCCTCACTCTTCTATACAGCTTAGTGTCATCCGCATACAGGTATACCTCACTTCCATTAGTTATAACTTCAGGCAAGTCGTTGATAAATATAACGAACAGCAGTGGTCCCAACACAGATCCCTGAGGTACCCCACTTGTAATTTCCCTCCACCCCGAGCCTATTCCATTCACCAGTACCCTCTGTCTCCGATCTTTCAGGAAGGCTTCTATCCATTTCACACATTTCTCCCCTATATTATAGCTTCTAACTTTCTCTATTAACCTTTTATGTGGGACCTTATCAAAGGCCTTCATAAAATCGCAATATACCACGTCTATTACATCACCATCTTCTAGAATTTGCATCCAATCATCTACCACCTTAATTAGCTGTAGTACCGTCGACCTCCCCGGCAAGAATCCGAACTGTCTCCCACTGAAAAGTTGGTTTGACTTCATATGATCCATTATTCCTTCTCTAATTACCGTTTCCATTAGTTTACACACAACACTTGTCAAACTGACTGGTCTATAATTCCCTGGGTCATTTCTCTTTCCCTTCTTAAATATAGCTGTTATGTTCGCCTCTCTCCAGTCCATCGGGATTTGTCCTGTATTAAACGATACCTCAAATAACATTTTCAATGGCTCTACTAACATCTCCCCTCCTTCCTTTATGATTCTTGGGTGTATCCCATCCGGTCCCGGTGACTTACTTCTGTTCATTTTTTCTATAGCCCTTCTTATTCTAGCATGGGAAAACTCTATTAGTTCTAGTGCCGGTGCCTGTTTGATGGGAATAGTAGGCACTGCATCCTCCGACTCCACTATTAGTACCCCCCCAAAATTTCCCCAGCACCTCTGCTTTCTCCTTATCAGTCTCCGCTCTACTCCCATCATTCAACCCCCCTACCAGCTCTGGGATCCCTACTCTTCTTGTTAACTTTTCCTGAATGTACTTCCAGAATATTTTTGGATTATCCTTCACATTTCTAGCTATCTCTCTCTCCCTCTCCTTCACCCCCCTCCTTGTTTCCCACCTTATTTTATTGTTTATTTGTCTGCATTCCAGATCCACTTCCTTAGCCTCTATACTAGACCCCCTGTTCTTTTTTAACAATTTTAATCTTTCCCACAATCGTTTCTTTCTTCTAATCAATATCCAAAGCTTTCTTTTCATTGGCAATTCTGGTTTAGTTCTTTTCCTCAATTTTGTTTTATCCTTATATTCCCTTACTGGTACACTTTTGGATACAGCATTCTCCAGTTTGACTCTAATTTTCCTCCACATTCCTTCAGCGTCTTCACCGTTCAAGTATTCCCCCCAGTCAATGTCCAAACACCGTCTCAGCAGCTCATAATCTGCTCTATCATACATGTACTGTATATTTTTCCTATTGCTTCTATTATCCCTCTCTGATTTTATGTTACAACTAAAGCTTATACAGGCATGGTCACTACGACCTATAGGGCTATCCACATTAACATGTTCCACTATATCCTCTTCATTGCTAAAAATCAAATCAAGTACACTCCCCTGCGTCCCATCTCTATATCTTGTCATCTCTACAATATGTTGCGTTAAAAAACAATCTCTCACTTTCTCTATAAACTTATTTTCCAGGCTACCCTGTCCCGCTGGAGTAGTACAATTTGCCCAGTTGATCCTTGGCAAATTGAAATCTCCAATCAAAATTTTATATTTGTTCTCTCTATTATCTATCTCCTCCATTGCTTTCAGTAGGTTATCATCCTCTCCCCTGCTATTATTTGGGCTTCTATATATAGAGGCAATTAGAATTGATCCTCTTACACATTTTACTTCAATACACAAATACTCACAATACTGCTGTCTCATATCCACCTCATTAACCTTGAGCTCTTTTCTTACATAAATAAACAGTCCTCTTCCAACCTCTGCTCTAATAGCATTTCTCTCATATAACTCAAAACCCTCCAAACTATATTCCACCAGTTCCCTTTCAATTCTAGCATTTTTTGGTCTTACTTCCTGTAGGGCTATGACATCAGGTTTTTCCTCTTCATCCTGCAACCTACATATCAGTTCTCTTTTCTTGTCCTGGGTAAACACATCCACATTACTAAACATAATCTTTAATCCATCTACCATTCCTTCAGCAATTACACCATCCCGCTCCTCCAGTCCGTACCCTACTCCCCCGTTAGCACTACTGGGTCTGCCTCTTTGTCTCCTGTCTCTCCCTGTGACACCTCCACCCTGTTCTCCTCCTCAGTCACAACTCCCATCACATTCTCTCCCCTCCCTGATCTCCCCCTCCCTTCTACTCTTATGAACCACTTCCTCACTTTTCCGTCCCTCACTCTCCAGTAAAAAATTCTCTTATCCTCCTCATCCAACTTTCCATTATTTTCATCAGCCTTTTCTTGTAATTCCTTAATTTTTTTCCTTTGTTCTATACTCAAATCCTTCTTTAGTCTTATGTGTTTCAGTTTATCATTTGTATTTAGCCTCCAACTAAAATTTGTCACAGTCTCCGCCACTACCCTAGTTTTAAACTGTACCCTTATAGGTCTCATCTCTCCCCTTTTATATCTACCTATCCTACTGACCTCCTCCACCTGCCCTTCCCATCCATATTCGTCCTCATCCACACCTTTCAAGACCTCCTTCACTGTCTCCATATCCCTCACTTTTCTCACTCCATTATCATTCGTATGAGTCTCTATATCTCCATACAAGATTACACCCCTATCCCTGTCCATGGCCTCCCTCACGACACTCTCCTTGTTCTTCATGACCCCTACAACTGCACTCTCAAATTTGTTTTTGGTAATATTCATTTCTTCCTTTTGCTCTTTCATAATATACTCCAAATCCTTGACTTTTTGTTTACCTACCACCGTCCATGCAGTCGACTCCTTTACTTCCGTGAAACGTCCTTCGTATTCCTTCAGCTGCTCCTTCAATGCCATATTCTCTGCTCCCAGTTCATCTACCCTTTTCAATACCATCTCTAGGCTCTCATTAACTGCCAAAATAGGCCTGCATTCACTTCCTTCGCTAGGCCTATTCCCTTCCCCACCTGTCACACCACACATTACACACAGTGCCTTAACTTTCTCACCAATATCCCCCTTCCATTTCTCCGTATCACTCATCCACTTTTTCCAAATCCTTCACAACAATACTAACCTCTTCTAACTTCTTATCTGTGCTCTTAAATCCCCGAAAACGTTGTAACCTTCCTTCCGCCTCCGTCATACCCGAAATTCCCTCTGCCATGTTTGTTTACAAACTCAACAACTCACAACCCTACCGCTGTCCCGTCACTACACACTCTTATTACACTATATATCACCCCTCCACCACACCAATATATCCTCCAAACACTTCACTAAATCCTTCCTCTTCTTGCTATCCCCGTATGCACTCGATATTCCGTGAATTAATTGACAATTCCCATAACATATGCCGGAGCCTCATAACTTGCGTCCGCCTTCCGCCATGGTGTGCCGCCAACTGAACAGAACTACTTGGCTTGCAATACGGTCAGGAAGTTTCTTCACTAAGAACATCCTCAGATCCTGCCTTGCTCGAACTGCCTCTAATAAGGCTGTCCGAATATCTCATAAAGACTGAATGGAAGTTTGGAGAAGCAAGCGCCGGGAAAGTTCAATGGCCTTCCTGACTTCCGCAGCTTCGATCGCCTGAGAAGAGCGTAACATAGACTTTGTTACTTGCTGGGTAACAATATATTGCGAAAACAGTCTAAACGATTTTCCTCTTAACCTAAACTCGCGGTCTAGGTGAGCTGGGGAAGGCGTGCTAAAAGGATCTTTTAATTCGCACAAACTGATTTTAGGGGTAGCCAAGAAATCAAACAAAGCAGAGGGGACTCCTCCGGCACTAAAAACAGGAAGAGAGAACCAAGTATGGTTTTCTTGAGGGATTTGGTGAGAAGATGTTGAAGTGAAAGTAGTGGCAAAATTTTGAGCCTCTGTTTCCCATTCCACCCAAGGTCCCGTACCCAACTGCCCCACCTGCAAGACTGGATTAGAGGCAGAGTCTGTCATCGGAAACATATCCAACTCCGGTGTCAAAGCAGAAAGTGCCTTGATGTCGTTAAAGCCATAATTTTTAGTCCAGGTAGGGCTGGTGTTGATGCATACACAAAAAAGTCATGGTTATAATAACTTGGAATGGCCTTAATATGAACATCTAAAACATTTCCTTGACTATCCAATGCTCTGAGTTTTCTAGACTTATTGCCTTGGATTACCCACTCATGTGGTACAGGGAGCTCCCCCGAAATAGTAGCTTGTGCTGCCTCTGGCTTAGTTGGTAACATTGCTACCCATGACTCATCAGGCCCGTATAAAAGAGGCATAGCTCCTTGTTTGACTGGTGCCTTGTCTAAAGGGGGGGGGGGGGGGGGGGGGGGGAGTTATGTCTGATATGACTCGCACATTGGAAATTGGATCTGACACAAGAGGAGGGTTAGGTATTTTAGCTAAAGCAATGGATGTAGCCAGAGGTCGCACATTCGTCGACGTCGCGGGAGCTCCCATACCAACTGTAGGAGTTTCCGGCGTAGGGCCAAAGAACTTATTAAGTGCATTTAATAGTAATCCATCAATCCCTTCTGTAGTTACATACCTAGCAGATGACGAACTCCGTGGAGATTCGACAGTACCCTGAGAGTCGTCTAGATGGTGACCTGACTCTTCAACTTCCATCTCTGAGACCAGAGAACGCTGTTCTTCATCCCTTAAGTCTGGCCTATCATGGGAAGATCCCGCCGAAGCCGGGACCGCCACATGCCGCCATGTTAAATCTGGGATAGACGATGGTACATCGGCATCCCGGTGGACGTCAGCCACTACTTGAGTCACAAAAGGATGTGATCTGTCCTGCCAGGGCTGTGAGTATTGCCATACCCCTTGGCTGTGGCTGTTACTCGCTTGCGAGCTTGGTATACTCTCCAATTGGGAGCCCTCACCCGAGCACCCTAGAGGTTTATAGTTTCTGTAAGATACTTCTAAATCTGAGGCTGACACACGTGACCTGGTAGAAAAAGCATGACTATCAGGTGATGAAATGTCCGCCGGGGCATCCTCCACCACATTCTCTGACTCCACCCCCGACCTGTCAGATTGGACGTTAGACTTGGTGGGGGTAGAGGCTGACCTTGATTTGGGCCTCGTCGCCGTTGCCGAGGGTGACGGTGAGCGAGGCCTCTTAGATTTGCCGGGGGAGGATGTGGTAACCTGTCCCCGCCAAGTCTCTGAGGTCTTACGTGCACGTATCTTACACTTAGGGGGGGCATGTTTGATAATTAAAAGCTCCCAAAGCTCAAGGTTATCACATTGCAATGCTTTATGTGCTACATTCGTTGAATAAGTAGCGAGAAGTTGTTTCACTTCTTGCAAAGCCACCGCCGCAGTATTATCCTTTTGAATTAAAACTTTAACACTTAAGAGGTTACAAATAGTGCAATTCTTTGTCACCCATATCCCCCGTGACCGATCGAGGCATTTAACACATTTAATGCAAAGCTTGTGTGCAAAAATAGGGATACCTGAGCATAACGGCGTTGAACATAAAGCAATGAGAGGTTCTAGTGCCGACATGACAGAGACTGGTGGAAATCTACCCCACCCCCGGGATCTACCTGGTCATCTGGCGCCACGCCTGTACTCCGCCCTGGAAAGAGAAAATTTCCAGGAATTAATGCTCATAAGGTTACCCCAAAATGTTTCAAAAACATGTGTCACAAAACCGCTGGTCAACGAACCGTAGCCCTCAACCACTACTTTTCGTTTTCCTTTAGTTTCATATTAAAGATTTCAGCATATCTTTACCTGTCCAAAAGATTTAAGCAGATCTTCTGAATCTTCATAAAGATGAAGCATATCTTTATTAATGATGAAGTCTTTCAAGTATCCCTTTACACTTGAAACACTAGTAAGATTCAGGCATCTTTTTATCCCATAAAAAGTCTAAGCCTATCTTAATCTCTAATCCGACTTCTCCCAGAAGCCCTCATAGATCGCCGTCTTGAAGGCCGTGATACCCTATTGTATCAATCAATTGCTTGGCAAACCATAGCGAATTGCAAATCCGTTAATATAACCACCCGAAGGTACAACCGCCGGGTTTCATATTAAATGTCAAACCAATTGTACCTGCCCCAGACCTCTTTGTAAAAAGGTCGCCGGGAGGGAAAGACCAAACAAACAAACAGCATTGTTTCAATGGCTTTGAAAAGCTGAGAAAACCATATCCAACAGGTGTCAGCATGATCACCTAGATAAATGTGTGGGGCCCACCTCGCCGGGAAAAAACACAGGAAGCCTGATCACAGGCTCGACCACAGAGAACGCAGTTTCTGATGAGCCCTCAAGCTACCAAACTCGCCGGGGTAACCACCGATTTTAACCAACTTGACTAAAACCCGGTAAACAAAACGGCTTTCTCGGAGCAATCGAGAAAAACCGCCGGAAAGGCAACCCACACCAATCAGAATGCAATCTGATAAACATAATCAGACACACACAGTCCGAAGCTCCTGGATCAGCCAATCACAACTAATCCAGGACACACATGACACATGAATACATTTTTTATCATAATAAACAATGAAAACACTTGCATATGTGAAACAACTACGAGTGGCTGGCTAGGCCTGGTGAAAACGGGAAAAACACTTAATGACGTCGAAACACAATCGAAAAGCACTCCATCCCACCAAAACTGGAACAGCTGCCACATCAACATCGTAGAAAAAACCCGGGTAAGGGTAACACTGACTCGGGACCCAGAAAGAACTCCACTACGTGAAGAAAAAACACCAGGAACGTCAGTATAAAACAAAATAGGCTACTCCATCTGAAAGATAGCTAGAAGCCCGACATCGCGTAGATAAAGCCTCCTAACAAGCTAGGACTAAAGATGGCTAAACACGAAAAAACGTTTCAGAGCGTCCTCACTTCGGCCACGAGGGTCCGTCCGAAATAGACGCCCCAACAAAACGACCCAAAATACACTTGTTCTGCGAGAAAACCACCCATGACACCCCTGCTAAGCTAATCCTAACCTTACTCAAGACATCCCAGAGTAAACAAATGAGAAAAACTCACTAGGGACGCAAGAATGCGGAATCAAAGCGGAGCACTGTGGGGGACACGTCCGGGTGGGGTGAGCGCAGAGCAAGGAAGGCGGAACAATGCGCTAGTCAGCGTCTGGTCCAAGAATCCACAGAAGTACATCCACGGAATATGGAAAGCTTATGAATAGTTATTCTTATTTTATTTTTATTTTTTATTTGTTACGAAGTTTTTTCGTAGTGAGAACCCAATCATAAAGACGAACCATGAGTGATTTTGCGTGTGCTTATGATGAAGGTTCCTCTGAGCTCTGCGGCGGTAGATTCAAACTACGCTTATGAGCGTTTGAAGAGGTAGCCTTATGTAATAGGCATAATCGTCAATGATGGAGGGGCCACTAATAAATATAGTATTGATGCATTGGTGAGCATCACTTTGAAGTTATTCTGAAGCAAGATATACTTTTTTTTTTAATTAAGTACCTGTAGTATGAGTGTCTGGTAAGAATTCTTCTCCTGAATCATCATCTACGTCGTCTACACTCATGTCTGTATCAGAGTCACTCGATGAATCGTCGTCTACGGGTTCTTTCTTTACTGTCACGTCGTCTCCAGCTGCTTCATTTTGTTTCTCTTTCCTTCTCTGAAATTAATATAAGACAATGAGAAATGTCTCTGCCCACATATTGTAGTGCTGGTCTGGATTGCTTTTGAATCTCTGCATTATACATAATTTTCACTGAAACCTAGGTTACTCAAGACGCATATTTTTTTGTAAGTTGCACTTTCATGAAATTATGGATATTCATTACAGTGGTAATAAGATTAATGTTTTAACAATTTTGAATGTATATTCTTAAGTTAAGTGAGGTTTGGCATCCTCTACCCAACCTTAGCCATTTCTGTCTGTCTCTTTTCCTGTATTGTACTACATTTCCTACTTCGGGGATGGGAGGCTAGGAATCCTCTTCCCCTTGTGAAATTCCCCTACTAGACGAGACAGAGAAAGGGGTGAAGGAACGCGAAAGTAGTCCCGGACTCAAAGAATTGGAATTTTAACATTAAATTTTGTTTCTCTTCAAGCTCTGTCTCGAGTCGGCCACCCCCAGCTATGGGGTACTGTGCCTGAGTATACACAATACAGTAGATATTCAAACAGGATCTTAATTAATAATATACAGCAGTATTACATGTCAAATTGTACCATACACCTTGGTGTATAATAACTGCTGTATTTCACTGCTTTTTATATAAACCAGGGTATCAAAATACAAAATATTATGCAAGTCAAATTATGTACCGGTACTAATTCCAGGAAATGGAAACTCAGAAGCAATATATAATATATAAAGATGGTCATAATTAACTTCTTCAGTCTGAGCACGTACAGCCAAAATCAATAGTTTCCCTAAAACATTGATGAAAGTGTGAAATTTAGATGTGGGCAGTAACTTAACACCTTAACAATATCAATCAAACAGTACTAGTCATGAGCTACTAGAAACATATGAGGACTATATAGGAAAAGGGACGTTAACTTGAAACTACTGTACACAGTTTATAGATTACGGGTTTGACAACCCAAAGGGAAGGAAGGAATTAACTTGAAACTACAGTACTGTATACAGTACACAGTTTATAGACTACAGGTTTGACAATCCGAAAGGAAGGAAGAAAAACTTTATATTTAGTAGTGGTTCCATAGTCAATGATGTAGAGCCTAATTAGTAATTGGTCCGGGTCCCAGGGAGCCCGGTAAACGGTTAACTCGCGAACCAAGAGCCATGAATCATCCTAGGAGATACCCCTTAAATAATTCCTAAGGAACGTCATTGTTGCAGATCCCGCTAGAAAAAATAGAATAAAATTTATGTGTTTGAATCTCGCGGTCTATTGCGCTATCTCTTGCTCGCTTTCCTATGCACCATTGCCAGCGTCTGCCAGGCACTATATCATTCTCTAATGTTATATCAAGTTGGGCATGTGCATGGGAAGGGGAAGGCGGGAGGACAATAGACGTCATTGACTACAGAACCACTGCTAAATATAAGGTTTTCCTTTCTTCCCTTCGGGTTGTCAAACCCGTAATTTATTAATGGTTCTCTCCGTCAATGACATAGAGCCTAGAATATCACGATTGGTGGCGGGGCATCCATATGCTCAATGTCAAAGATAGGATAGCAAACAGACTCACAGATAAAATGTACAGTAAAACCTCGTACATCCAGACTAATTGGGGGAGAACCCAGTCTTGATCTGCCAAAAGTCCGGATCTGCCAAAAGTCCGGATATATATTCAGCCATCCAGACAAATCTGGATGGCTGAAACTTGAGTCCGGATATCTAACTTAGACAACAAGACTTACGGATGGCTGAGTGCTGACATACAAGTCTGAAGTTATAACTAATGGAAGTGAGGTATACCTGTATGCGGGAGGAGTAAGGAAGATATGGGTTTGCTTCAAGGAGATGTGGAGGGCATGAAGGGATGGTCTGAGCATTGGTTAATACCTTTTCATCCAAAAAAATGCAAGTACATGCGGATTGGGACCAGCAAGATAGACAAGGTAGGATACAGTATGTATGAAGCGATGGAGGAAGTGAATGCAGAAAAGGATATAGGAGTAGTGATAGACAATAAGTTAAATTTCTCAGAACATTTAGCGGAAAAGATAAACAAAGCCAATAGAATTGTAGGGCTGATAAGGAGGACATTTGTGTCACTTGACGAAGAAATCTTCAGGAATCTCTATACAGCGCTGGTTAGGCCGCACCTGGAATATGCGAACCAGGTGTGGGCTCCATATATGGTAAAGGATTTAGAATATACGGAGTAGAGGGCAAGTTGCTGAAAGCAGTGAAGAGCATGTATGAGGGTGCAAAGGCGGCAGTACATGTGGAGAGTGAGCAGAGCGAGTTCTTTGACCTGAATGTTGGTTTGAAACAGGGGTGTGTGATGTCCCCGTGGTTGTTTACTGTATATAGGGTCTGAGTCTGGAGGGTGAGACGGTGAAGCACTTGAGCGAAGCAACCAGCCGCTTCAGAGATGGAGCTGCTTTGAGCCATGATGGACGCTTCACATGTCTCACTCCCCAGGCTGGAACAAGACCTCACGGGCTTCATCGTGTTGAGCGGTGGAATGTACAGGCTCTCAGCCTATGCCCGAGAGGGAGTAGTTGGAATATAGAAAAAAAAAAAAAAAAAAAAAAAAAAAAAAAAAAAATGGATGGAGTCATGAAAGAAATACTATCAAGAGCAGTGGATGTTGGTGTATCGCTGAAAAGGGAGGGAATTGAGTGGAAGCTACCTATACTGCTGTTTGCGGTTGATACAGTTCTGATGAGTGATAATGAATGGGAGTTGCAGGGTCTGGTAAATGAGTTTGGAACAATGTGCGAAAAACGGAATTTGAAGGTAAATACGGGGAAGAGCAAGGTTATGGTCTTCGAAAGGGGTGAAGTCACAGAGTGTGAGGTGAAGCTGAACGGTCAGGCTATGGAGATCGTCAACTCTTTTAAGTATCTGGGCAGTGTGTTGAGTAAAGATGGGACTATGGATGAAGAAGTGCGGGAGAGGGTACAACAGGGGAAGAGGGTTGTAGGAACGCTAAAAGCAGTAACAAGAAATAGGGTGGTCAGTATGGAAGTGAAGAAGTATGCATGACAGTGTGGTAATCCCGACACTGACTTACGGAAGCGAAGCATGGACGTTGGTTGAGAGACTCAGACCAAGAGTGAGAGCAGTGGAAATGAATTACTTAAGGAGTGCGTGCGGAGTTACATGGAGGGATACATGTAAGCCCGAAGACCTTCATAGCAACCCGATCGGGAATACGGAACCGGAGAGAGTGGACCGTAGCTAAGAGTCAAGGTCTATTTCAGTTCAATTCAATTCGAGAGACTGTAATTGCAATTTGCAGTAACTTAAGTTATAACAATGGAATAATAATAATAATAATAATCAGTAGATTATCACTGTCACCGGAGGTCCGTTGGGTACCCGGTACCCGGACACCCTTGGTTAGTCCGTGTATATCAATTCAATATTGGGCTTATAATAGTGATAGTATCTGGAGGAAACTTTGCTCCTCATCTGTCCCTAATAGCCCACTGGGGCACAGGAGTCCCGCCGACTCCAGGGCTCAAAGTTTCCGAACTATTTCCAAGTCAGAAGTGATAACATAAGTAAGCAGGAACCTTTTAGCACCTGGCTTATATATTGAAAAATTAAGTAAAGCCATCGAAAAACTTCATAATATAATTTCAATATTTGGCTTATGATAGGGATAGTACCCGGAGGAAACTTTTCCTTTATAGTTCAATAATAGCACACACTATTGGCACCCAGCATATACAGTACATTGAAAAATGAAGTAAATCCAACGAAATTCTTCCTACTATAACGTTAATGTTTGGCTTATAATAGGGATAGGAACCGAAGCAAACATTGTTCCTTATAGTTCAACAATAGCGAACCATTGGCCCCCCCGCTTATGCATTGAATAATGAAGTAAATCCATGCAAAAACTTTGAATTATAAAGTCAATATTTGGCTTATAATAGGGATAGTACCCAGAGGAAGCATTGGTCCTTATCCTTCAACAACAGTGGAACCCTTGGCACCCCGCTTATAAATTGAAAAATGAAGGAAATCCCTCTAACCATTTTCTAATATACATTCAATATTGGGTTTTCAATAGGGATCGTACCCGGAGGAAATTATGTTCCTTATAGTCCAATAATAGCGGAACCATTGGTCCCCAGCTTATTCATCGAAAAATTAAGTAAATCCCTCAAAAAAATCCTAATATACTGTCAATATTTGGTTTATAATAGGGATAGTACCCAGAGGAAACGGTGTTTCTTATACTGTAGTTCGATAATAGCGGAACCATTGGCTCCCAGCTTATCTATTGACAAATGAAGTAAATCCACCGAAAAACTTCATATAATACTTATATCTAGGAAGATACCAATCTATCTCTTGTGCTGTAACTTTCAGTAGAGTGAGGCTCTGAGCTATAGCCTATTGGCCACTTCCGCGCTCGATGTGACGAGCGTGAGAAAACTTCATAATATCGAGTTAATATTTGGCTTAAAAAATAGGAATAGTATTCGGAGGAACATTGTTCCTTATAGGTCAACAATATCGGAACCATTGGCCCCCCGCTTATATGTTGACAAATGAAGCAAATCCCTCGAAAATCTTCATATAATATTTATATATCTATATATAATACTTATATCTAGGAAGATACCAATCTATCTCTTGTACTGTAACTTTCAGTAGAGTGAGGCTCTGAACTATAGCCTATTGGCCACTTCCGCGCTCGATGTGACGAGCGTGAGAAAACTTCATAATATCGAGTCGATATTTGGCTTAAAAATAGGAATAGTATCCGGAGGAACAGTGTTCCTTATCAGTCAACAATATCGGAACCATTGGCCCCCGCTTATATGTTGAAAAATGAAGTACACCCCTCGAAAAACTTCATAATATAATATTTATATATCTATATGTAAGAATCCATAAGTAGAGTCCAGAGCATATCCGCTCAAATTAATGTTACCAGTGTGTAACTATGAAAGTGTAGAATACTTTGATATATGAGCAAAGAAGTAGTGATCACGTAAACTGCAGACTATGTACGTAATACGTATCTGCCATAACTTATATAAGAATGAATTCCAGGGGGATATATTCTATCGGCTATCATGAATACGATTAGAGTGCTATCTAATCGGGATAGTATCCTGAGGAAAACATTGTTCTTCATCTTTATCTAGGTCAAGCCTAACAAGTTTGGGGTGAGGACAGTTAGGGGAGAAAGTGCCTTTTAACCCTCTCCGACATATGACGCGATTTTGAGCCTATTGGGGATACTTTAAAACCTTTGTTACCATCAGGGGTATTTAGAAACCTTTAGTTTATAGTTACTTCAACCTCTGCAGTTGTCTTTGAGTTAGCTGTGGACAGAAAACTAATTTTGGAGAGGTAATTATAAGAGTGAGAGAACTCTATTTCTTCACGGGGCTGTTCGGCCAGGCAGCTTAGGGAACAACAACAACAACAGGGCGGGTGCCCAACCCCGAAAGGGGTTGAAATAGGGGAGCTATCCCCCCGCCAAAGGCGGCTTTCTAGGGCCTTTCCTAGCTGATGCTGAGAGGATTGGGTTCTAGTCATATGGTGATGGGCTGGTCTATCAGAGTGAGAACTGAGCGATCTCTGCCATACCCATAGCTTACTCCGACTGTTCCTTTTACTTATGTATTTCCTAGATCTCAAGTGACGGCGTCTTTTCCGTGGATTGACCTCCCAATCTACCAAGATTGGAAGCCAAAGCGTCACATTTTTCCTTTGCCCCTCAACTTTCTCTTCATAATTGCTGAGGGGCACAGGGCCCTGGGTGGGACTTTGGTTTCCCGGGCGTTTCCGCACCCTCCTCAGCTCCCCGCCATGGAGTGGCTTCGGTCACCCAGGCTTTATTGTGGTAGGCAGAGAGGGTTCTGTGGGGGCGCTCAGTTATGGCCTTGGCCTTGCTCGGGGCCTTGGGGCTGTTCGGCCAGGTAGCTTGGGGAACAACAACAACAACAACAACAACAACAACAACAACAACTCTATTTCTTATTGCTAATCTGGCAACCTCTGCATCATACGAGTCTGAAGGAGTTAACTCTGTAGATATAGACCTCTTTTTAGGGGTTTCTTTTGTGGAAGACACAGAGCATCCAGTAAGAAATAAACATAGTCCCTACTGACCATGTCTGGGACTTTTTTTTTTTTTTTTTGAGGATATATAAACTTTCACTTCATCCCAAATGTTTAGTAATACCTGAGTCGCCCCCGCTGCTGTTATGTGGCCACTCGGATTGTGGTAGTGTTACACGAAGAGTGCACAATTTGTACATTTTTTAGGAGCCCACTTAGTCAATGTACAATTCACACAAGATATCTGGCATACATACCTCGTCAGTTGTGGCTCAGGTGAGGGGGCGGAGATTAATGAGGAGAGCTATAGCCCACCTGTCAGAAAAAGGCCAAGAATCAATGTTACATAATATAAGAGCAAAGAACCAAAGCATGCACCAGTTCCTTATGTATAAGGCTCATGTAATGTTGAGTAGCCTGCTGGCCCTATGAATGTTTTAAAGAATTTAGAGTAGGGTAGCATATTCGCTACATCGTATATAAGAATGGATTTAAGTGGGATAGTCTATAGGCTATCATAAATACCACTGGAGTACTCTCCTCCCTTCTTTTTCCATTCATTGTTCTACATTGAGAACTCGGAGGGAAACGTTAGGTCTTTAATTTAACCGGAACCTTTTGGTACATCGGATGTTTGTTTCTGAAGGAAAACATTATTCCCCCCCCCGGAGTTCCCGGAGTACCCGGAGTACTTGGAGGAAACTCTTGTTCCTTAATTTAATCTGAACCTCATGGTTCCTTGGTTTTCAGTATTACCCAGAATACCCGGAGTACTTGGAGGAAGCTATCGTTTTTTGTTTTTTTGTTTTTTTAATCTGAACCTCTTGGTTCCTGGGTTGTCAGTGTTTACCCGGAGTACTTCGAGGAAGCTATCATTCCTTATTTTAATCTGAACCTCTTGGTTCCTGGGTTGTCAGTGTTTACCCGGAGTACCCAGAATACTTGGAGGAAGCTCTTGTTCCTTAATTTAACCTGAACCTCTTGGTTCCTTGGTTTTCAGTATTGCTCGGAGTACCCTGAGTACCCTTAGTACCCGGAGTACTTGGAGGAAGCCTTGTTCCTAAATTTAACCTGAACTTCTTGGTTCCCTAGTTTTCAGTAGTACCCGGAGTATTCGGAGGAAGCTCTCGTTCCTTAATTTAACCTGAACTTTTGGTTCCTTTTTATTTGTATTACTCGGAGTACCCGGAGGAAGCACTCGTTCCTTTATGTTAACCTGGACCTTTTGGTTCCTTGGTTTTGTTGGTGTTTTGTGCACCTGGAGGAAAACTTTGTTTCTCCATTTAACCGGAACTTCTTTGTGCATTTTTTTTTTTTTTTTTTTTTTTTTTCACCCTCGGAGGTGTAGACCGTGTCTCGTCGATATTGACCTTTGGGTCTCGCCCTACGTTCCCGGACGCTGTAGAGGCAAGGTCTCGCCTCTTAGCTACATGATCGGGGTTTCGCTCTCTCTGTCAAGGACCACCTCCGACGGTTTCCACGCTTCCTAGACGAAGGGGTGCGTGCCATGCTTCCCCTTCCTTCTGCTGTCTCCCTGGCGCCTGAACGCTTTTCCCCCGGTGCCTCGTTCGGACGTCCCTACTGTTTCCGAGGACGCCGGGTCGTAGGGAAGATGCCGCTCTACTTCACCACGTCGCCGACGGTCTCCGGCTCCACGCCGCCGACGGTCTCCGGCTCCACGCCGCCCTGTCTCTTCCCATGTACGATCTCCGGGCGTGCTTCCGTACTGGGCAGTGTTCTTGCCTACGTAACCTGCTCTACCTGTGGTTGCTGCTCCGGTTGTCCATCCTCCCTCTCGCTCCCAGGCGGCATCGACTTCTTTAGTCATGCTCCCTGCGTGTAGCCTGGGGCTGGTTGGTCGGCCTGTCAACGTTCCGTCCCTCGGGACGTTTCAGGTCCCTAACGGACGTCGCTTCCCTTCCCTTTACGGGAAGCCATCATCGTGGGGGAACGTGGCGGCATCCCGCCCGGAACGAGCTCTTACACATGCACAAGGGGTGCGCCCGGTTCCTGCGAGTTGGCAGGTACAGCTCGAAGCCTTTGCTCGACACGATTTACATGTCGACGCGCCCACTCTGTCGGCCTCATATGCGTTTCAGTAGTGTCATTCCATAGTTTAACTTTTACTGTTCCTTGTGGCTGACGGAGGGAGTCGACTTCGGGGTTCGGTCGGCGATGGGTTCTTCACCACTCCCTCCTGTCGGCTGCTCCTCCGTGTCGAGCCTCGTCATGCCTTCATTCGGGGTTTCACCTCCGTTTTGGGCCTGGTTCTTTGCCCCTACGTTATCTTTCTGGACGTATGCCACGTTCCTTCATGCCACCAGAGAAGGGTGCCCTGGAACGAGTTCACAAGCCCTGGCGGCGCACTGCTCGCATGCTCTCCACCCTCTTCGAGCGACTGCACCTAGCTCGACTTCCCCACCGACTAGGGTGCTCGGGAAGGGTGGGGCCCAATTCGGGCGAGTGCGACTGCAGCTCGCCATCGCCTCCGTCGGCTTCATTCGGTGTCCCTTCCATGAGGCTGCGCGTTGTCGCCAGTCTCTGTGGTTTTCCTTCTGTACACTGGCGCCGGCTGAGGTCCGCACATCGCTGTTGCTTTCTGTGCTCCCTCCGGAGGGGCTCTTCTCTGCCCCTGCGTGGCAGGGGTCTTCCCTCTTTGCTGCTGCGGGGCTCTTCGTTCCCCGTCTGCCTGGGATGTCACGACCCTCCTCAACCGCTTCCTCTTCATTGAGGTCGGCAGACCGGCTCGTAACGAGGCCGCCAGACTCGGGGCCCCTACTGGCTCTTGCGTCCCCACTCTCGGTTTAGCTTCGCCATTCGTGGGCACGCCGGGTAATACGGCGGGGTCTGTCCTCGAGGTGCGGGTCCACGTTTCCACTCCGGCGACCTGAGTGACATCGGCCTGTCTCCCCTGACGTCGCCTAAGTTTTTCTGTCCATGCACGTGGATGGGATTATTCGGGTAGTCTCGCCTCACCAGCGGGGCTTCCTATCGCATGTCTTTCTGGTCTCCGTGACGGACAGCGAGGTGTGTGACCGGTGGTCGACCTGTCGTGCCTCGTATTGATGACTCTAATTATGTCACGTTCGGCGGTTTACCCTTCGGTCTCCATGTCGCCCCTCGTGTCTTTATGACCCTCGTTGGACTGGCCTTGCCTCCCCTGCTCACTCGGGGTCTTCCGCTCCTCTTTTTCCTTGGTGGGTGGGATCTTCTCCGCGAACTCTCCCACACTCTGTGTGCACGACGCTCTCCTTATTCCTCCTTGTTCCTCGGTTCGGTTTCATAGTCGCCGTTCCCGGGTCCTGCCTTCCACCGTCGCACGATGTGCCGTGGGCGGGCCTCGACTGGGACAGGTCGAGCACGCCTGTCACCCTGAGTCAGGTGACTGCGTAGTCTTTTCGTTCTTCAGGACCTGGCGGGGTACCTGTTTTACCCGCACTCCTTTCCACCGTCACACTGCGTGTAACCTACCTACCCGGGACTGCCAACCTATGGGCGGTTGCTCTGTCGATGGGACAGCAGAGCACCCGGGTAGTTTGGTCTTTCCAACACATCGTATTCGATGTGTTTCTGCCACCCGACGCCCTTTTTGATGTGCAAAGTCCTCCACAGGCTGAGTGGGTACATGGACTTTGTTTGGTTGTTCACTTCCGTCTGGCCGGCACACGCCTGGTCCGCTCAGCTGTGGCGGTGGCGCCCGAGTCCTGTTCCCCTATCGTTCCCCGATTTCCACTTGGGATCGATTGGTGACCTAGGGACCTCGTTGGCCTTCACATCGTGGATGATTGTGAGGCAGGGTGGCTGCCGAAGTTTAGTCGTTCTTTGACTGTCAAATCCTCTCCACTGGACACATTCTCAGTGGCAGACTTCCGTCTCTCTCTGGCACGGTTTTACTTCTGGGATGACCAACACATCACGGACACGCCTGTCGGTGGCGTTCGTGTTTCCCTACCTCATTTGGTTGTTTTTGAGATGCGTCCCGTCATATGCACCATGCTTAGGACCCGCCTGTCGGCCATTTGGGTACCGTTTGAGTCATTCACGGGGTTGGTCGTTCCTCACGGGGCATTGGATTTCCTCTTGCGGGCCTGCTTTGGGCTTAGGCCTACCCCGCGTCAGATTCCTCCTCAGTGGTCTCTGGCGGAGGCTCTCCCACTGCTCTCGTCTGCCTCTTCAACTATTTACCCCGCGCCTGTACACTTCCATGCCATGACACTGTTCCTTCTGGCTTTGGCGGCGGGTGACGGCGTCTCGGAGATGGCTGCCGTGTCTAGGACCCGGCATTGCTTACGTTTTCTCCCGTCCTTGGGTCGGTTCCTTTGGCTCCGTCTGTTAGTTTTGTAGCTACAACCGTACGCGACACTCCCTTTTTTAGGCCTTTCCTGTACCGGCTTCCACACGTGGTAGGGTTCATCGTCCGTTATGCCCGGTTCAAACCCTGCATACGTATGTGTACTCGGCCAGGCCAGTGTCGGGGTTGACATTACGGGTGGTGCCTACGTCCGATAGGAGGCTTGATCGCCGTGCTGTGGGACTTCGCTTGTGTCGGGTTCTTCGGGCCAGTAACCCGTACGTTCAGGGCAGAGCTCATGCCGTCCGTTCGTACGCTGCTACATTCAGGTTTTACTTGATTTTTCTCGTCCGGACTTTGCCGACACAGGGCTTTGGTCTTCCCCCACCACGTTTGTCTCCTCCTCTCTGTGGTGGTCCACTGACAGACCGGGGCGTCCTTGTAGTGCGTTGGGCCTGCAGGTTCCCTCGGGGTCTACCTGCAGGGTTCCTTCTGTCTCTTGTCCTTCTTCTGTCTCTTGTCCTTCTCCTGTCCTGTCCTTCCCTTATTGGGGATTGGGGGGGGGGGGAAAGGGAAGGGTATTGCACTATACCCATACTTGCACCTATGTTCAAGATTAATAACTGGGCTAAGCTTTTGATATACTTTCTAGTCTTAAGTATACTACATTCTTTCGGTATGTCTTGTCCTCATACCACTGAACTTTTCTCATATGGCTTTTAGTGATCGTCACTGACACTGCTCATGTAGTTTCTCGTCACATCCTGTACGGTACTCCTATTCGGCGTATGCCGGTATTTACTCGTTACACTATGGGTCGTCCTGCTTTCTTCCGGAAGGAGGGGGGGGGGGGGTCATCCTGGAATTTATATTCATCATTATGAAATGCATCATTCTTTGTCTTAGGCTAAGTTATCTCATGGAATAAGACTTGACTGCAGGTCGAGTCTCTGCTATGGAACAACGGATCCTGACTGAAGAGCAACACCCACCAACAGAAAATTCATCAGGACAACAGGACCGTGGTAAAGAGGCAATGTTACATCAACGAATCACCGAGTTAGAGGTTCACTACCAAGGGGACCGAGACGTCCCTGAAAACAGGAGCAACGTTGACAATGGAGGTTCGTCACAGCGCATAAATAGGACTCTACTCCTGGGAGACACCAACTTCAGCAAAATACTTACTTCAGATCTCAACAGTAAATGCTCAGTTAGAACAATACTAAATGCAAATATTGATTTAATGAAATGCTGGGTAGCAGAGAAGCTAAGCTGGATACCAGATACATGTATTATTTACTGTGGTTTGTATGACTTATTGGAAGACAAATCACCTGAAGTAGTACTAGACAATATTGGTTACCTAATAAGAGAACTGAAGGATAAGAATGAAGCAATGCAAATATTCATTTGTCAAATTGTACCTAGCCTGGAGCAAGATATTTTACACGCTAGAATAAACGATTTAAATGAGCATATCCTAAATTGGAGTAATGCAAATGATTATTATGTTCCTTCCAACAACCAACTATACTCCTAAAATCGATTAATGAAATTTACAAACACATGTGGCAGTCCGTGGATTCGAATCCAGGATGCTCACACCGAAAATCAACACCTTATGCATCGCACCACGAAGACAGTTAAAGAATGGTGGACACTGCCTACGATTTATTATGCAACTTCGAATCCTGCATATCAATCTAAGCATGTACACACATCCCAACTGCAACTCACGTAGGCTATGCATATGTGAATGGAAAGAGCAATTAATGGGGCCTTAACCACTAGGGAAGTCCTCTCGATAAATTACCCCTGAACCAATATCAATTATTATGTTCCTTCCAACAACCAACTATACTCCTAAAATCGATTAATGAAATTTACAAACACATGTGGCAGTCCGTGGATTCGAATCCAGGATGCTCACACCGAAAATCAACACCTTATGCATCGCACCACGAAGACAGTTAAAGAATGGTGGACACTGCCTACGATTTATTATGCAACTTCGAATCCTGCATATCAATCTAAGCATGTACACACATCCCAACTGCAACTCACGTAGGCTATGCATATGTGAATGGAAAGAGCAATTAATGGGGCCTTAACCACTAGGGAAGTCCTCTCGATAAATTACTCCTGAACCAATATCAATTATTATGTTCCTTCCAACAACCAACTATACTCCTAAAATCGATTAATGAAATTTACAAACACATGTGGCAGTCCGTGGATTCGTATAAGAATAATAAAACCAGAACTTGCTTTCAGACTCGGTACTGGAGATATCGATGAACTCTGCTTTTACTCAGAAGGGAATACCAAGGGTATGACACTAAACAGGCATGGAGTTATAAGGTTATTAGAAGTTATGCAAAAACAATGTTCTAATTTTAGTCTCTGTTCTAACTGGAATGAAACCAATTTTACTTTTACTTTGTAGCTGTGACCTCTTGTCCTCTCACCTCCATCCCTCTCTATGAAGTTTTCTTGGTCGATTTTGTCAATACCTCTAACACATTTATATATCTGAATTTGCTGTCCTCGTTTCCTTCTCTGTTCCAGCATGGTGTTACTCTCCCTTATAGTTATCATAACACTGACTCACAAATACAAGAGAGTAACCAGGTGCCTAGAAATAATAGATATGAAGTTAGTGCATGGCAGGATTATCCACATAGGCATAGGCATGAATATAACCATAGAGAAGGACCCACAAATCAAGGACACTATACTGATAGGCACAATAGAAATGACTATCACTCATCAAATGGTACTAGAGAAAGACCACAAATACCGTATTCCACACAAAGAGGGTGCTACAATTGTGGCGAGTATAATCACAGACAAGCTAACTGTAGATACGACTATAAATTAAGATGCTCTTCATGTAACAAACTAGGTCACAAAAGTCGATTATGTAATCATTATAGCAAATAGGAACTAGGCCATGAAGAAACTGCCGGAAGAACTTTACCAAAACACATGGATCACTTAACCATAGAACATTTGAATGCTCAGTCACTCTTAGCAAATTTTGATGAAATATTATTGACGATCAATGAACGAAACTTGGACATTCTCTGCGTTAGTGAAACATGGCTTTCTTCTAATATCCCAGACAGTTTTGTAAATATTAATGGCTATATTATATACCGAAATGATAATGGTAGGGGAGGAGGTGTGTACTTACACTAGTTGTACTTACACTAGTTGTATTTGCGGGAGTGAGCATGCTCGTTAATTCCCGCCTCCTAAGATATGTTTGTCATACCGTGCTTTGAAACTATGCACTGATGGTGCAGACACTACTTCGGCTGGCAATTTGTTCCACCCACTAATCGAGTTGGTAGGAAATCTTTTACTTTTCAGATCAGATTTACTATTTAGCACTTTTAGTTTGTAGCTGTGACCTCTTGTCCTCTCACCTCCATCCCTCTCTATGAAGTTTTCTTGGTCGATTTTGTCAATACCTCTAACACATTTATATATCTGAATTTGCTGTCCTCGTTTCCTTCTCTGTTCCAGTGTAGGTAGATTCAATCTCTCGAGCCTCTCTTGGTACTCCAAATTTTCCAAACCTGGGATCATCCTCGTAGCTGCTCTCTGTACCCTCTCAATTTTGTGGATATGTTTCTTCAAGTGAGGGGACCACACTACAGATGCATATTCCATCCTGGGTCTTATTATTGCCGTTATTATTTGTTTCATGGTGTTTTCATTAAGATAATTGAAAGACATCCTAATATTTGCCAATAATGCTAGTGATTCTCTCACTATCTTATTTACGTGGCTTTCTGGAGACATGTTATCCCTAAATTCTATCCCCAAGTCTTTTTCTTTTTCTGCTTTGGGAATCACTTCGTTTCCTAGTTTATAATCTTTTCTAGGTCTGTACTTGCTTTTACCCATTTCTAGAGTCTTACATTTCCCTGCATTGAACTCCATATTCCATTTGATGCTCCATTCATGGATCTTTTGCAAATCTGCTTGGAGCTCAAGGCAATCCTCCTGGGTTCTGATCGTTTTAAGCAGCTTAGCATCGTCCGCAAACATACTCATGTAGCTTGTTAGTCCCTCAGGCAAGTCATTTACAAATATTAGAAACATGATTGGGGCTAGAACAGATCCTTGTGGTACCCCACTCGGAATTTGAGTCCAGTTTGACGATTTCCCCCTTACTGTTGTTCTCATCTGTCTTCCGCTAAGGTAGCTCTCCATCCATTTCAGCAGTTTGTCTCCTACTTTTCCCTCATGTTTTAATTTCCACAGCAATCTCTTGTGTGGAACTTTGTCAAATGCCTTTTTAAAGTCTAGGTAGGCACAGTCTACCCATCCTTCCCTCTTGTCCACTGTGTCTATTACTCTAGAGTAAAAACTCAACAAGTTGCTTACACATGATCTGCCACCTCTGAATCCAAATTGTCGGTCAGTAATTAATCTTTTGGATTCCAGGTAGTTCACCCATTTGTCCCTTATTAATCCTTCCAGAATCTTCATGAGGATGCTCAATAGTGATACAGGTCTATAGTTCAGTGGTTTATCTCTGCTTCCTCCCTTAAATATAGGAATAATGTTTGCTCTTTTCCATTCTGTAGGTACTATCCCTGTGTCCAATGATTTGGTCATTATGTCATATAACGGTATACTCAGTTCCATAGCATTTTCTTTAATAATCCAGCCTGATACTCCGTCCGGTCCAGCGGCTTTGTTTGGATCCACCTTACTCATTTTGTCTATGAGCTCTGGTCTGTTAAATGTTACTTCTGGCATTTCCTCTGTACCTATCTCATTGGTTTCTGGTGCAATGAATTCTCCTTCTTTTGTAAATACTGATGCAAAATTTCTATTTAGTTCTTCCGCAATCTCTGTATCCTCTTCTATGATTCTGTTTCCACTTTTAATCTTAACGATCGTGGCTTTTATCTTCCTTTTGTCGTTTACAAACTTGAAAAACATTTTTGGATTCTTTTCATAGTTCTCCACTATCCCTTTCTCATGGTTTGCCTCCGACCTCCTCCTCATTTCTGTGTATTTGTTTCTCTCCTCTTTATACTTTTGCCTGTTATCTTCCGAATCCCAGTTTCTCATCTTTTTCCAGGCTTTGTTTTTTGCTTCCTGTGCTTGCCTACATTCGCGGTTAAACCATACTTTCTATCTATCTATCTATTGCCTGACGCCGTGATCCCCGAAGGGGTGGCCACGAACGAACCGCCCCCATGCACCTCTGTCCCCAGTCAGTCGACGCCCCTCCCCCCAACCAGCACCGCCTTCGTTCATGTAGTTCCTCACTCCATCCTTCCACCTCATATTCGGTCTACCTCTCCCCCTCTGTCCCTCCACCTCGCTCTCGTACACCCTCTTAGTCATTCTCTCGCTTTCCATACGTTCCATATGGCCGAACCATCTCAAGTTGTTCCTTTTCACACTTTCCAGCACATCTACCTCCACACCACACCTCCTTCTTACTTCCTCATTAGTCTGTCTATCCCTCCATGTAACTCCGCACGCACTCCTTAAGTAATTCATTTCCACTGCTCTCACTCTTGGTCTGAGTCTCTCAACCAACGTCCATGCTTCGCTTCCGTAAGTCAGTGTCGGGATTACCACACTGTCATGCAAGGACTTCTTCACTTCCATACTGACCACCCTATTTCTTGTTACTGCTTTTAGCGTTCCTACAACCCTCTTCCCCTGTTGTACCCTCTCCCGCACCTCTTCATCCATAGTCCCATCTTTACTCAACACACTGCCCAGATACTTAAAAGAGTTGACGATCTCCATAGCCTGACCGTTCAGCTTCACCTCACACTCTGTGACTTCACCCCTTTCGAAGACCATAACCTTGCTTTTCCCCGTATTTACCTTCAAATTCCGTTTTTTCGCACACTGTTCCAAACTCATTTACCAGACCCTGCAACTCCCATTCATTATCACTCATCAGAACTGTATCATCCGCAAACAGCAGTATAGGTAGCTTCCACTCAATTCCCTCCCTTTTCAGCGATACACCAACATTCACTGCTCTTGATAGTATTTCTTTCATGACTCCATCCATATATACAGTAAACAACCACGGGGACATCACACACCCCTGTTTCAAACCAACATTCAGGTCAAAGAACTCGCTCTGCTCACTCTCCACACGTACTGCCGCCTTTGCACCCTCATACATGCTCTTCACTGCTTTCAGCAACTTGCCCTCTACTCCGTATATTCTAAGTACTTTCCACAAACCTTCTCTATCCACTCTGTCATAGGCCTTCTCCAAGTCCATAAAGGCAACATACACCTTTTGTTTCTTCTCCAGATACTTCTCCACAACACAATTCAGGGTAAAAATCTGATCTACACATCCTCTTCCCTTCCTAAAACCTCCCTGCTCGTCGCCTATCCATTTCTCCGTTCTCACTCTCACTCTCTCAATCACTACCCTACTGTATACCTTCCCTACTACGCTTAGAAGACATATTCCTCGGTGGTTACCACACACTCCTCTTTCCCCTTTGCCCTTATATAGGGGGACTATTATGCCAGTCTTCCAGTCATCGGGTGCACTCCCCTTCTCCCATGCTAGTTTGCACATTTTCCATACCCATTCTATCACTATCTCACCACCATACCTCAACATTTCCCCACACACTCCATCTGTTCCTGGTGCTTTCCCCAACTTCACTCTTTTCATGGCTTCCCACACTTCTGACCTCCTGATCCCCACCTCCTCCTCCACTACTTCTCTTCTTCTCCCTCCCATACCATATCCAGCTATGTTTGCTGGCTCTTCATTCCTTTCATTTAGCAACTCACTGAAGTACTCCCTCCATCTTTCGACTCTCTCTTGCTTCTCGGCTAGCATTCTCCCATTCTTATCTTTCACACCCTTACTGTTTCCCTTGCTACCTTCCCTAACTTTCTTGACTTCTTTCCAGAACAGTTTCTTACTCTCCCTCCATTTTACACTCAGATTCCTTCCAAATTCCTCATCTACTCTTCTCTTACTTTCCTTCACTACTCTCTTCACCACCCTCTTACTCTCCACGTACCTCGCTCGTTTCTGTCTCTCGGAATCTTCATTCCCTCTACTACCCAACCACACTCTATATGCTTTCTTCTTTTCTTCCACAGCTATTCTTACCTCTTCTGTCCACCATGCTGTACCTTTCACTCCCCTCCCTCTTCTCCTCACTCCACACACCTCCTCACATGCTGCACAGATCTCATCCTTAAACACCTTGCTCATCTCCTCCACTTCCTCCATAACTTCCAGGTCGAACCCACCTAGTCGTCTTTCCACTGCTCTCCTGTACTCCTCCCTGACTTCCTCCTCCTGCAACCTCTCCACCCTCCTCACCATTCCACCCTCCTCTCGCCTCCCTCCCGCTCTCCTCACCCACTTCTTTTGTATCCTAACCTTAGCTACCACTACATAATGATCAGACAGACCCCCTCCAATACCCCTATACACCCTAGCATCCATCACAGATTTCTTCATTCGTTCATCCACACATACATAATCAATCAATGACTTTCGTTCCACCACTGTCTTATCTTTCATCGTCAACATCCGTTTCCACGTGTACCTGTGGATCATTCTGTGTCGGAAGAAGGTGTTGGCTATCCACAGCCTCCTTCCCACACATACGTCCACAAGTGCACTACCATTCCCATTCACCTCTGATGGTACCCCCCACCCTCCCACCACTCCCTCAACTTTCCTATCACCCACCTTACCATTCATATCCCCAATCAGAAATATTCTTTCGTTCTTGTCAAACTTCTCCAGGCACGCCTCCACATTCATCCAGAACTCCTCTTTCTTTCTTTCAAGTATATCCTCTGTCGGGGCATACACGCATACAATCACCCACGTTTGTATTCCTACTTTCATTCTCACCCACACAATCCTTGAACCCACAGACCCATACTCTCTTACACATTCCTTCCATTTGCTACTTACAAACAAACATGCACCTTCTCTCGCTGTTCCTTCACTCACTCCAGCACACACACCCATTCCACATTCCCATTCTCTCACATCTGAACCTTTCCATTTGGTCTCTGTCATTCCACATACATCCAGCCGGGCATTCACTAACACTTCCAGAACCTCTCTCTCTTTTGTTCCATCATTCATGCCACTAACATTCCACGTAGCCATTCTCAGAATGTCCGAAGGCATGTCCTTAGTCGGTCGTGGTTCGTCAACGTTGGTTCCGTCCGCATCCGAGGCTGTTCGTTCGTTTTTCTTTGCTTAGATATTTTTTCCGGGTGGGGGTCGCAAGCCCACCGACCCAACCTCTTTAGTCGCCTCTTACGACACGCAGAAGGCACGTGGGGCATATTCTATTCCCTAACCCCCAGGGGGTTACTTTGCGATTACTTTGCGATTACTTTTTTTCCTTTTATTAATGTACTTAGGGACAAAAGTTTTTATACCAGTATCATAGATCTCCATGAATGCCTTGAGTTTTTTGTCTACCTCACTTTCAGATAACACCTGATCCCAATTTTGTGACTTGAAAAAATCCCGTAGTCCTACGAAATCGGTTCTGGAATACATCCAGTGATTTTCCTTGTGCTTTTCCCTTCCCTTGGGTAGATTATACTTCAATAGTAAGTCTATGTCTAGAACTGCATGGTCGCTTTTTCCTAGTGGGCATAGGTACTGAATACTTTGAACCTCCTCCTCCCTTCTTGTGAATAGAAGGTCCAATCTAGCTGGTTGATCACTTCCCCTTACTCTTGTTGACTCTTTTACATGTTGGTACATATTCATGTTGGTCTTCCATATTCATATCACCCAGGAATTGCTTGGCCTTTTCAATTATCATAAGCCCTGAGATAGGCTTGCCCTCAGCCCGCTTGGCCGTAAACCACTTATGCACTGCCTCGTCAAGTTTTTCATGTTTTGGTTTTTTCATTGTCTTTCTCACATCACCCGTGTAACTTGACTTTCCAAAGGCAACAAACTTCGATAAGTTAGCCTTTGCCTTCACTATGTTTGAAACTGTGGAGGCACCGATATTAAAAGTTTCCATAACTTTACGCCGATCACTGCCTTTCTCTACCATCGCTATCACTCGCAATTTATCAGCTATGGACAGAGTTACGTGCTTCCTCTTATGTTTGTTCTTGTCATTCCTCCCTCGTGCACCTGAACTTGCTGTGGGACCCATCACTAAGTCACTAAGTCACTATATCACAGGATAAACACGGGATAAACAACGTTTCAGGTAGACCGACAACGGCAGACAGTTTAGTCCGGCCTGGCCCGCTAGAGGGCCGATATTTGGAAATATCGCGCGCCCGGGAAATTCAAAAATTCGGAATATTGGGTGAATTCGGATTTGGCCTCAAATTGAAAAATTCGGACTATTGGGTGAATTCGGATTTGGCCTCAAATTGAAAAATTCGGACTATTGGGAGATTCGAATTATCGGTCGTCGGATTAACGGAAGTTTACTGTATATAGAATTTTCCATGGCCATACTTAAAAATTCATAGCTCCAACTTTCCTCCCCTGCTCCGGCTTCAAGATCTTCCCAATTCACTTCCTTGCAGTTAAAGTCCCCACACATGACTATTTCATTCTTTGAAGCCAAGATATTTCCTAGCACACTAATTGTTTCCTTACGCATTAGGCTATGCTCCTCCTTACCCCATGTCTTCGTCTTGGGAGGTACATACGCTACTATCACCACTATTTTTTCGTTTCCACCAATCTCTATTGCTAAAACTTCTGCTGTTGAAGTTACCAGTTTTATCTCAGACACAATCAAATCTTTCCTAGTAAGGATGCACACTCCACCTCCATGTCAAAATTTTCTGTCCCTCCTCCAAATCCTGTATTCAGACCATCCTAGCAAATTTATATCGAGGTCTTCTCTTAGTTTTGTCTCAGTGAGACATACTATTTCTGGTTTCTTAGTATTGAGTAAGTCTGTTAGTTCTAGTTTCTTAGAGATTAGCCCATCGACATTGCTATATAGAATCCTTATACTTTCTAGTCCCCCATTACCTGCTCCAAGCCCCTTAACTGCGGCGGTCTGTTCCCTACCCTCTTTTACTTTTAGTTTCTTTTTACCGAAAGTTTCATAATCTTCCCCTTTCTTACTCCGTAAAAAACTTATTCTTTTCTTGTTCTGTCCTCTTGCTATTTTCCTCCTTGGCGGTTTTCCTTAGTTCAGCCTCCTTCTTTCTCTCTTCTTCTGGTAAGTCTCGCCTTATGTAGATTTTGTCCTTACCCTCTAACCCTTTTAGCCTAGCCGCTACTGCCATGATTTCATCACATGTCCTTCTTGACTTAAATTCGATTTTTACCAGTCTATTGTATTCCTTTGTATATTTTCCCAGCCTAAACATGTCTGATATTTCCTCCTTCCAGGTGTCCTCCTCATCTTTAATAGATTCCAGAATCTTGTTGATGCGACCTTCATCCTGTTCTTTTCGTTTTGTCCAGTCTAGTTCCTCCTTTTCTTCCACCCCTGATATTATGAGGCAGTTAGCCCTACAACTTTCTTCCTGGATGGCCTGAGAGTTTTCGTGGATGCCTTGCTTAACCATACTTTTTACCTGGTCCTTTATCCTAACATCTTGCTGTTTCTGTTCATCCAATATCTTCCTGAATTCGTCACTGTGTGCCTTCCTTACACTGTCTAAATCTTTTACCACTTGGTCTCTAGTCATTCCCCAAGCATTTTTACCTTCAGAGATACTGGCGTCTAGCCTAGTCATTATCACTGCCTTTTCTCTCTCCACTGACTCCAACCTGTTCTTCAACTCACCATTCTCTGTAACAATTTCCTTCTTAACTATCTCCAAGCCGGTCACTCTGTCTTCCAAGTTCTTGAAGTTCAGCATGAAGCAAAATTTACCTGTGTCCTCAGTCGTCCATGTTGTCATATGTATATATGTATATATGTAAGAGATAATTTACAAACTAGTAAAATAACTATGAATATAGATCAACAAAGTGGAGTAGAGGATATCTGGCTCAGTGTACAAATTCGAAAGTTACCTACAATTCTCATTGGTTTTATGTATCGTCACCCCAAAGCTCCTGTATCGTCATTTGATTATATCCAAGAAGTGTTAAAGTCTGTTTGTCTACGTAAAAAAAAAAAAAATGTTTGAGGACTTAAACGATGACCTGTTTTTTAGTACAAATAAGATTAGTAAAATTATAACTACCAATCATCTCCATCAGCTTATTCAGAAACCCACAAGAATCACTTCTCACTCTAGCACCCTATTAGATGTCATAATTACTAATAACCTTAACACAGTACACTATGCAGATGTTGTATCACACTCAATTGGAGATCACGAAAAAATTATGGTGGAAGTAAATGCTAGAAAACCCAAACGTCAACCCGTAATTAAGACTTCTAGACAAATGAGTAATTATGATAAAGATAATTTTTGTGACTTGATTATGGGTGAAACTGATAGACTAAATAAGATAATGGATAATGATGATGTAG
This sequence comes from Paralithodes platypus, assembly GCA_032716605.1. NCBI lineage: Eukaryota > Metazoa > Arthropoda > Malacostraca > Decapoda > Lithodidae > Paralithodes > Paralithodes platypus. The sequence goes on along the minus strand of CM064513.1, from coordinate 81,807,529 downwards.
ATAAACAGGTAGAAATATTTACAACTGTATTTATAGAATGTCTCGATAAATGTGCTCCAATAACTACAAAGGAGATAAAAAGGCCCTATGCCCCTTGGATAAACAACACCATTAAAACCGCAATAAGCGAAAGGAATAAGCTACAAGCTGCATTAAAACACGATAGACAAAACAGAGATCTAGAGTTAAAGTATAAAACTGAGAAAAAACGAGTCAAGTCTCTCATAGCAGGAACAAAAAGTAAATTTTACCATGACCAATTTAATAATTGTAAAGGTGATACAGCATCAACTTGGAAGTTAATAAAACAAATTGTTCCCAGTAATAAGAAATCTTCAAGTATCCAATCCTTTGATAACACGATAGAAAAAGTAGACAAATTTAACTATTTCTTTGCAAATGTAGGCAAATCATCGTATGAGAAATCACAAAATAACATTACACTAGACACAGATGAGAATACCGACCAACGATATGAGACTTCTACAACTGCTAACAATCTTTTTAAACTAAAACCAATTGACACAAATACTATAATTCTAACATTTAAGCAGCTTAAAGACACGAAAGCTTGTGGTTCTGATGGGATTTCTCTTCAGATGTTAAAAGATGCATTGTATGTTACAATATCTTACTTAACCTGTATAATAAACACCTCGATAGTAACTGGTAAGTTCCCGAAAATGTGGAAGCATGCTATAATTAACCCTTGGAATCCGGGAGGCCTCATGAGGCAAAATGCGCGGCTAAAAATCGCCGCTATAATCATCAGAACTCGGCAACCACGTGTTGTAGCAACGTCATCTCTATGGCATTCTACAGACAACAAAAAGTTCTACAATTTGCAAAAAAGTTGATTGCTCTAGGTGGTCTCAATCAGTAGCTACTGAATTATGAAGTTTGACTATACCAAAATTCATATGAGGCCCCCCGGATCCCATGGGTTAAACCAATATATAAAAATGGAGACAAAGATTGTGTTGGTAATTATCGACCCATTTCACTTCTCCCAATATTATCAAAAGTTTTAGAGAAAGTCGCCACAAATCAGTATATGTCGCACTTGGAAAACAACAATCTGCTTTCTATAAGTCAACATGGTTTTCGGCCAAATTTATCAACGGAAACAGCCCTCACTGTATTAACTAATAAAATATATACTAATATGGATAACAAAAAAGTGTCTTTACTAACACTGCTTGATTTGTCTAAAGCTTTCGACAGTGTCAGTCATCAAATATTGTTAGAAAAATGCAAAAAATTAAATATTGACTCATTCTGGCTTATGAATTACTTGACCGATAGGACACAGGCTGTGCAGTTGGGTGATACAGTCTCATCTACTTTACATGTAACATATGGAGTGCCTCAAGGCTCTATTCTAGGACCCATTCTATTTATTATATTTGTCAATGATATACTAAACTATGTTAAAGATTGTTTGCTCATTCAGTATACTGATGATACGCAGATACTTCACTCAGGCACTCTGGATGAACTAACTAATGTAATTAGCAAAACAGAAAATACACTCAAAATAGTGAAACAATATTTCCAGAGAAATGGTCTTATGTTGAATGCAAATAAAACTCAATGCATTTTCCTTGGCACTAGACAGCTTTTATCCCAAATACCCTCAAATGTATGTATACAACTCGATGATCATAAAATTATATCTTGTACACATGTAACAAATTTAGGTCTACATATACCCCGCCGATAGGGAGTCACCGTGTCGCGGTGGCGGGGCTTGAAGCTTGGCCGGTGGACTCTGTTCATAGGGGGGACAGACCTTCTTATGTTCGAGGCTCCGCCGCCCTAGTGGACCAAGACCTCCCTCCTCGTAGGTTTCCAGAGGCCTGCAAGGTACCACTTTTCTGTCTTTTTCCCTCTCTAACTTTGTCCTTTTCTTTGCTTCCCCTTCTTCTATCGTTGACGACTGGACTACTCTATTTAATTGATGGAGGGTGGGTGTGGACGGCGTTCCCTTCCACCCGTAGAACTGGAGTACCTGACGTGCACGCACGAGGGGAACCTTTTATCGTCAAATCTCGCTCTCTGTGCTGGACCCGAAGCTGACGAGTTGACCGTCTATAAGCACAGGGGGTAGGGATGTATATCAGGGTTTGACTCCTAGGGCAAATACCAAGTCCTCTAATTATAGGCTCCATGGTGGGTATGGAGCTTATCCCGGACGAATCATAATACCTTCGTCATATGGAAACTTCCTCTGAACCCTTGATCACTGGCATGGATATGGATATTGAGACTGATTCACCTTCCTTGACCGTCATCCTCTCGGATGGTGGTGGCACTATGCCGGATTCTTTACCGGCCCCTGCACCGTCCTTGGACTCACCCCTCTCTATGGACCCCCCCTATATCCCTGACCTTGGCAAGCCTTCTACTGATAATGTGACGAATTCTCCATCGTCGGATAGAGAGATCGATCAGTTGGTCCCCCCGGCATCAATTCCAATGCAAAGTGCTGCCGCTGTGACCAAGATTAGCGATGACAACCCCACGGTCTCAACCTTAACTTCTAAATTACCCGATCATGATCCTAGCCTTAGACTCCCTATTCATTCAGTCGAGGACCTTAATGATGAAGCTCGGATGCCCTCCGCTGACACCCTTACGGATACTTCGTGTATCCCTGACCAGTCTGCGACTACATCTGTTACCATCTTACCTCAGGATGCTGGATCTGCTACCTCCAACAAACCTGCTTATGTACCTCCAAGATCTCAAAGGCCTACTGTCACATTAACTAACCCTCGGCCGTTGCATACCTTGAGTACCGGTACTGAAGGGAATTCAACTGCCCATACTGTGCATCCTGCCCCAACGACCACTGATTCAACTCTGACCTCACAATCTACCGACACATCCACTCCTCATTCCTCTCATAAAGGATCTACATCTACTGTGCAAACCCTCAAGCCGCATGTTCCTCAGCGCACACGGAACAAAGGTCGTCGTACCACATATACCCCAGTCCCAAAACCAACCCTAGACGCCATGTTTCGTCCCCCTGATTGGCCTCGATTCTTCGAGGTCACTGGTGACCCCATGGACGATCTTGATCTTTATGATTCTCTTGCTTCGACCTTCGGTGACTTCACCGTACACACTGTCGGGAAAGGAAAACGCATGATTGAGGCTGCCACACAAGAACAATCAGAAGCCTTACAATACCATTTTCTCACCCACGTTGGCAGGTATACAGGCAAGGAAGACGAATACCTTAATCAGCGCATAGGTACAGTGGCCCTCCCCTCGGACTTCGAAATTGCTGATCAAGGCTTTCAAGACTCGGCCCCACGCATCTTGAAATTATTGAAAAATACAGACCCCTCCATCGTCAAAGTCGACACTTATGTTGTGCCCCAACGCTATAATCGACCCAGTTTGCGTATTGTCAAGGTATTCTTTAAGAGGCACGTCCTCCCCATGCATGTCAAACTAGCTGGACGACAACTGCCAGTACGTCGCTACGTTTATAGACCTAGACAATGTACAGAATGCTGGCGTTTTGGTCACACTACTGCACGGTGCAGAGCACGCTGTCCTCGTTGCCAATATTGCGGCTCTGAGCTCCATGATCTGGAACACTGCCAGTCAAAGGAGGCCAGATGCGCAAATTGTGACGGATGCCATGAAGCTAACAATAGGGACTGCCCACATTACAAATTCCAACGGGAGATACTACACCTACAGGCCTCGACGGGTCTCCCACTCAGGGCGGCCGAAACGCAACTCAGGGACGAAGGCAAAGCTCCTCCCTACCGGAGATATGGACCTCCCGCAACAGCTGCTACTCTCCGTCCGAAGGGACCATCTACATCACAAAACAGTCCTCGACGTTCTCCCTCCAGGGAAACATTTCGCCTCGCTAATCTCTCTTCTCCTGGGTTGTCCACTTCAAATAGATTCGAGGGCTTTACCAGCATCTCGGAAGATATGGAATTTTGGTCAATGCCTACGGAGGAGGAGGTCGTGCGACGTACCCCTGACCACGTAAATGCTCCTTCGCCACAACCTCAACTACTAAGGACACAGGCTTCTGAAAAACGCAGGATTGCCATACCAGTTAGGCCCCTTTCTCGTGATTCGGACAACGACTCACCCACCCAACTGTGGACCATGCCTAATCACGATCCAGACTGTGGATGTCACGACTGCGGCAAATACTTTCTCCTCCGGCACAAAACCTCCAATCCTAGAGCCTTCGAAGACCATTTAAGGAACTTTGTATCCTCTCGTAGTCCAATCAACAATAAGCAACATCACAAACCCCCTTGCTATTGTGTCTCTCATATCCAACACCCTGACCTTCCACCCACAGACGTAATGACGCAATTCCTGAAGGACAATAATCTCATTGACTCCGATCTGACCGAAATGGTACTCACATGGTCTGCATTTGATGTCCATCAATCGACGACATCCGTTACCCCAACTCCTCACGAAAAGTGTGGTACTCGTAAACGTCTACTCACAAAGGACGCTCCCTGTGATTCAGACCCTGATGAACCCAATTCCAAATACTCCGCTTCCTCTTGCCACTCATACGGAAAGCACGACTGAAGAACTTATGCATCTGGATACCCCTGTGCCACCCTCCTCTGATAACCCCCATTTGATCTGCAGGAAGGGTATTTCCCCTGGTGCCTGCGGATGCTCTGGATGTTTTCGGGAGTACATCACCCCACATCTCTCTGAGCCAGATTCTCAAATACTTGCACGAGCAAACGCCTTCATCATTGCACGTACTCTGCCCCCTAACACAGATACTGCCACTACTTCGCCGCAGGACTTTATACATACATTACAGCTAAAGCTCCTTCACTCTCCAACACTTGTTCCCAAACTCGTAAAACAATTCTCTGCAATAAATGACGATGAATTACCCAATTCATCTGCCCCTACGTCTCAAATCCCGCAAGCAACTATCCCTCCCCGTTCTTCGCCTGACTCCTTAAACGACATCACACCCAATACAGATGTGTCCCCCTCTGTACACAATGCCTCATAATATTGTCCAGTGGAACATTAACTGATACCAAGCTCGCCTTCATATGGGAGAATTACAAAGACTCATTCGCTTATACTCTCCCATCTGCATATGCCTACAGCATGTAGGCAATATTGTGATCCCCCCCAGACATTACTCTGTCGCTGTTAGTTCTCCGATTACCCCCACACACACTATCGTACAGCAATTCTTGTTCATTACCAATATCCTTTTCTTCCCATCACCCTCAATCCCAATCCATTTCAAACTTCTGCAGTTACCATCTCCCTCCCACAGCTTCCATCCCTCACTATTTGTTCGTCCTACAATCAACCCTCTTGTAAAGATGACACGGCTGATCTTCTCCATATCACACAACAACTAACTCCTCCTTACCTCATTCTTGGTGACTTCAATGCACATTCCCCACTATGGGGAAGCCCGTTTACAGACACCCCGGGTAAACATATCGAAAACCTTCTGATTGACTCACAACTCTGCTGTTTGAACCTAGATTCCCCTACATTTTGGTCTGCAGCACACAACTCGTTCTCTGCGATAGACCTTTCACTTGCTTCGACTGACACCGCCCCTTTATTTGAGTGGTCGGTTCTGCAGGAACGATTCTCCAGCGACCACTACCCGATTCTTTTAAACTACTTATCCCCTGAACCCTTTACACAACTACCTCAATATAATCTCTCCAAAGCTAATTGGCTGACATACACAGAATCCACAGCTGATATTGAAGATTTCTCGGATATGATCACCCCCAAAGTTAACTTTGAATATTTCATGTCTTTCTTCACCTCTACTGCACAGCATCACATACCATTCACCTCCTCCTTGCAACATCCTCGACGAGTCCCTTGGTGGTCACCCAAACTGGCTAGCATGATCAAATTCAAACACAGGGTAGAGCACCTTCTCACCAGGGTGGGTGATAAGCAACGGAGAATTAAAACCTCCCTCTCCAATCTTGCTACTCATCCTCAATGCTTCCGTTTCATCACCATCACCATTGAAAAACTTGCCCTCAAAACTTTCTATAATAAAGTCTGCGCTATTGTCAAACGCAATATCATCCGAAGTAAAGTGCTTTCGTGGCGCTCATACATCTCGTCCTTCACTAGTCGCACCCCTATCTCTACTCTGTGGAGAAAATTTCGTAGTGTTGACGGGCGAACTGTCCGTCCCCAACTCTCTCCATTACGGGACACTGATTCGGACTCTTTAACCCATGATCCCCACGTCATCACTGCTATGCATGCAAACCATTTCAGTGAAGTTAGCTCTAACCTATCTTTACCTCAACAATTACTCCGCTTGAAACAAGAGACAGAGTCCCACCCGATCACGTTTTCCGGAGGTCGCACTCATGACTATAACGCTCCTTTCTCATTACCTGAACTTCAACATGCCATTGACCACTGCTCGGATTCCACCCCGGGTCCTGATGCCATTCCCTATGCATTCATTCGTCATCTTCATCCACGTGCACTAAATTATCTTTTGCAACTTTATAATCAATTATGGGATAGACATTATTTCCCACCAAATTGGCGACATGCGTATACCATACCCGTCCCAAAACCAGGCAAAGATCATAGTTTTCCGACAAACTATAGGCCCATAGTGCTCACCTCATGTTTATGTAAACTTATGGAAAAAATGATCAATCCACGCCTTCTTCATTATGCAGAGGCGCATGACTTATTAGCCCCGTATCAACATGGTTCACGTCCCGGCCACTCTACATTACACTCTCTCATCCACCTGGAGCACCAAATATGTGAAGGATTTTCGAAGAAACAACCCACAGTGGCAGTTTTCTTCGACATTGCGAAGGCTTATGATACCACTTGGCGTTATCGCATTCTAAAAATCCTCCATAGCTCTGGTATGCGGGGCTCCTTTCCCCAATTCCTCCAGAACTTTCTATCTAACCGCACATTTCAGGTTAAAAACAACGGTATATTATCTGCAATAAAACATCAAACTAATGGAATACCCCAAGGCTGTTCCCTAAGTAGTGTACTCTATGATATTGCAATAAATAGTGTTACAAAATGCCTCCCTCCTGATATCTCTCATAGCCTCTATGTGGATGACTTAGCCATTTATTATACGTCTCCTAGTTTAACACACATTCAACGTCGTCTAAACACTGCTCTTCATTCCATACAAGCTTGGGCGTCCTCAACTGGTTTCCGCTTCTCGACTGAAAAACCAATGCTGTCGTTTTCTATCGCGACCTTAGACACTTGCGTAAGCAGTCCATCACCCTCTCTATGGGTTCTTCCAAGATTAATTTCCTTGCCTCCACTAAATTCCTTGGCCTTATCTTTGATACCCACATAAATTGGAAATCCCATGTTGCCACTCTGAAGGCTCGGTGCCTTCAGCGCATGAATGTCCTCAAGTCTGTGGCACGTGTTCATTGGGGTGCTGACCGATCTACGTTACTGCTCTTTTATAGATCCACCATTCTATCTGCCCTGGATTATGGTTGCCCGGTATATGGCACTGCCTCGGCATCCACATTGCAGACACTTAACTCCGTTCATCACCTTGGCATACGTATTAGCTCAGGAGCTTTCCGGTCCTCTCGTGTGTACAGTGTGCTCAGTGAGGCTGGGGTCCTGCCATTAACGTATCATCGTCAGCTGGTTCAGCTGCGAACTGCCATCCATCTCCAACGGGATCCCACATTGAAGGACCTTTTCCGTTCCCAAGATTTTTGTGTTACTCCTACTACTACCTTGCCTTTTACCCTCTTATCCTGCCAATTACTCGCATCTTACAATATTCCAACACCTCATTCACCCCTCCCCTGTATTTCAATTACCCCCTGGATTCTTAAACACCCTGAAGTTTGTTTCCATTTGACTGACCAAGTAGAGGCTGTGACTCCAGTCCAACGCCGTACCTTAGCATTACAACATCTTGATAGTCATGTTCCAGCTGCCTTCATCTACACTGATGGTTCGAAGGTTCCGGATGCCGTAGATAGTGCAGCGGTTTCTGAGCATGGTATCCATCAAAGCTCCCTACATCCTTGTTCCACCATTTTCACTGCAGAGTTGTGGGCTATTCATGGTGCCCTGACCCTCATCTCTGCACTTCCAAACAATCCTCCTCACGTAGTTATCTGCAGTGACTCAAAAAGTGTGTTGCAAGCATTGGGAGAGTACGCCCCACGTGACCCATTGATCATCGATGTTATCCTGAAAATCCACGAATTAAAATGCAGCTCTCGATCCATCACCCTCTGTTGGATCCCCGCTCATGTAGGCATTGCGGGAAATGAACGTGCTGACGCCCTTGCTAAACAGGCCTGTCTAGGTGCTCCGGCATCCACTGTCCTCAGATCGGATGACCTAATTCCTGTAGTTCGACGGCATATTCATGAAAAGTGGCGCTCAGAATGGAGGGATCAACCTTTGGGAGGTCACCTTCGTTCCATCAAAGACGACATTCACATGTGGCCCTATTCACTCAGCCCCTGTCGCGCTGACCAAACCCTCTTAACTCGAATACGCATAGGACACACGAGACTCACTCATGGATATCTAATGACCACTCCCCGTAGTCCTCCGCCGGAATGTCACCATTGTCGCACAGTTCTTACTATCCCTCACATTTTATGCGTTTGTCCCATGTACGGCCCTGAAAGACGTCGCTTCTTGCGACACACCTCTTTAAAAGACATCCTTTCTGACTCAGATTCATTCTCGTTCATAGCCATCCGTCATTTCTTAGCAGCTCTTAATCTCTACGATGAAATCTGACCAGTGACCTATATGACTTGACTTACTATCCCCCCGCCGACCACTAGCCTTATGAGGGCCTCGGCCCAGAGGGCTAGTTTAAATTAAACACGTCTTCAACAACAACAGGTCTACATATAGATAGTAACATGCTTTTCAACAAACACACAAGTGAACTGAACAAGAAAGTCATGGGAACGTTGATGTATGTGAATCGTATAAAAGGTAATTTTGACAAATCTACTAGGGTCATTGTGATTCAATCGCTAATTTTAAGTTTGATAAATTATTGCATAATGATATGGGGTTCAACTAATTGCACTATATTAAATACTGTACAAAAAATGCAGAATTTTGCTGCAAAGGTAGCAGTGGGTGGAGCAAAAAAATACGACCATGTAACTCCGATAATAAAGGAATTAGAGTGGCTAAAAATAAAGCAAAAATATATATATGATACAGCTATTGCGGTATATAAAGAAAGGAATAAGCTAATTCCAAACGGGCTAATACACTTTCCTATTGTTAATGAAATCATAAATAGTAACACAAGACAGCAAAACCATCTATATGTACAGAGAACAAACACCTTTTATGGTGAATGATCGCTTTTGGTAGCAGGTCCTAAAATATGGAATAGGTTGCCGAGATCAGTAAAGGAGACAAATAACCTAAACACGTTTAAGCATATATTAAAAGATTATATTCTGAAACATGAAATGGATCTATAAACAAAAAAATTAATAATACTGTAACTGTAATTTTTTTATAGATATTGAAGACTGTCCATAGTAACATACTACAGATGTTTCTTATTGTAAATATGTATATATATATAATGTATGTATTTTAATATTTTTTAATGTTTTATGTGAAGAACCATTGTAAAATGGAAAAATAAATATTCTGATTCTGATTGACTGTACAGTACTTGACCTCTCTTGATATGCACCTATCTGTACACTCTTTATATAAACTCTCTTGTTTAAGTCGGTCTTTCCATGGTCCTGATATTTCCTAAGGGCTAAGTTTGTGTTTTTTCGCTTGGATGTCCACCTCCAATTTGTTACTCTAGCTCTACGTTGGAGACGTAGAGGCTACTACTAAATTGGGAGGTTTGACACTCTCCCAATACCAAAGAAGGAAAACCTTCTATTTGGTAGGTAGCCTCGGAGTATCCAACGTCATAGTATCCCGCCCTCACACCGTACCCCTGCCCATCCAATCTTGTCTATTTAACTTGATACCTGGATGATCTAATGAACCCGGTCGGGTTGTGCGGTGGACCCGTGACAATGGCTTAAGGAGACAGATAGGATGGACAATGTTCTGCAATTTTCTCTTTTCTTTCTCATCAATATTTTCATTTACTTTAAAATAGTGGCCTCAAAAGTGTGTACAACGTACCTAGTAGAGAGAGTAAGGTGCTACTCTAGATGTTATCGATTTAATCGCGCTAGTGATTACGATAATTGCCCGCTCCAAAGCGGAACGGAATTATATGATAAGTATATAGCTCTACGTTGGATACTCCGAGGTGTGACGTCTACCAGCTTTGGCAGAATCGCCTCTCGTTGGCCACTAGCGCTCGCCAGGGACATCGAAATGGGCTACAGTTATCAGAGAATGTTGTTCTTTCTTTCCTAGTAATCGCATTGTCACAGACAGTCCAGTGGTGGTCTTTGTTTTCGTCTGTGACAACGGGTTATATTTTATATCAACAGTAGTGATAATAGTACCAGCGTGTGAATGAGAAAGACTTTCAGAGCGAGGAGGTAGTAAGTGTCTGTATGTACGGGTGCATTCCTGCCTCTCGCTCGCCATTGGACGGCGTGTCTGGCTGTGTCCTATGACGCCTGCTGTCTTGTGACGTCTCGGCCCGTGATTGGCCGACCATCGCGCCTTTGCGGTCTCCTGTGTAACTTACCTCCTCCATGAGGGTCCCCAGGAGCTGTCCTCGTCAGGACAGGCTTGGCGCGCGTGCTTCTAACATCCCTTTGCATAATCTCTCCCGATCACCACCTTTATCACTGTTTCTCTCACTCGATTCTCTCTTTCCATACTCTAACCTTTATTAACTGCACAACACTCCCCTTGGGTTCTGCATACGGTTTTCATAGCCGGCCCATTGTATTGCATGCGCCGTCCTCTGAGATATTTACGTGTACTTAGAATAGGTTTGAAGGTTCTTAGTTAGTATAGGTTAAGAACTTTGTGTGTCTCCATTATTGATTTAGTGTTTCTGCTCTTTTATTTAATGCTAGACTGGGATAAGGTAACTGTAGTCGTTTTCTCCGATGTGTGTACGGTTTGCTTATACAGTCAGGACCCCCAATTCGCGAGAATAGGGGTGACAGGAGGCATCGCGTATTGTGAATTCGTGTATTGTGGAACTAACTTTAAATGGGAATAATTAGATTGGGTGACATCTCTCAATTATGGCCTATTTTCGAAATTTTTGGCCCTATTTTCGACATTTTTGGCTCTACAGTACAGTCTATATCTTATATATAAGAAGAACAATGAATAAAAATATGAAACCTTACCTTAAAATTAGTAGTAGATAGGCTAGGACTAGGACCGTAGGACTTCACGATTTTCTCCAACTTCTCCCTCCCTGACCAAATCGTACGAACAGTTTACTCTGACAAGCCTATTGCACAGTTTCCAACACTTCCACCTTCATTTTGTGTGTTTTCTTCTTATATTGGCGTGGCATGGCGAAAAAAGTGGCAGGCACTACAAACGTTTGGTCACTCCGCACGGCTATGAGCGCTTGAGCGGGACTGTGGGAGGGAGGGTAAGCGGGAGGGAAGGCAGGCGTATGCCCGTCTTCTTCTCTTTTCGGAGCTACTCCTGGGCCTCGCGAAACGTAGACGTGCTCGCGTATCAAGCGGGAATAGCGGCTTTGGCCCTTTCTTAGCTCTCGATTCGTGTATTGTGGTACCACCTCGCGTAATTAATGTTTAATTAATTAATGTTATTTTCGAGGGGTAACTCGTGTATTAGGGTTTTCGAGCATTGTGGAATCGTGTATTGGGGGTCCTGACTGTACCTACACGACTTCGACCGGTCCTGTGGTAGCCTGGGTTGTCTTTTCGGTTGCGTCCTTTGCGAGTGCAGCATTGTGTTGACTGAGGGTTTTGGCCTGTACCAGTTCCACACTTTGCTGCCTCTTTGCTTGTCTTTAGAGGGTCGCCAGGATAGAACCAGATACTTGTGATCTGGATCTATCGAGAGAGCCCCCTAGTCAATTAACGTAACTTAAAGGATGCAGTCTTAAGGACATCGCTAGGCTACGAGCCTGTCTTGCTCAACCCCAGTTCCTTACCTAGAGTATCCCAGCTAGACATTATTAATCGAGTAGACACTTGTTAGTATTTAATATAAGCTCTTTGATATGTGCGCATTATTATTCACAGCATTTATTAGTCTAGGTTGTTGCTGAGCCGCACAACCATAGCAGACTGTTTCGTTGATGAGGAAGTACTTCTTTTAGTGTCGAGCATTGCTACCGTTGCGCATTTATAGTATTCTCGTGTCAGTTAACATTATACGTCCTATCTTTTAGTGTATTCAATTTACACGTGTGGTGTCCTGCCTCCTGCCTTTATATAGTTCTAAATCAGTACGAGCATCTTATGAGCATCAGACTTTCTTCAGAAGTTTCCAGGTCTATGCTGTAGGACTATAATTCACTTTCTTTCAGATAGGAGTGAAGAGTTTATTGTTGTTTAGAGTAACTGTATTGAAGCGTCTTTTTATTGTATTAAATCTTGCAGTGATTTAATTGATCTTTCCATAGATTCCTTTTATGCATTTTAACGTAACTTGCATCTTGTTTGTTATCAGGCTATACCAGTGCAGGTTAGCCTGAAGTAGAGTACATTTATGCCCAGTTAACACCTTAAGAGCGGCCTATGCGGTTTATTTATATGTACCGCCCAGCGGGGTGTTTTTAGCCAAAATAGGGCTGTTTACGTGATCATTTTCATGCCTAAATAAGACCCAGAACGTAAAACAAGTATCTATCCCTGAAAGGGCATAAACAGAGCTTTCGAATGACACCATAACGATCCTTTTATGATGGCTAGTTTTCTTGCAATAACCGTGCAACGCGAGTGCAAAAAGCATGTAATTAAGCACTTTCCCCATACAATTCCGTATATAGCGAGTGAGAGAGGGAGGAGGGAGGTGGGATTCGTGTCAGTAGGTTCGCCGCGGTGGTCTGGAGCAGTCATACGCTCGCTACTCTCCTGCCACCACTTGTCTCTCTCTCTCAGCAACATTACGTGCTGAAATTGCCACTCGACCTATGTCGAGCACCGCCACATAGTCCAGCTTTATTTAACTTGACTTATGTTGCTCGCCGCTAATTAAGGGTTAAGGATACCCCGCTATCGCAGATTAACCCTGGAGGGTATAGGTGTTTTTGTTCGCCGGCATATAAGTTCGAGGGTTTGGATCTAGCGTACCGTTGTTGCATAGTGCCCTATTACTAGTCCAATCATTCAGTGCCCTTGTTTTATTTGAAGTCCCGGTCGTAACAAATGGCAACCTTGCCTAGTATCTTATCTTAGTCGTCATAACAAATGGCGACCTTAGTCTAGGATTTAGTGAACTAAGAAATAATTGCAGGATTTTTTTTGTGGAGATTTTTTTTTTTTTTGTAATCACCGTTTGGGGGTCGATTGTTATTTCTCACAGGTTGGCAGTGGACATTTGTTTTTGAGGAATATTTTGGACACGGAATTTTTTTTTGGCAACGTAGTATAGCACTTGAGTTGTCTTCAAGCATTTTTTGAGTGAATAGTGCTACATGAGAGTTTAGGTACTTCTTTTTTTTTATAAACGTTGAGGATTTCCGGTGGACACTATGTCGAACGACGGATCAGTGCACAGTGAGGACACAGTACGGGAAGCAGGCGGGGAGGTGGAGAAGGTGGAGTTGTCTAACGGCGTTCGGGTGGTGAACAATGAGGAGGATGCTCGGATTTTTTTGGAGGAGCCTGTGTCGGCGGATCGGGTGTCGGGCCTAGACCGGTACAGACTGCAGTGTGTGGCCACGGTCTTAGGGTTGTCTGGTACTAGCGGTTTGTCGAGAGCTGAGCTGGTTGCCTGGGTGCTCGGTGGGGTGCGTGGGGCTTCGGGTGGAGCGGGAGCTGGGACACCTTCTGTCCAGACCCCATTCCACTCGACTCCTATCATGGCGCCCCCTCGGGCTCCGGAACCGGGTACGTTCCCGCAGGCCGATGCCCGCTGGCGGTTGGGTATGCCTCTAGGTGATTCACGGGGTGGGTCCCCAATAGTAGCACTCCCTCCTCAGGGTTTGTCTTACGAGATGTTGTTTCAGCTCGAACTCGCCAAACTCGAGCAGCGAAAGCATAAGGCTGAGCTCGAGCAACGAAAGTATGAGGCTGAGCTCGAGCAGCGAAAGCATGAGGCTGAGCTCAGGCAGCAGCAGCGGGAATCTGAGTTTAGGATTCAGGCTGAGGAGAGAAAGGCCATACGTGAGGCTGAGCTTCAGGTTGACGCTACGAAGTACTGTGCAGACATAGAGCTTGAGAAGTCTCGGGTGGAGTCGACAGGGCAGCGTCTCGGTTCTGGGAATCGAGGTCTTGATCAGTCTTTATCGCACCTTCTTAAGTTAGTCCCTGCATTTGACGAGTCGGGTGTCACCGAGTTTTTCCTGCGTTTTGAGAAGAAGTGCCGGGAGCACCAATGGCCCGAGGTTAAGTGGGCAGCCCTTGTTTCCTCTAGGTTGGTTGGCAAAGGACTCAAGGCATATGATGCGTTGCCCTTGGAGTCTTGCATCGATTATGAGGTATTGAAGGAAGCTGTTCTGCGGGCGTACGAGTTACAACCAGAGACATATAGGTTAAAGTTTCGGGGTGTTACGAAGGGTCGTGAGTGCACTTTTCTAGAACATGCCCGGGAACTGTCTGATGCTTTGAGAAATTGGCTGAGGTCAGAGAAGGTGACGACGTTCGAAGAGCTTGAGCAGTTATTCCTTCTAGAGCAATTTTTTAAATGCACAGGCAGCGACCTGACTTTGAACCTCAAAGAGAAACATCCTAAAACTCTACAAGAGGCAGCTGAGTTGGCTGACCTGAGATTATCGCTGATTCGTGGGTGCGGGTCTGCACAACGGACCGATGCAGTTAACAAGGGGCGCAACACTCCACCCCCCCGAGTCAGTGATGCAACCCCCTCCCTGGTGGCACGGGTCCTTGGAGCGGCTTCGGTCGCGCCGGAAATTTCCACACCTCTCACACCACACACACACATTACACAGTTTTTCCTACACCGAGAAATGACTCTCAGGCTGTCATTTCTCGAAGACTTCTTCTAGCCGGAGACATTGAGAGCAACCCAGGACCCACGTACACATACATATGTCCAACTTGCTCAAAACCCATCACTTCGAGTCGCCACACTAAGGGTTCAGTTCTCTGCAATTCATGCAGGAACTGGACCCACTTCACCTGTACAACACTTGCCTCCAAGAAACACTACACGAACACCTGGACCTGTTCCTCATGCCCCTCCCTCTCCCAGTCAAATCCCTCGCCTAAAACCCGTCCACTTCTCCTCCCCATATCATCCACTCCCCCCCCCTAAAACCCATCCACCTCTCCTCCCTAACCCACCTAACCTTCCCATACCATCCAAAATCCTCAACTCAACACACCACACCCCATCCTAATCCATTCCAACCTCCATCTCCTGCTCCCCAATCCCCACCCCCACCTCACCCATCCCAACCCCCAGCCCCTCCCTCACCCCCACCCCACCCTCACCCCCACCCCATCCTCGTGCAGCAGCACCCAACATACATCGTGCACATAACATTAACATTCTTCAATTGAACATAGATGGCATCAACACAAAGAAACACGAACTCTCACACTTCATCAAACAACACAACATACACATTGCCATCTTACAAGAAACAAAACTCTGCACAACACAAAACACCCACATTTCATAATTTCACCACCATCAGACAAGACCGGGCTGTCGGCGGGGGCGGTGGACTCATCACCCTGGTACACAAAGAAATATCATACATAGTAACCAGTGTACAAACCAAATCCCTCCTCCCCCTAAATGATAACACAACAGAAATACAATCAATTAAAATACGCACTGGCAACAACTCCAACATAACCATCATAAACACATACTGTACATCCCTCCCCAAACATCCCCTACAGTACCAAATGAATACAGACCACACTTACAACACATCACAAACACCCCACACACCCCACACATCATCCTGGGTGGTGACTTCAACGCCAAGACGTCGACCTGGTTTGTCGACAACCCCGACACAGACAGAGGGCTGGTACTACAAAACCAAACCGATAACTTCATCATCCTTAACGACATCCATCAACATACCCATATTCCTCACCAAGCCCTCTATAACCCATCATCTCCAGACATCACCTTTTGCTCCCCAGAACTCGCCCCCACAACATCCTGGAGGGTGGTCAGAACCTTAGGCTCTGCCCACCTCCCGATCATTATCACCACCAAAACCAGACTCACCCCCGCTAGCCACAAACACACATACACCAATTATAAAAGAGCTAACTGGGAAGCATTCACAAATGAGACAGAACAACACTTCACAACTCTAAACAGTACACCCATCACTAACATCAACAATGCTGTACACATACTCAATAAAACTATCCAAAACGCTGACAAGAAACACATTCCAAGAGGTAACAGAAAAAGACACAACCCCAACTTCACACCAGAAATTCAAAACCCAATCAGACAACGAGACATACTGAAACACTCCCCAGCACCCCACACACAAGACATCACACAACAAATTCAAGCACTCAACACCCAAACTAACAACAAAATACAAGAACAATTTTTTTTTGTTTTTTTTATAAATAAAATAATAAAAAAAATATATGATACTCATATGACATTCAATCAGCACACCACAAACATTAAAAAGAAACTGACACCCAGACTTAACGCCCTCAGGTCACTTGCTCACACAATATTTGGACACAACAAAAACTAAATTGGAATAACTTCCTACAAACACTTGATCACAAAACAAACTCAAAAAAACTCTACAAAACACTAAACAGCATCACACTTTCCAACAGCAACACAACACAATCACATGCTGCAATCACAACAACAGACTCTACTCCTTCATGTAAACAACAAGCAAACACTCTCATCAATCACTTCTCACATGTCAGCCACCTAAAACCTCACAAAGACGACCGACGTGTCATCCGACGTAAGAGACAATTCCCCACAGACCCTGACTATACACCCTTCACCAATCACCAGACAAAGCATATCATCAACAATCTCAAGCACTCACCCGCCTGTGGCCTAGACAACATAAGCAACATACACCTCAGACACCTGGGACCACAAGGCATACAAGCACTCACTAACATATCAAACTACAGTTATTCACACAACACAATACCAGACATTTGGAAGCATGGTATCATCATCACATTCCCAAAACCCAACAAAGACCCCACGCTACCCTCCTCGCACCGCCCCATCACACTCCTTTGCTCCCCCTCCAAAGTCATGGAACACCTAGTATTACAACTAATTACACCTGACCTACCCCTAGCTCCAACACAACATGGCTTTAGGCCACTGCACTCCACAAACACTCTTCTCACAGACCTTACACAAAGAGCTTTTGACGGCATCAACTCAGCTAGACCACCACACAGATCACTATTAGCCACACTCGACATTAGTAAGGCCTTCGATGCCATCCCCCACCACAACCTAACAAACAAAATCTACAACACAAACATGCACAACAACACAAAAAGGTGGCTGGCCAACTTCCTAGCAGGCAGATGTGCACACGTATCTTTTGCCGGTCAGTCATCTAAAATCAGAAACTTTCCAAACGGAGTCCCACAAGGATCCGTCCTATCGCCCGCACTCTTCAATCTGTACATGCACGATATAACTACACCCAATACGCCCCAAATAAACTTAGCCTCCTATGCAGATGACATAACACTCACATGCACACACCATGACCCAAAAAGAGCAACAGATCTCCTTCAACCTTATCTCAACACACTACATGGCTGGTGCACTACAAACAGACTTAATCTAGCCCCAGCCAAATCCACCGCAACCCTGCTCACAAGCTGGACAGGAGAACATGAATACATCCCTCAACTCACCATAAACAACACACCCCTAACACATACACACACACACAAAATCCTAGGAGTAACATATGATACTCATATGACATTCAAACAGCACACCACAACCATTAAAAAGAAACTGACACCCAGACTTAACGCCCTCAGGTCACTTGCTCACACAAAATTTGGACACAACAAAGAAACTACCACCACAGTATATAAACAATACATAAGATCAGTGATGGAATACGCAAGCCCAGCCTGGGCTTCTAACCTAGCTGAAACACATCATAAGACCTTACAGACTATTCAAAACAAAGCCCTGAAGATCATTACAGGCTGCACAGCTACTGCACCCACAGATCACCTACATCAAGAAACCAAAATCCTCAAAGTCAAAGACCATCTGGACATGAGAGGCACTCAATTCCTGGCAGCAGCCTCCACGAACCAAGACCACCCACTAAACTACATGGCAACATACCCACAGACACCAAGAAATATCAAAACAACACCCAGCACACAGTATCACACACAATTATTGTCCTCTCTCCCTCCCTGCCCACCCCGAACCAACTTCCAGAAGCACATCCATACTCATATCTCTCACCGAACCATCCACTCACTCACAGACAACACGCAGCTGCATGCACGACCTCCCGAAATCCATCCTTCCGAATCCTCCCTTCCTCGCGAGGACAGAGTCCACCTGGCCAGGCTGAGATGTGGACACCATCCAGCTCTCCTAAGCTATCAGAAGAGACTGGATGACTCCGTTGTCGACGCCTGCCCGGGATGTAACACAGCACCCCATACCATTAAACACATCATAGAAGACTGCATTTCACACAACCACTTATGACAACAACACAATCTACACTCAATGAGAGCTCTGTGGGAAAGCCCAATCGTGGCCATGGCCTTCCTCAGGCACTCAGGGCTGTTCGGCCAGGCAGCTTAGGGAACAACAACAACAAAAGTAAGAGCAATGATACTAATTTTGATCACAAACCAAAAACCGTCCCATTTAAGAAAGGTCAGGGCCCTTCCCCACCTCAGGGGAAGTCCAAGGGTGAAGTAGTGTGTTTTAAGTGTCATAAAAAGGGGCATTTTGCACGTTCCTGCCCTAGTAACCAACCTGCAGCAGTCGTGTCTTTGGCTAGCAACATTGGGGTGTCTCTGAGGTCTTCTGCGTTTACCCGGGGTGATATGTCAGATGCGGGGGCACAGCCAGTGAAGGAGTGTCCGGAAGGCTCGAAACCTGTCCGCGATGCTTTTTGCGACCATAGAGGGCGTGGCTGCGTGACTTGGGCTGGTTGCAAGCATGGGTTGGAGTTGTTGCATGATCCAGGTGCATCCCAGACTCTGATGAAAAACTTTACAGGCCAACCTATAAACGCGGCACGGGTAGTTGTGGTGCAGGGTATTAATGCTACACGGTCATACCCGTTGGTTCGATTGGAGCTGGAGGTTGATGGTGTGACACGAGAGATAGATGTTGGAATCGTAGAGAAACTGCCAGTAGAGGGCGTCGACCTTCTTCTCGGCAACGACTTTGCGGTGCCTACTTCTGAGGTTCCACCCTTAGTCGTTGCCGAGAGGGTGGCCGACGTGAGTAGGGAGGGGCAGGAGTTGGTCGAGAGGTGTCAATTACAGCAGATGGCGTGTGTTGTCACCCAATCTCGTGCATCTAAGGTGTCACAGCCTATTCCTCAGTCTCTAGACCAGCGGAGGAACGGTCGGAAGGAGAAAGCTAAAGTTGGGAGAAGTTTTGTGAGTTTTGATCCAGCGGCTCTTCTTGGCGACTCAGTATTAGCATCAATGTTTAGGTCCGGAGTGGCCCCAGAACCTGTCACACTTGGTGAGGAGATAGGGCGTGAGAAAACTCTGAGACAGCAACGTTACACACTTAAGCAAGATAGGATCGAACAGTCCAGTATCGAGGGAGGCCATAAGTTGCTCCGGGAGCACTTAGATAGATTGGCTCCTTCGGATATCTGTCGGCTGCAGATAGATGATCCTGAGCTTCAGAAGTGTAGTAACGGTGCGATTGAACTTGATGAGGACGGGGATGCAAAGCCGGGGGACTTCTTTCGTGTGGAGGGCATATTGTACAGGCGTTTTCTAGATCCCAGACGGAGTTGGGAGGGTGGGTCGAGAGTGGTTGACTAGTTGGTAGTGCCTAGTGTGTGCCGTGATAGCCTACTGAGGTTGGCGCATGATGTACCGTTGGCAGGGCATTTGGGTGTACGTAAGACGGTAGCAGCATTGGCGAAATTGTTTTGGTGGCCAGGTATGAAGGCACATGTGGCGTCATGGATGGCAATGTGCAGTACCTGGCAGACAGTAGGTAAACCAAACCAGTGTATTCCCAAGGCTCCGTTACACCCTATTCCTGTAATCGGGCCACCATTCAGTAAGGTTATAATCGACATGGTTGGCCCTCTACCCCCTACTAGTGCAGGCAACAAGTTCCTCCTCACAATCATGGATGTTGCCACTCGTTATCCGGATGCATACCCCATGCGAAATGGTACTGCTAAGACTGTTGTTCGTAACTTGCTATTGTACTGTTCTAGGTACGGGTACCCGCAGGAATTGCAGTCAGACCAAGGGTCCAACTTTACTTCTAACCTTTTCAAACAGACCATGCAGCAGCACGGTATCAGTACAGTTGTCTCTTCAGCCTATCACCCAGAGAGTCAAGGGGTGTTGGAGAGGTGGCACTCGACTCTGAAAAGCATGCTGCGTTGTTACTGTGTTGAGAATGGCAAGGATTGGGATCTTGGGTTGCCCTATGTATTATTTGCTGCTCGGGAGGTACCTGGTGAAAGCCTAGGGTTCAGTCCCAATGAGTTAGTTTTCGGACATCAGGTCAGAGGCCCCCTCAACATGGTTAGAGAAATCTGGGAGGGCACAGCAAAACCATGTTCCATGTTAAAGTATGTCCTCGAGAGTAGAGAGAGAATGCTGAGAAGCCTAGAGTTGGCAGGTAGGAATTTGGTAGGGTCGCAAGCACTTATGAAGGACAGGTACGATGAGAAGACAAAACTCCGGGAGTTTAAGGTGGGGCAGGAGGTGTTGATTCTGTTACCTCTGCCAGGTCATCCGTTGTCTGCCAAGTACGCTGGTCCTTATAAGGTGGTAAAAAAGATCTCGGACCTAGACTATCTTGTGGCTACTCCAGATAGGCGTAAAAAGAATCAGCTGTGCCATGTGAATCTGGTGAAAGAGTTTGTGAGGCGCCCCCCTGAGCCTCTCGCTGTCCCTGTGTTGACCTGCAGCAGTCATGGAGGAGAAGGAGTGAGGGACAGTGAAGCCCAGGTGGAGGATAACTGGGAGTGTCATGTCTCTGCTGACCAGTGGGCGGGGAACTCCAGACAGGTGGCTGACGATGCTCTAGTGCACCTGCCTGAGCAACAGCGTGCAGCCGTGCAGTGCCTGTTTGCTTCATACCCCACTGTGTTTGCAGAGCATCCAGGCCTCACAACTCGAGTGGTGCATGATGTGGACGTGGGAGATCACCCCCCCTTTAAATCAGTACCCTACAGAATTCGCCCCCATTAAACTCCCAGCCCTCAGAGCGGAGTTAGAGTATATGTTGGAACGGGGGCTGATTGAGAAGGGGGCAGTTAGGTGGACATCTCCTGTCACTCTGCAGCCCAAGCCTGACGGGAAGGTTCGCTTCTGCATTGACTTTCGGAGATTGAACGGGTTGACTCCCACCAATGCTTATCCCCTTCCCCGTGTTGACGATAGTGTAGACAAGATTGGTAAGGCACAGTTTCTAACTAAGGTAGACCTAGTGAAAGGCTACTGGCAGGTGCCCTTGTCTGAGCGGGCGAAGGGGGTATGCGGGTTTGTGGTTGATGGGAACACCTACCGTTGCAATGTGATGCCGTATGGCCTTAAAAATGCCCCAGCAACCTTCCAGACTCTTATGAATGAGTTAGTAGCTGATATCCCTAACTGCACTGTCTACCTAGATGATGTTATAATCTACGATGACAACTTTGAGAGTTACTGTGAGCACATAGAAGCCTTGTTTCGGAAGCTCAGTGAGGCCAGCTTGGTGGTCAATCTGAGCAAGTGCGACTTTGTCCGGGCAACTGTGCAGTATCTTGGGTTTGTGGTCGGGTTAGGCCAGGAGTGCCCCCCCCCAAAACAAGATACAGGCTATTAACCAGTTCCCCAGGCCGTCCTCCAAGCGGCAGATCATGAGATTTTTGGGCATGATCGGTTACTATCGCCGCTTCATTCGGGGTTATTCTACTGTGTTAGCTCCCCTGACAGATTTGCTAGCAAAAGAGAAAAAGTTCAAGTGGGCACCTGAGTGTGAAAGGGCTTTTTCGCTGGTCAAGCACCTACTATGCACTCACCCAATCCTCAGGGCCCCTGACTTTGAAAGACCATTCCAGCTGGCAACAGATGCCAGCGGTGTAGGGGCTGGTGCCGTCTTAATGCAAACAGACGAGGAAGGTTTGGAGCATCCAGTCAGTTTCTTTTCCAAGAAGTTTAATTCCGCTCAGAAAAACTACTCTGTGGTGGAGAAAGAACTGCTGGCAATAGTGTTGGCGCTCAGACACTTTGAAGTATATGTTCCTGCCTACGGGCCAGTCGTGGTGATTTACACCGACCACCACCCTCTTAAATTTCTGAACCAATTCCACAACCGGAATATGAGGCTGACACGTTGGTCACTCATGTTGCAAGAATACAATCTAGACATTCGCCATATTGCCGGTTGTGAGAATGTGATTGCAGACTGTTTGTCGAGGGTGGAGGATCCGGCGTAGATCACCACAGGTGTGTGGGTTTGAGTGGAGAAAAACCAGGCTTGCCCCTGTAGAGCAGCCGTCAAAAACAACATTAAAATTAAATACAAAAATCACATAAAAACTCTTTCTTCTTGATAGTTAATTGTAAGTTGCCAATGTTATAGCTAAAGTCCTAAGTTAACCTGTCTTTCACTTAGTAGGTTGGGCTCTGTGAAGCTCGCTCAGGTAGCATAGCAGGCTAAATTATACTATTGTGTTTGGGAGGGGTTGTAAGATTTTCTTTATGCTAATATGTTGTTTTATTTAAGATTGAGCTTTGCATTTCATTTCTGGTGGAGTGGCTAGGTGTGGCGGGTCTTGACGGTATTCTGCCTTGTCAGATATGGTGCTCGCCTAATGTTGAGCGTCCCATATCTTGGGCGGGGTGTGACGTCTACCAGCGTAGGCAGAATCGCCTCTCGTTGGCCACTAGCGCTCGCCAGGGACATCGAAATGGGCTACAGTTATCAGAGAATGTTGTTCTTTCTTTCCTAGTAATCGCATTGTCACAGACAGTCCAGTGGTGGTCTTTGTTTTCGTCTGTGACAACGGGTTATATTTTATATCAACAGTAGTGATAATAGTACCAGCGTGTGAATGAGAAAGACTTTCAGAGCGAGGAGGTAGTAAGTGTCTGTATGTACGGGTGCATTCCTGCCTCTCGCTCGCCATTGGACGGCGTGTCTGGCTGTGTCCTATGACGCCTGCTGTCTTGTGACGTCTCGGCCCGTGATTGGCCGACCATCGCGCCTTTGCGGTCTCCTGTGTAACTTACCTCCTCCATGAGGGTCCCCAGGAGCTGTCCTCGTCAGGACAGGCTTGGCGCGCGTGCTTCTAACATCCCTTTGCATACTCTTTCCTGATCACCACCTTTATCACTGTTTCTCTCACTCTATTCTCTCTTTCCATACTCTAACCTTTATTAACTGTACAACACTCCCCTTGGGTTCTGCATACGGTTTTCATAGCCGGCCCATTGTATTGCATGCGCCGTCCTCAGAGATATTTACATGTACTTAGAATAGGTTTGAGGGTTCTTAGTTAGTATAGGTTAAGAACTTTGTGTGTCTCCATTATTGATTTAGTGTTTCTGCTTTTTTATTTAATGCTAGACTGGGATAAGGTAACTGTAGTCGTTGTCTCCGATGTGTGTACGGTTTGCTTATACCTACACGACTTCGACCGGTCCTGTGGTAGCCTGGGTTGTCTTTTCGGTTGCGTCCTTTGCGAGTGCAGCATTGTGTTGACTAAGGGTTTTGGCCTGTACCAGTTCCACACTTTGCTGCCTCTTTGCTTGTCTTTAGAGGGTCGCCAGGATAGAACCAGATACTTGTGATCTGGATCTATCGAGAGAGCCCCCTAGTCAATTAACGTAACTTAAAGGATGCAGTCTTAAGGACATCGCTAGGCTACGAGCCTGTCTTGCTCAACCCCAGTTCCTTACCTAGAGTATCCCAGCTAGACATTATTAATCGAGTAGACACTTGTTAGTATTTAATATAAGCTCTTTGATATGTGCGCATTATTATTCACAGCATTTATTAGTCTAGGTTGTTGCTGAGCCGCACAACCATAGCAGACTGTTTCGTTGATGAGGAAGTACTTCTTTTAGTGTCGAGCATTGCTACCGTTGCGCATTTATAGTATTCTCGTGTCAGTTAACATTATATGTCCTATCTTTTAGTGTATTCAATTTACACGTGTGGTGTCCTGCCTCCTGCCTTCATATAGTTCTAAATCAGTACGAGCATCTTATGAGCATCAGACTTTCTTCAGAAGTTTCCAGGTCTATGCTGTAGGACTATATTTCACTTTCTTTCAGATAGGAGTGAAGAGTTTATTGTTGTTTAGAGTAACTGTATTGAAGCATCTTTTTATTGTATTAAATCTTGCAGTGATTTAATTGATCTTTCCATAGATTCCTTTTTATGCATTTTAACGTAACTTGCATCTTGTTTGTTATTAGGCTATACCAGTGCAGGTTAGCCTGAAGTAGAGTACATTTATGCCCAGTTAAGGATACCCCACTATCGCAGATTAACCCTGGAGGGTATAGGTGGTTGTTGTTGTTGTTCCCCAAGCTGCCTGGCCAAACAGCCCCAAGGCCATGAGCAAGGCCAAGGCCATAACTGAGTGGCCCCACAGAACCCTCCCCGCCGACCACAATAAAGCCTGGGTGACCGAAGCCACTCCATGGCGGGGAGTTGAGGAGGGTGCAAAAATGCCCGGGAAACCAAAGCCCCACCCAGGGCCCTGTGTCCCTCAGTAATTATGAAGAGAAAGTTGAGGGGCAAGGGAAAAATGTGATGCTTTGGCTTCCAATCTTGGTAGATTGGGAGGTCAATCCACGTTAGAGACGCCGTCACTTGAGATCTAGAAAATATATAAGTAAAAGAAACAGTCAGAGTAAGCTATGGGTATGGCAGAGATTGCTCAGTTCTCACTCTGATAGACCAGCCCATCACCACGGAGGGTATAGATGTTTTTGTTTGCCGGCATATAAGTTCGAGGGTTTGGATCTAGCGTACCGTTGTTGCATAGTGCCCTATTACTAGTCCAATCATTGAGTGCCCTTGTTTTATTCGTAGTCCCGGTCGTAACAGAGGCTACCTGCCAAATAGAAGGTTTTCCTTCTTTGGTATTGGGAGTGTCAAACCTCCCAATATAGGCAAAAAGTGGAAGTGAAACAATTTATTGTAATATAAAAGTTCTATGTATTATCAGAAAATTGATACAATTACAATAAGACCATAATAATAAGTGAAAGTGACACATAAATTTATATAATAAGTTACATTCATATGATTAGAACCTATAGAAATATATAAATCAGTGAAAAAGACACAATAAATTGTATATAAAACGTTTACAAAGCATATAACTAAGTGAAAGTGACACAAAACCTAATATTTGATGAGCAATTTATAATAAACACCTGTGATAACGAATAATCAGTGCCTAATATAACAATAACTTAGCTCAATTATTAATAAAAGGTACGGTATCCAGTGAAAATGAGCAGTATCAGTGACAGTGACACCCTAAAAGCATATTAATCAAAGTGAAAGTGACACAAAACCTAGTATTTGATGTGCAATTTATAATAAAAACCTGTGATAACGAATAATCAGTGCCTAATATTACAATAACTTAATTACTAACAAAAAGTACGGCCTAGGCCTAGCCTATCCCATCGTATGATCGTCGTTTCCGCGGCTTTCGTCACTTGACTGTGTTTTGATGGTCTCGGGCTTTCAATTCCTACATCACTACCACCAGGCCCACCATCCCTATCACTGAATGCACTAGAGGTCATAATAAACACGAGAGATAAGAGGTTCAGGCACAAATAAGCAAGTAAAAGGCGTCTGGCTTATGTTGACGACGTTTGTAAGCGGAAGGATACAGCTTTGACGTCACGACCCGGCCACCCCTCCCCCCCGAAAACTAGTGCAGAGAGCCCCACTTTCTTAAGGCGCCACCCGCAAAAGTAGAGTTACATCGCAAAATTAAGTTTTCATCAAAAATGGCATTTTGGGGGTCTCGGTCGCAAAATTGGTGTTTCGCAAAATCAGAACACGCAAAATTGGAGTAATGACTGTATTTACCTAATTGTATTTACCTAATTGTAGTTTACAGGAGTTGAGCTAAGCTCGTGTTGTCCCGTCTCTGTCTACTTTTTATCCAATTTTTTCTTGAAAATATGGATGTTCCTTGCCCCTACCACCTCCTCCTCCAGCCCATTCCATTTGTCAATACATCTATAGGGGAAGCTAAACTTCCTGATATCGTTCTTGCAGGTAGGTCTTTTTACTTTGTAGCTGTGGCCTCTAGTTATTCCTGTATCCATAATTAATATATCCTCCCTATCCAGCCTCTCCAGCCCCCGGGTACATTTGTACATCATTATCATGTCTCCCCTCTCTCTCCTCTCTTTTAGACTCAGTAGATTTAATTTGTCTAGCCTCCCTTCATATGGCAGTTCTCTGAGACTTGGAACCAACCTAGTGACTGCTCTCTGGATTCTTTCTAACTTGTGAACATGCTTCTTTAGATGCGGGGACCACACCACTGCTGCATACTCCAATCTTGGTCTAATCATACTCTTCATAATTTTCGCTACCATGGTCTCATCCAAGTAGTTCAGAGCAACTTTCATATTCCCGGCCATTGCATACATTCCGCTAAAGAGCTTGTTAATATGTTTCTCTGGCGACAAATTATCTTGTATAATCAACCCTAAATCTTTTTCTTTTTCGGCCTTGCTAATTATATTATCTCCCATCCTGTACTCCCAATTTGGTCTATTCACACTTCTTCCCATATTTAACACATGGCATTTACTTATATTAAATTTCATTTTCCACTTGGTGCTCCATTCGTATATTTTATCTAAATCCCCTTGCAGCTCCTCACAACTACTTTTATTTGTTATTTGTCTCATAATTTTTACGTCATCTGCAAACATTGACATGTAAGAGTTTATGCCTATCGGCAGGTCATTCACGTACATAAGGAACATGAGAGGTGCCAACACAGATCCCTGCGGCACACCACTCTCAACTTTCCGCCACGATGAGTAAGTTCCTCTAATGTTGGTCCTCATTTCCCTATCTGTTAAATAGCTCTCCATCCATTTCAGCAAACTCCCCCTGACACATCCTAGCGTCTCAAGCTTAGATAACAATCTTTTATGTGGTACCTTATCGAATGCTTTGGAAAGGTCTAAGTAGACGCAGTCCACCCATCCGCCTCTCTCTTGGAGTACATCTATCACCCTACTGTAATAACATAGCAAACTGGTAACACAAGATGTCCCTTCTCTGAATCCAAATTGCTTTGGGGTTATTATCTTCTTTCTCTCCAACATTTTCATCCATCTCTTCCTAATTAACTTTTCACAAATCTTGCATACAATACTAGTAAGTGAAACTGGTCTATAGTTTAGAGGGTCCTCAGGGTTTCCATTCTTGTATATCGGAATGATATTAGCTCTTTTCCATTCAACAGGAACCTGTCCTTTATCTAAGGAAGCTTGAATTATGTCCCTCACTGGCTCCACTAATTGCTCTGCACACTCCTTTAAAACCCAGGCAGACACTTCATCCGGTCCCATAGCTTTCCTTACTTCAAGTCCTCTCATCGAAGAGAACAGCTCATCTCTAGTTATTTCAATCTTACTAAGACCACTCTCCAGTACTCCCGCCTGTGGTTCGTCAAAACCTTCCTCTCTAGTACTTCATCACTCCACCCTTCCACCTCTCTTTCGGTTTACCTCTCCCTCTATGTCCTTCCACCTCGCTCTCGTACACCTTCTTAGTCATTCTCTCGCTTCCCATACGTTCCATATGGCCGAACCATCTCAAGGTGTTACTTTTCACACTTTCCAACACATCTACCTCTACACCACACCTCCTTCTTACTTCCTCAGATAAGAGTTCTAATCTTTTTCTTTTTCTTTTTATTATTTTTTAACCCTCGTGGCCCGGGCTGCCTTTCTAAATGACGGAGGTCGTATCCGGGCGATCTGGCTGAAAATCAACAAAAGTAAACTAAGGCTAATCTCGCTTAATATATTACTGTACCTACATTAATGAAAGATATATAAAAATGTACGCCTTACCTTGCTGCGTAGAATGGCGTTGAGTAGAGCTCTAGCTCAACTGGTTCCGGAGTGATGGTGATGGAAGTGGAGGTAACTTTTGCCGCGTATTTACCTCGGCGCGTCCGAACACTCAACCGCGGCCCCGGCTACGACGCCCAGTTGCACTCGTCGCTCCACCCGCAATTATGCCGGGAAGCGATTTGATAGTGTTTTATTGTTTATTATGCCATTTATTATAGTTATTATGTTATTTTCACTCAATAAGGTTATTTTCATGAAGTTATTTGTGTCTCTGTCACTTATTACTTAGTTTTATTATTATTGTTATTATGATTATAGTGTCACTTTCACTGGACTTTGATAGTTGATGGTGTCATTTTCACTTTTATGTATTGTTAGGTAAGCTAATAATATATATAGTGTCACTTTCACTTGTTCATATTGTTACGAAGGCACTTATTATTACTTATGTGTGTCTCTTTCACTTATACTTAGTTTTATTATTATTATAGTGTCACTTTCACTGGACTATGATAATTGATAGTGTCACTTTCACTGTTATTGTCACGGGCACTTCAAAATTGTTGGAGAGTGTGAAAGTCATTGAAGCACCGTCCAGCACACAGTGCCACTTCACACTCGAGGCATTCCCATGTGGTTTTGCTCACTTTGCGGGGTCTGCGAATTGTGTGGCTGCACACATGACACCTCTTCTGACTCCTAACTGTACTACCTGGTGCTTTGAAAGGAAGGGGGTGGAGCTGGTGCCTCCTGAAGAAGTCGGCACACCCCGTTCTGTCCAGCTGGCCTGGTCCTTGTAGTGGTCTCCCAGGTTCCGCATGCTTAGCCAGGAGCTCAAGTATCACCTGCTTGTGGAACTTCCGCAGGGACTTGTACTTCTTGGCTCCTGGAGTCCTCAGACGGTAGATGTTGTAGGCATTGAGGACCGACATATCTACCGTATGCAGGATAAACTTCTTGTACCACCTGCAAGATGTTCGCAGGCAGTTGATGAAGCCCATCTGCATGTCGGACTTGTCAACGAGGCGCATGTTGAGGTTGTAATCAAGGACAGCAGCTGGTTTCTGGACGGGGTTCTTGGTTCTTCGGTCCACCTTCCCTGTGGCGACCATCTCGGCCTTGTGGCATGTGCTGAGGAGGTTGACCTTCCGCTGGTCATGCCAGTGGATGGAGAGGATGGGGCCACTCTTCTTGTGGAAGATGTCCGTCTTCTTCGTCTTGGTTGGGTAGCCTGGCATGGCCTTCCTCTTGGCCTTGACTGTGCCGACAGTTTCGGTCTTGCGGTCATGGAGGTACAGTACTTGGTCAGGATAGGCGACGTGTAGTAGTTATCGGTGTAGAGGATGTGGTTCTTATGGAAGTGCCTCTCCATTATCTTCTTTACTACAGCGCCGCCAAAACCAATGTGGGGGTCAGTCTCAATTTCTCCACCCCTGCCGCTGTAGACCACAAAGTCCAGCACATACCCCGTCAAACAGTCGCAGAGGACGAAGAGCTTGATGCCGAAGCGGTGTCTCTTGGACGGGATATACTGTCGGAAGTGAAGCCTACCACGGAACAGGACCAGAGACTCGTCGAGGCACATCTTCTGGAAAGGAATCAGGTAGGTAGTGAACCGATGACGTATCATGTCATACAGCTTCCTGATCTTCCATAGTGTGTTGGTAAGGTGGACATGAATGTTGTTGGTCAGGTGGAGATAGGAGAGAATGTCAAAGTACCTGTCCCTGGACATGTACTTGCCAAATGCTGGAGTCGTTATGAGGTCGCCAGTGATCCAGTAGTCTGCCAGAGCGTGCTTCCTGATATGTGTCATCAGCATTGTGAGTGCCAAGAACACATATAGTTCTGCCAAAGTGACAGCTCTCCATGCCACCATCTTGGCACTGGTCTTCCTCCCAAGAAAGTTGGCACAGATGTCATGATGGTTGTTGGTCTCCTCGACGAGGTATTCCATGACTTCATTGTCATAGAAGCCACAGAAAAGTTCACTGGGGGTAGCATCTGGGCCACAGGTATATGTTGGTGACACCCCGGAACCCATCTGTACCTCGTCAAAGGCAGGACAATCTGGCTCAAAATCAGCCCCATCTGTCCACACAAACAGGTCGGATGCTGATGCTCGAGCACGTGCAGGTGCAGCAGGCACACGCCCTTGGCCACGCGGACGCCCTGCACGCCCACGCCCAGGGGCAGCGGCGTCGGCAGACTGACCACGTCCACGACCTCGCTCTCTAACTCGTCTTGTCGGGACTTCCTCTTCCTCTTCCTCCTCAGGCGACGTCAGGTCATCTGGGGCAATGTTGGGGTCGTCAGCATTCTCTTCAGGAGACAATTCTGGTGAAGAAGTGACCGGGCGTCGGTGGCGTGGGGCGCGGGAGGTTCAACAATGGGAGCCTCGGCCTCGGGAGTTGGGCTCCTTTTGCGGCGAGCCGAGGGCTTCTCCGCATCAAATAATGCTCTGCGGTGTGTTGAGGGCTGTGGCACACTACTAATACCACTTGAAGAGGCCCTTTGCTCACCCTGAAGGAGAGATGAAGCCGAGGGCTGTGGGTGACCCACGCGGCGTCCCGGGTCAAGGCGTCGAGACAAAGGAATGCGGGTGATTGCTAGACCAGGGTCAGCGTCACTATCACTGTCTTCCGCTTCCCTAGCCTTTTCTGCTGCTGCCCTGCGTGCATTTTTGGGCTGCACTTTTCACCAAAGATTGTTTATAAAAATATTTGCCCACTTTCAAGGGCGTACGGGCAGGCAAAGGGGAAGGTCCTGGGCTAGGGCTAGGCCTAGGCTGACCTAGCAAAGATGGCGAGGGGGTAGGCCTAGGTTGTAGCACACTTGGAAGTTCAATAGCACCTTCCTGAAACACTTCCACATCAGGATCATCACTACTGTCTCCCCCCTCAAATAAATCTACATTATCGTCGTCTCCAAAGCCAACGAAATCGTCATCTACGCTTGCACTTATAAATTGTTCTTTGCCCACCAAGCTTTCGCCACTGCTCTCTTCAATATCAAAAAGTTCTCGCTGTATGGCACTATCACTCAACAAACGCTTCACTTTCTTTCGTTGAGCTTTCTTCTCGGTTGCAACAGGCGTCGAAGTTGCGAGCGGGGTAGCAGTGAGGCGTGCGGGAGGTTGCACCGAATCGGACGCGTCGGAATTCATTTTGTCACTATAACTCGCTATGGCGGCCACGTAGGAACTGATAACGGTAGTAGTTGAGGCTTGGTGGCGCTGCGATCGCCCCCTGCAAAGTAAAATTTGGCCGCGCGAATTTTGAAGCACGCTTTCAAGCACAGGGATATTATAAGGACACCCGGGCTCCGGCCCATCTGCCGCACTGTCATTTTAAAATGCTGCCCGGGCTGGAAGGGTTAATTAGTTTTTTCGTAGTGGCATCCGCATCGTAAGGACGAGTCCGTAAGTAATTATGAGCGTACGCCTACGATGAATTGGTCTATACGCTCCGGGGCGGGTGATTTGAACAGCTGACTCTGGGGTTCAAAGAGTGCCATTACTGCATAAGGCATATCGTCAATGATTCCAGGACCACTACTATATTAGGTTTTCCTTTCTTCCCTTCGAGACTCAAACCTATAATATTACATATAGGCCCTCACGTCATTGACTACGGAACCACTACTAAATATCAGGTTTTCATTCCTTCCCTTTGGGTTGTCAAACCCGTAATTCAAATCAGAATATTTATTTTTATTGATATAATTTCTTTTTAAGTAGTGGCTTACCAACCTACGATGCTTCATAAGAGATGGATAAGGTATCACTTAGGATGTTATGGCTTCTCAATCTGGTGTATCGTATGAAGCCCAGGTTTAGAACCCGGGCTATAGGCTACACGTCATTGACGCAGTAGCCACTATTGATTTTGACTGTACTTTACATCATGCTAAAACACTCTTAGACAGTTTTATTACATAACTGTATTTACTAAATTTGTATCTATTTCATCATAAAGCTTACCTTCCGTTTTTCCTTTTCCTCCAGTCGTACTTTAGCAATGGTTTTGGTGATATCAACAGACTTTCTGGGCTTCATGTACTTAAGAACTTCATCCCAGGTGTCCTTCAAATAATCATTAACAGAGCCAATAAACTGGAAGTCATCGTAGAACTCAGTCTCATTGCCCACTCTTTTAACTCTGTATTTAATCTGAAAAAAAAAAAAAAAAAAATTATACTTATGAAACATACATAGCCTACACTCTTTTAACTCTGTAGTCTGAAAAAAAAAATACTTATGAAACATACATACACATAATGTTGTACAGTACTACATGGTAAGATGGATGTGTGGGGCCAGGCTGCAGGATAGAATAACAAATGTTGAGCTGAGAAGACGTTTAGGTATAAAGAGTACTGTATTTACCTAATTGTATTTACCTAATTGTAGTTTACAGGAGTTGAGCTAAGCTCGTGTTGTCCCGTCTCTCAGTCTACTTTTTATCCAATTTTTTCTTGAAAATATGGATGTTCCTTGCCCCTACCACCTCCTCCTCCAGCCCATTCCATTTGTCAATACATCTATAGGGGAAGCTAAACTTCCTGATATCGTTCTTGCAGGTAGGTCTTTTTACTTTGTAGCTGTGGCCTCTAGTTATTCCTGTATCCATAATTAATATATCCTCCCTATCCAGCCTCTCCAGCCCCCGGGTACATTTGTACATCATTATCATGTCTCCCCTCTCTCTCCTCTCTTTTAGACTCGGTAGATTTAATTTGTCTAGCCTCCCTTCATATGGCAGTTCTCTGAGACTTGGAACCAATCTAGTGACTGCTCTCTGGATTCTTTCTAACTTGTGAATATGCTTCTTTAGATGCGGGGACCACACCACTGCTGCATACTCCAATCTTGGTCTAATCATACTCTTCATAATTTTCGCTACCATGGTCTCATCCAAATAGTTCAGAGCAACTTTCATATTCCCGGCCATTGCATACATTCCGCTAAAGAGCTTGTTAATATGTTTCTCTGGCGACAAATTATCTTGTATAATCAACCCTAAATCTTTTTCTTTTTCGGCCTTGCTAATTTTATTATCTCCCATCCTGTACTCCCAATTTGGTCTATTCACACTTCTTCCCATATTTAACACATGACATTTACTTATATTAAATTTCATTTTCCACTTGGTGCTCCATTCGTATATTTTATCTAAATCCCCTTGCAGCTCCTCACAACTACTTTTATTTGTTATTTGTCTCATAATTTTTACGTCATCTGCAAACATTGACATGTAAGAGTTTATGCCTATCGGCAGGTCATTCACGTACATAAGGAACATGAGAGGTGCCAACACAGATCCCTGCGGCATTAGCGAAGTGATGCGTACAAGTAAACTGGGATGGTATGGACATGTGGAGAGAATGGATGAACAAAATTGGGTGAAAAGATGCAGGTCTGTGATCGGACTATACGTGCCGATCTCAAATCCAAAAACTTGACAAGTGAAGCAGCCCTTAACAGGGTTGCCTGGATCGCCGCCATTAGGACAAGAGACTGAAACTGCATGTATGTGTGGAGCACTCAGTCTTAAAATGTTATGTATGTACTGTAGTACATTAATTCCAAAGAGGACCCTCGGGTACAGTAATGCGATTAAGTTGTCCTGCCAGGATGCCGCGTTATGCAAATCCGCGTTACATAAAGCATAGGGTATATGGGAAGTAAACCATTTCGTCCCAGCAACTTCCCCAAAGTCCCCTTTTTGAGCATTCTCAGCCCTAAAACCTGGCAAATAACTCAAAATACCGACCAAACAACATTCTCAACCATACTTCACATACCATATGCATAAATTATGATAGCAAAAGGGCAACAATTACATCAGGTACTGTATTTTTGTTGTTGTTGTTGTTGTTGTGTTGTTGTTGTTCCCTAAGCTGCCTGGCCGAACAGCCCCGAGTCCCTGAGAAAGGCCATGGCCACGATCGGGCCTTCCCACAGAGCTCTCATTGAGTGTAGATTGTGTTGTTGGCGTAAGTGGTTGTGTGAAATGCAGTCTTCTATGATGTGTTTAATGGTATGGGGTGCTGTGTTACATCCCGGGCAGGTGTCGACAACGGAGTCATCCAGTCTCTTCTGATAGCTCAGGAGAGCTGGATGGTGTCCGCATCTCAGCCTGGCCAGGTGGACTCTGTCCTCGCGAGGAAGGGAGGATTCGGAAGGATGGATTTCGGGAGGTCGTGCATGCAGCTGCGTGTTGTCTGTGAGTGAGTGGATGGATCGGTGAGAGATATGAGTATGGATGTGCTTCTGGAAGTTGGTTCGGGGTGGGCAGGGAGGGAGAGAGGACAATAATTGTGTGTGATACCGTGTGCTGGGTGTTGTTTTGATATTTCTTGGTGTCTGTGGGTGTGTTGCCATGTAGTTTAGTGGGTGGTCTTGGTTCGTGGAGGCTGCTGCCAGGAATTGAGTGCCTCTCATGTCCAGATGGTCTTTGACTTTGAGGATTTTGGTTTCTTGATGTAGGTGATCTGTGGGTGCAGTAGCTGTGCAGCCTGTAATGATCTTCAGGGCTTTGTTTTGAATAGTCTGTAAGGTCTTATGATGTGTTTCAGCTAGGTTAGAAGCCCAGGCTGGGCTTGCGTATTCCATCACTGATCTTATGTATTGTTTATATACTGTGGTGGTAGTTTCTTTGTTGTGTCCAAATTTTGTGTGAGCAAGTGACCTGAGGGCGTTAAGTCTGGGTGTCAGTTTCTTTTTAATGTTTGTGGTGTGCTGTTTGAATGTCATATGAGTATCATATGTTACTCCTAGGATTTTGGGTGTGTGTGTATGTTAGGGGTGTGTTGTTTATGGTGAGTTGAGGGATGTATTCGTGTTCTCCTGTCCAACTTGTGAGCAGGGTTGCGGTGGATTTGGCTGGGGCTAGATTAAGTCTGTTTGTAGTGCACCAGCCATGTAGTGTGTTGAGATAGGGTTGAAGGAGATCTGTTGCTCTTTTTGGGTCATGGTGTGTGCATGTGAGTGTTATGTCATCTGCATAGGAGGCTAAGTTTATTTGGGGCGTATTGGGTGTAGTTATATCGTGCATGTACAGATTGAAGAGTGCGGGCGATAGGACGGATCCTTGTGGGACTCCGTTTGGAAAGTTTCTGATTTTAGAGGACTGACCGGCAAAAGATACGTGTGCACATCTGCCTGCTAGGAAGTTGGCCAGCCACCGTTTTGTGTTGTTGTGCATGTTTGTGTTGTAGATTTTGTTTGTTAGGTTGTGGCGGGGGATGGCATCGAAGGCTTTACTAATGTCGAGTGTGGCTAATAGTGATCTGTGTGGTGGTCTAGCTGAATTGATGCCGTCGAAAGCTCTTTGTGTAAGGTCTGTGAGAAGAGTGTTTGTGGAGTGCAGTGGCCTAAAGCCATGTTGTGTTGGAGCTAGGGGTAGGTCAGGTGTAATTAGTTGTAATACTAGGCGTTCCATGACTTTGGAGGGGGAGCAAAGGAGTGTGATGGGGCGGTGCGAGGAGGGTAGCGTGGGGTCTTTGTTGGGTTTGGGGAATGTGATGATGATACCATGCTTCCAAATGTCTGGTATTGTGTTGTGTGAATAGCTGTAGTTTGATATGTTAGTGAGTGCTTGTATGCCTTGTGGTCCCAGGTGTCTGAGGTGTATGTTGCTTATGTTGTCTAGGCCACAGGCGGTGAGTGCTTGAGATTGTTGATGATATGCTTTGTCTGGTGATTGGTGAAGGGTGTATAGTCAGGGTCTGTGGGGAATTGTCTCTTACGTCGGATGACACGTCGGTCGTCTTTGTGAGGTTTTAGGTGGCTGACATGTGAGAAGTGATTGATGAGAGTGTTTGCTTGTTGTTTACATGAAGGAGTAGAGTCTGTTGTTGTGATTGCAGCATGTGATTGTGTTGTGTTGCTGTTGGAAAGTGTGATGCTGTTTAGTGTTTTGTATAGTTTTTTGGGGTTTGTTTTGTGATCAAGTGTTTGTAGGAAGTTATTCCAATTTAGTTTTTGTTGTTCTTGTATTTTGTTGTTAGTTTGGGTGTTGAGTGCTTGAATTTGTTGTGTGATGTCTTGTGTGTGGGGTGCTGGGGAGTGTTTCAGTATGTCGCGTTGTCTGATGAGGTTTTGAATTTCTGGTGTGAAGTTGGGGTTGTGTCTTTTTCTGTTACCTCTTGGAATGTGTTTCTTGTCAGCGTTTTGGATAGTTTTATTGAGTATGTGTACAGCATTGTTGATGTTAGTGATGGGTGTACTGTTTAGAGTTGTGAAGTGTTGTTCTGTCTCATTTGTGAATGCTTCCCAGTTAGCTCTTTTATAATTGGTGTATGTGTGTTTGTGGCTAGCTGGGGTGAGTCTGGTTTTGGTGGTGATAATGATCGGGAGGTGGTCAGAGCCTAAGGTTCTGACCACCCTCCAGGATGTTGTGGGGGCGAGTTCTGGGGAGCAAAAGGTGATGTCTGGAGATGATGGGTTATAGAGGGCTTGGTGAGGAATATGGGTATGTTGATGGATGTCGTTATTTTTGTTGTTGAAGTGATACATAGCACTAGCTCCTCCTCTGGTTTCCCCCTCCCCATGACACCTCTATAGGCATCACTGATATGATATTGATGCCTCCCCCCCCCCCCTCCACAACGATTAGACAAGAAGCCCAGGAACTCATCATCAGAACCGAGGAACAGCAACACAACACAATCACATGCTGCAATCACAACAACACTCTACTCCTTCATGTAAATAACAAGCAAACACTTTCATCAATCACTTCTCACATGTCAGCCACCTAAAACCTCACAAAGACGACCGACGTGTCATCCGACGTAAGAGACAATTCCCCACAGACCCTGACTATACACCCTTCACCAATCACCAGACAATGCATATCATCAACAATCTCAAGCACTCACCCGCCTGTGGCCTAGACAACATAAGCAACATACACCTCAGACACCTGGGACCACAAGGCATACAAGCACTCACTAACATATCAAACTACAGTTATTCACACAACACAATACCAGACATCTGGAAGCATGGTATCATCACATTCCCCAAACCAAACAGACCCCACGCTACCCTCCTCGCACCGCCCCATCACACTCCTGTGCACCCCCTCCAAAGTCATGGAACGCCTAGTATTACAACTAATTACACCCGACCTACCCCTAGCTCCAACACAACATGGCTTTAGGCCACTGCACTCCACAAACACTCTTCTCACAGACCTTACACAAAGAGCTTTTGACGGCATCAACTCAGCTAGACCACCACACAGATCACTATTAGCCACACTCGACATTAGTAAAGCCTTCAATGCCACAACCTAACAAACAAAATCTACAACACAAACATGCACAACACAAAAAGGTGGCTGGCCAACTTCCTAGCAGGCAGATGTGCACACGTATCTTTTGCCGGTCAGTCATCTAGAATCAGAAACTTTCCAAACGGAGTCCCACAAGGATCCGTCCTATCGCCCGCACTCTTCAATCTGTACATGCACGATATAACTATACCCAATACGCCCCAAATAAACTTATCCTCATATGCAGATGACATAACACTCACATGCACACACCATGACCCAAAAAGAGCAACATATCTCCTTCAACCCTATCTCAACACACTACATGGCTGGTGCACTACAAACAGACTTAATCTAGCCCCAGCCAAATCCACCGCAACCCTGCTCACAAGCTGGACAGGAGAACACGAATACATCCCTCAACTCACCATAAACAACACACCCCTAACACATACACACACACCCAAAATCCTAGGAGTAACATATGATATTCATATGACATTCAAACAGCACACCACAAACATTAAAAAGAAACTGACACCCAGACTTAACGCCCTCAGGTCACTTGCTCACACAAAATTTGGACACAACAAAGAAACCACCACCACAGTATATAAACAATACATAAGATCAGTGATGGAATACGCAAGCCCAGCCTGGACTTCTAACCTAGCTGAAACACATCATTATAGGTTTGACTCCTGTAAGGAGATAAAGAAAACCTAATATTTAGTAGTGGCCCCGTAATCATTGACGAACATGCCTATTACATAAGGCATCCTCTTCAAACACTAAACCGCCGTAGTTTGAATCTACCGCGCAGAGCATTTAAAAACTGAGGAGCCTTCATCATGAGCGCACGCGACCTCACTCATGGCTTCAGTCATTATGAATTGGGTTCTCACTACGAAAAAACTTCGTAAAAAATAAAAACAAAAAGAAAATAAGAATAACTATCCAATAAGCTTTCCATCATATCGTGGATGTACTTGTGTGGATTTCTGACCAGACGCTGAATCAGGCGTCATTCCTCCTTCACTGACATATCAAGTAAACCAAAATCCTTAATACATCAACGAATGGGAAGGGGACGGTCGGGAGGGCCCCAGTCGTCAATGATTACGGGGCCACTACTAAATATTAGGTTTTCTTTATCTCCTTACAGGAGTCAAACCTATAATTTATTAGTGGCCCCTCCATCATTGACGAACATGCCTGATATCTAAGACTGGAGGGGGACATTCGTAATCATATCATAACTCTAGAAAAGCAGATAATAAAAACAACCACATAGTATTCTTACTTTTTGAAAAATGTATTTAATACGGCGTAGGCCGGAAATATACAAGAAAAAGGGGTTCAGGCAGGTGCGTGCTTCAAAGAAGCCTGCCCGACAAAAATGGGTAACCCTGAAGATTCTGAACACAGATCTGTAGTTACAAAAGGCACCCCACTCAACGAGTGGTGACAAAAATAATAAGTTATAAGTTTATATGTGCACATCATAAACCCCAAAATACATGTGGAGATCAATTGCCAATGAACTCCCTTGAACTAATATTACATTGCTTTCGCAGCTAAAACTACTATAACAACACCGTTGTTTTGTACTAAACCTTGTACTAGCACAAATTCTCGCAGAGAAATTTTCATATCACATTTTAACCTTAAATTGTATCACAGCTCTCATACTCCGGCGGGGTCTAGGGTGTCCTATGTCAACTGACTGCACCCCCCCCCTTCCGTGAAAATAAACATAAGTGACTGCAGGGCCACCTAGACCCTCTGCCTTAAAGCTATACATGGTAAGGAAGGTTTGTCTAGAGCAACTGACAAGTATCTAGAGAGAAACGTATGATTAGACGCCCACAACTGTGTGGACGCAATATCTTCAACTGAAAAGTTTTTCAGGAAACGTAAAGAGGCCGCCCACTTGCGTAAATCGTGGGCCCGACCCACAACGCCGGGATTACTCTCTTTAATGACTTCTACCAGAAGAGAGGCTAATCGCCGTTTAAGTAAGCGTTTACCCGTACTCGCTACCCATAAAGCACCTTGGAGGTTATGAGGAGCTATTCTCAAATATTTGGTTAGAGCTTGCACTGGACATAAATTATGATGCACCTTTCCCCTTTTTAACGCCGGCACCGTGAACTCAGAAAACACGTGTGCACTATGCTCATTCTTGGCTACAAACGCCGGGGAGGGTGCAATGGAAATTGAATCATTAAGTCTACCAAACCTAAGACAATTAGGTGTGTTGCTCATCGCCGCCAGCTCAGACACTCTGTTTCCGGTGGCCAAAGCCAAAAGGAAAACTGCCTTCTTTAAGATTAAAGCAAAGTCTGCAGTATTTTGATACAGACGAGAATGAAGTAAAGACAAAGCTTTGTCCAGAGACCAAGTAGGCATGAGCTGACGGGGAGGTGGGCGGAGTTTAAAACACGCTCTCATAAATCCTGTTTCCTCCGCCACCGGTATGGATAGACCTGTAAGGTCGAAAAAGGGCACTCTAATCTCAGTTAAGTGATTCTTCAAAGTAACCACAGATAAACGTTTCTGCTCAAACAGATAGTTCAAGTAATTAAAAACCAATGCCACTGAGGGTACAGTTTGTTCCGTTCTAACAATCCAAGAAGTAAAAGCTTTCCAATGAGATTGATATTGTCGCTTAGTAGACTGAGTATATTGATTGAGCAATTTATTGGTCACATCCCTACCGTATGGTGCTAGCCACTTGGCCTCCTGAATGTCCATAATGCAAAAGTCAGCGAGGTCGCTAGGTTGCCAATCGTGTCTAAGTGGAAGTACCCGACCGGGAGCGATACCGGGTCCGGGCACCACATTATTAATTGCTGGTACCATACCTGCGCCGGCCACAGGGGCGCGATTAGCGAGACTAAGCCTCGATAAACTCGTAGTTTGTTCACTACGTGGCACATTAGTGACGCATCTGGCGGCGGAAACAGATAGATGGAGCTCCATCTGTTCCAGTCTGTCACTAGGGCGTCTGGCCCCCCTGCCGGCGTTATCGCCCGGCGGGTGAGGTATAGAGGGAGCTTGTGAGTCTCCTCGGACGCAAAAAGATCCACTTGTGGATGGGAGAGCTCCGCAATCATTAGGTCGAAAATGGGTTGCTTGAGCTCCCATTCTACTGTCGTGCTCTGTCTCCGGGACAGAGCGTCTGCCCAGACGTTCGCTACGCCTGGGAGATAAGATGCGTGAAGATAAATATCTAGACTGCTGGCTAGAACAAAAATCTCTTCCGACACGAGTAGCAACTTCCTTGACCTCGTTGACCCTTGTTTCT
Source organism: Paralithodes platypus (assembly GCA_032716605.1). Taxonomy (NCBI): domain Eukaryota; kingdom Metazoa; phylum Arthropoda; class Malacostraca; order Decapoda; family Lithodidae; genus Paralithodes; species Paralithodes platypus. Next base: position 81,766,526 of record CM064513.1, on the reverse strand, counting down.
GAATACAGTGAACTGCATTCAGATTGTCCATTCTGAAGGCCACCGACTTGCCCCGTAACGCCGGGCCGTGAGCCTGAAGGAAATACAAGGGGACTAGTAACTCTTTGACATTTATGTGAGAGATTTCTAAGTGGGACCAAAGTCCCTGATTTGACTGAAATCCCCACCCTATGGTGCCTGACGCATCCGTGTCTACCCATACCGTTGGAGGAGGAGAGGTCCATGACATGATTGAGTGCAATGTTTCCCTCTTCGCCCAGACCGCTAGTAAGGTGTGGATTAATTTTGGTATGGGCCATAATTTTCCCGCCGGTAAGAGTGGGAAATATTTGTTGCCTTCCAATATTAATCGTTTTACTTTCAACCGGCCCAACTTGACAGTTAGCTGAATCCAGTTGAGAGAGCCGACCAGAGACTCCCAGACTCTTCGTGTCGTAGTCAGACTGTGAAGAAACCTGAACAGTTTCCTGCGAAACCTGTTGCGATTGTCCACACTCTGACTCAGAGTGAGAGCGGCGGTGTCCCAGACCAGCCCTATCCACTGAATTACTCTTGAGGGAACAAGGTTTGACTTTACCAGATTTACCTTGAAGCCTAGAGTTTTGACATGATTTAAAATGATATTGACATGTTTTATGCATAATTGTTGTGTCTCTGCCACCACCAGCCAGTCGTCTAGATACCACAACACTCTGATTCCCTGATCCTCAAGGCCAGAAACCTTTGAAATCTTTTGTTGACCGACACGTGCCAATAGGCGTCTGTCAGGTCTAGGGAACACATCCAGCCTCCCGGCGTAAGTGTTAGCCTGATTTGATGAACTGTTAACATTCTGAAAGACTCGTTGTAAATGTGAAGATTCAGATAAGACAGGTCTACGACCGGCCTCATCTGAACACTGTCCCGTTTGGGAACCAAAAACAGTTTTGACGTGAATACAGGGTAATCTGGAGGGACCGGGATGATGACATTCTTGGCAATCATCTCCTGGACCAGCGACTCCACCTCTAATGAAACACAATTTGCCGTTGTCGGCTGACGTAAGCGAGGTCGCCGGAGCCACTGCCAAGTGATGCCTTTGCGTGCCACCATCCGTGCCCAGGTTTTTAACGGCCATGCTTGGTGACACGTTCGGAACGACCCAGTTAGCAGACAAGGGTTCGCCGGCTGTACTTCCCTCGGTTCCTCCGGCTTTAAGACAGGCACTGGGAGTGAGAGAGACTTTAGTTTTTTGATGGTGGGTTTGGTGGTGTTGGACGCTTCGCCGGCTGGCTGGTGTGGGCCGAAGACTGGCCCTGCCCCGGCTTATACTGGCCACGTCCTCTCTGTCCTGAAAACCCTCTCTGTCTATGCCTGAACTGACCCAGGGGGGATTGGGAGGACTTAGGCGGAAGAAACGGCTTAGAACCCCCTGGCTGAGCTTTAGTAGGAGGCTTAGGTTTGGGGAAGTTAAATGCAGGTTTCTTAGCCTGTGCGGGACTGTGCTTCACGGCCTGTGCCATGTTAAACACTGTTCGCCATACATCAGGGGACATTAAAGAAGGAGTAAGTACTGGGGACATTACCACCTGGTTAGCAATGCGATCAGGCAGCTTGCGAACTAATGACATCCTAAGATCCTGTCGTGCTCGCACCGCCTCAAGTAAGGCTGTGCGTATGTCACCTAAGGATTGAATCGACGACTGAAGAATCAGACGCCGGGATAACTCAACTGATCTTCGAGCATCCGCGTCTGCGATTGCCTGAGTAGACCTGAGTAAAGACTTAGCCACCTGTTGAGAAACTATGTACTGTGAAAACAGGCGGAAAGCTTTTCCCCTTAGCCTAAATTCTCTGTCTAGGTGAGAAGGGGTAGGGGTAGTGAATGGGTCCTTTAGTTCACAAAGATTAATCTTAGGGGCAGCTAGAAAAGAAACTAAAGCTGACGGAACTCCGCCGGCAGAACCTACCGGCATGGAGAACCATGAATGTGTATCCTGAGGGATCTGGTGGGAAGATTTAGAAGTGAAAGTGGTTGCAAAGTTTTGAGCCTCTACCTCCCAATCCACCCAAGGTCCTGGTCCCAACTGTCCCACCTTCAACACTGGATTAGCTGTCTCGTCTGTGACGGTCTGTAAATCTAGTTCAGGAGTAAGAGCCGACAGAGCCTTAATATCATTAAACCTATCCAGCTTAGACCAGTCTGAAAAAAGTTTTGAAGCTGAGGCAGGGGGTAAAGCAGGCTTAGATGCATAAACAAAATAATCCTGATGATAATAACTAGGTATAGCCTTGATATTTACGTCCAAAACATTACCCAAGGCATCCAATGCCCTTAATTTCTTTGACTTATTTCCCTGGATAAACCACTCACGTGGTACCGGGAGTTCCCCTGACAAGGTAGGCTGGGCAAGCTCTGGCTTAGAGGGGTTCAAAAGAACCCATGACTCGTCTGGCCCATAAAGCAGGGGCATAGCTACCTTTCTAAGAGGCGCTTTGTCTAGAGGGGGTGGATTAACATCCGTAATGACCCTGACATTTGACGTAGTGAATGCCGCCGTAGCTGGCTTAGAGTAGGAGGGTTAGGAATCTTAGATAAATCGATTGACGTTATCAGAGGCCGTACCGCAGAACTTGTCAAGGGAGCCCCCAAGTCCATTGTGGGGTTTTCTCGTTGTTGACTAAAGAATTTAGATAGAGCATGAGTAAGTAACCCATCAATTTCTTGTGCTGTAACAAACTGGTTAGATGCAGAACTTTCATGTGAATCAGTATTATCATGGGCGGCGTCCAGGCCTGAGCCTGACCCTTGTCCATCCCTATCTGAAATTATTGACACTTCATCTTGTTCCTCCCGATCCTCCTGAGAAGACCCCGCCGAGGCAGGGGCACCTTGTTTCCAAGATAAGTCAGGGATAGAGGATGGGGTCGCCGCGTCCCTGTGGACATCGGCTACTGTGTGACTCGTATGAGTCGGACGTGGATGGTCAGACCCTGGTTGAGCAAACCGCCAAACACCGAGGCTCTGGCCTACGCTCTCTTGAGAGTCTGAAACATTCTCAATTATTGAATTTCCTGAACTTTCCGTTTCTAGGGTTAAAATATCAATAGGTAAATCTTGTTTAGGGACAGGCGCTTCACTATACTCTGAGGCTGTAACAGAAACATTTTCAGGTGTAGAGGTACGATGAGATGCACTAGACTTAGGAGAATGTCGAGAGGACTTCTTATGGGAATCCTTTTTGGAGGATTTGTGGCTACGGTGTGACCGCGAACTAGACCTAGATTTGGAAGAATCACCACCATGACCACTGGGGGAAGCTTCAGTCTTACACTTCTTACTAGCCGGGGAAGAGGCACGACTTGAAGACTGCTGTCTGAGAGGTGACCTTGACCTCGATCTCGCCTGCGACGAGGAGGTGGCTGCCGGGGGAGTAGGCTCTCTCGGGCGTTTAGACGTATCCACAGACGATACAGAACCCTGGCTAGTCTCTGTCGGCTTAAAACCCGTTACTCTAGAGGTACGTTTAGGGGGAGGGTGCTCTGACAGCAACTTATCCCAAAGTGGGACGTTGTCACATTGAAGTGACTTATGTGCGACAATGGTAGTGTAGGCCGACATTTGTTGTCTGACCTCTCTCAACGCTACCGCCGCGGTCTTGTCATTGTCACACAGGACTTTATTGGCTAATTGGGAGCAAAAGGAACAATTAAGTGTAACCCAGAGACCCCTTGAACGGTCTAGACATCTAACACACCTTATGCAAAGGGTATGCGCAAAAATTGGGATACCCGCGCAAGTAGGGGTAATGCACAGGGCAAAAACTGGGGCCACAGTAGCCATGACAGAGATTGGTGTGAGGAAACTACCGCCGGGTCTGTATTGGTCCGCCGGAGCTCAGCTCTGGAAAAATAAAGACAAATTTCCAGGAATTAATGCTCATAAGGTTAACCCAAGTGTTCGCATACAAGTGTTAATAACCCGCCGGGTAACGGGATGCAAAGACACAGCTAACACATCTCGCTACGCGGCGGGGTGTAAAGAGGCTAAACAAATCTTTTTAGCTAAAGAACATGAAGAATACCCTCTGATATAATGGTCCAGTATGGCACTTATAGTCTGTAGGAGGTGGTGACTGTCTCAAGATTCAATTTTGTAACAAAGCCCCCCTCATAAAGACGCCGGCCCTTGAAATATTTTAGTAGAATAGCCCAGGGCAGGAATATACGAGATCTGATTTTTTAACGAATTGTCCCAAACGATCGTCGTAAAAATAGAAGGCGGCGATACTGAAAGTATCACCCAATTAAGGTTAATCGAAATTGAATTTGTTTATAAATTCCTTAGTTCCTCCACTTAGGGGCACCCGCCGGGTGTGGGAATCGATTTGGTTAAACCTCACTGAACCTTCAATTGCCGTAAGAGTAAAGGCAGCGATACACAGAGTATCACTAAAATGGATTGGTTAACTATATGAGACCTAAGTCGTTTATCCCACCCTGCTCAGGTGCACCCGCCGGGTGAGAAGTTGAAAAGTTAACCCCACAAGTTCCTGACCCCACTTCTTTGTAAAAGATCGCCGGGGAGGAACGCCTAAACAACAGCTAGGTTTTCCATGTGGTTGTCGTAAACCAGGTAGAAAAAACCTATAAAAACGAGTGTTCTCAAGAACGTCGTTTTTTATATATATCTATATATACTGTATATATAAGGATGGGTACAGCCATCCCGCCGGGAATTAAAAGGAGGCCTGAAACCAGGCACCCACAGAGACGCAGTCCTGGAGAGCCACAGACACCTCCCCACGCCGGGGAACCAGCCAGAGTTAAAAACCACGTGTGGCCCAACACTGCTCATCGGTCAGGATTTTTCATGGTGAAACCGAGAAAAAACCCGCCGGAAGGCAAACCCCACCCTGAACAGACACCATCTGAACAAAACGACACGAGGAGAGACACGCACGACTAACCAAGGTCACAACATAATCCGTGGAATTAGCCAATACACAACTAAACCAGGAAACAATTATAGTCCGAGGAATTAGCCAATACACAACTAAAACCCGGATACACATGACACAGTAGGGCATATTTATAAAATAAATAATAACACTAGACATGTGGCAAAGCTACGAGCGGCTGGCTAGGCCTAGGTAGACGGCATGAAAATAGTTGAAATATAAACACACACTGGAATATCACAACAGGAACCACCGCCAACACACCACCGTAGCGATAACTTCCCACCCCGGGAAGCCTGACACGGACCCAGAAAAAACTTCACTAAGTGAAGAAAAATACGCTGGGAACGTCAGCAAACACACAGCTTACCTCATCAGAAGGATAAAAGGCAGCAATAATTAACGCGTAATGAAAGCCGCCTGCATCACCAACTAACACAACTGTGAAAAGTTCACGTGTCCACAACAGGACCACGAGGGTACATCCGAAATAGATGCCCCATACACACGACCCAAAATACACTGCACTGCGGGCAACCATAGATCACCTACATCAAGAAACCAAAATCCTCAAAGTCAAAGACCATCTGGACATGAGAGGCACTCAATTCCTGGCAGCAGCCTCTACGAACCAGGACCACCCACTAAACTACATGGCAACACACCCACAGACACCAAGAAATATCAAAACAACACCCAGCACACGGTATGACACACAATTACTGTCCTCTCTCCCTCCCTGTCCACCCCGAACCAACTTCCAGAAGCACATCCATACTCATTTCTCTCGCCGATCCATCCACTCACTCACAGACAACACACAGCTGCAAGCACGACCTTCCGAAATCCATCCTTCCGAATCCTCCCTTCCTCGCGAGGACAGAATCCACCTGGCCAGGCTGAGATGCGGACACCATCCAGCTCTCCTGAGCTATCAGAAGAGACTGGATGACTCCGTCGTCGACACCTGCCCGGGATGTAACACAGCACCCCATACCATTAACCCCTCCAACCCGGAAGGGCTCTTGAACGCCCATAACAAACTCGGCCCGCGCAACCCGGAAGGGCTCTTGAACGCCCATTGCTTGCGTGAGTGCTTTCGAATGCCGCGCGTACATTTTTGGTATCGTGGGAGGGTAGGTGGCGCCACCAGGTGTAAACTACGCCACAGCAACAGTGTCTACCCCGACGCCATCATGGACAGTACGCCAAATAGTGATTCCGCTGTGTCCGATACCGTGCTTCCTACAACGCCCGTGCTAGTTCGTGGCGCCTTACCCCGACGCCATCGCCTAAATGTGTTATCTCCCGGAGGTATTGAGACGACATTGAGACTTTATGAGCGAGCTGATGCCAAGTATAATGTTGATGATGAAGTAAGTGACGACTCCAGTAATTATAAGTCGAGTGATTATGGCCATGAGAGTGACAAAGAAGAGCAATTCCTGGGATTTGCGAGAGAACATGACAGTGATGAGAGTGATGAAGGTGATGTACCAGTTGTTGAGGAAGCTGGTTTACCTAAAGACAGTGAACTTGAGAGAGCGAGTGAGTGGGAGAGTTCAAGGTCACTCACCAAATTTCGCATAAGTGACACGACGCCAAGCTCTTCCCCAGGTAAATCGCCTTTCAAGCTACACTTATATAAGCAGAAAATACTTGAAAAGGCGGCCGCGGCAGCTAGGGAACAAGCCAAAATACTTGGTGAGGATGAGGCTGTGAGTGAGGGTGAGCGTGGTGACCCTTCTCGCCCGCCATTGTCTCCCTTATCTACCCACGCCACCCAAGATGACCCGGATGACCCGCGTGCCCCGCATTCTTCCCCACCACCCCCACCACTGCCAAGGGTTGAGGACCCCCCACTTTCGGCCTATTTGCATCCTAGGTCCCCCGACAGGAGACATACTGCTGCCGAAAAGGGGTAAGGCAGGAAATATACCAAAAAAATAAAGAAAAGTAAGAGAGTTTTGTTCGAGGCTCCCGCGGCGTCCACCCCTGCCGGCCCCAGCCATACGCCCCCGCAACTTTCCCCACGGTCCTCCCCACCTCTCCCGCCTTCAACATGTCTTCCTGAAGAAGTCTTTGAGCTCGCATCACCAATACCTGGGCCTAGTGACAGTGAAGAATTAATTTCTGTCACTCGTCGCCGGCCAAGGAGCCCAGGACCTCGGGGTGACATAGACTCACCTGCCACTCCTTCCCCACCTCGCCCACCCGCACGCCGCCCACGCATCACTCGTTCCCCGCCAGATTATGTGGGGGCCACTGATGATGAAGGGCACCTCTCTGAAGACTCTGGCCATGATTACATAGGTCCACCGTCAGGGCAAGATGACCACTCTGACGATGACTATATGGACATCGACAGCCCTAGACCATCCGCTTGGCCCGGCGTCGTGCTGGCCGACGCCCTGACCGACGCCCTCGCCGCCCTAGGGCGCGCGCCTCCCGAGTTGGCGGTGGGCGTGCTGGGCCACCAGCTGGAGCTCCTCGTCAGCGTAGACAAGACCCATTCTACGTTTTTCAGTGGCAAGACTTAGTTGATGGGGATGGATACAACCCTGATGTGCCAGCTTTTGATGAGGTACTGAAGGGTTCAGGCATTACCCCCAATTTTCCTGCAGGCCCCAATGCTCCACCACACGAACTATTTGAGGCCTTCTTTGATGAGGAGGTGGTAGGCTATGTTGTCAAAGAGACAAATAAGCAGCATCAATTCCAGGTCCACTTTTTGGGCAAGGTGACCAAGGGCCACATGAGGCAGTGGACCCCAGTGACTCATAAAGAGTTCATGGTGTTCCTGGCACTCACCATGCTAATGCCTCATGTCAAGAAGCATAGGTTGCCTGACTATTGGATCACCAATGATCTCATATCCACCCCTGCCTTCGGGAAATATATGTCTCGCGACCGGTACCTTGATATCCTCGCAGCGCTCCATCTTGTCACCAACCTTGACGTCCACCTCCCAGACAAGCTGTGGAAGATTAGGACGTTGTACGAGATGATGCGAGAACGCTTCACCTCCTACTTCAAGCCCTTCCGCAAGGTCGTCATTGATGAGTCTCTTATGCTGTTCCGGGAAAACTCAGCTTCCGGCAGTACATCCCCTCATAAAGACATCGCTTTGGCATAAAATTCTTTGTGCTGTGTGACTGCCAAACTGGCTATGTCCTGGACTTCCTGGTCTACAGCGGGAAGGAAGGGGACTTGCTTGTGGACCCCCTCATTGGCTTTGGCGGAGCAGTGGTGCAAGCCATGATGGACCGCTACTTTCACAAGAATCACGTCCTCTACACGGACAATTATTACACGTCCCCCACTCTCTCACATTACCTGCATGAGCGCAAGACGGGGACTGTAGGCACAGTACGAGGGAAAAGGAAGGGCATGCCACCTTTCCCTCCAAAGACCAAAAAAGATGATGTGTTCAAGAAGAAGTCGGGGCCCATTCTGGCTATCCACTGGCACGACCAGCGGAAGGTCAACCTCCTGAGCACCATCCACAAGGGGGAAATGGTGGAGACTGGCAAGGTGGATCGCCGCACCCAGGCCAGGGTGACCAAGCCCGATGCTGTCCTGGACTACAACATCAACATGAGGCTGGTGGACAAGTCCGACATGCAGATAGGCTTCATTGACTGCCTGCGTACCTCGTGCAGATGGTACAAAAAGTTCTTTCTGCATATGGTGGACATGTCAGTTTTGAATGCCTACAATATATACAAGCTTCGGGATGTGAACACACCCATGAAGTTCAATAGCCTGCGGAGGTTCCAAAAGCAGGTGTTGACGGAGCTCCTGGAGAAGTATGCTACGCCACAGAGGGCAGTGGCACATCCTGGGCCCGCCATTATTGACCGCTTGCAGTGTGCTCAATACTTGATTAGGCACAGGCTTGGTTCCCTGCCTCAGAATGAATCAGGAAGAACGCAGCAGAAGCGGTGCCATGTCTGCTACAACAGCAGGGTGAGGGCGAGGTCAGGTAAAAAGTCCACCATGGAGTGTGCGGAGTGCAAGGTGGCACTCTGTGCTTTAGGGTGCTTCTTTGATTACCACTCCAAGCTGGAGTTCTAATAATCATACTGAAAGTGCCAAATAAAATGACAATATGTACACTATATATATACAGGTATAGGCAAAAAGTGGATGAAAACCAATTTATTGTTATACAAAAGTCATGTATTATGAGAAAATTGATACAATTACACCATAATAATATGTGAAAGTGACACATATGTATATACCAAGTGACATTCATATGATTAGAACCTATAGAAATATATAAATCAGTGAAAAAAAGACACAATAAATTGTATATAAAACGTTTACAAAGCATATAACTAAGTGAAAGTGACACAAGACCTAATATTTGATGGCCAAAGTATAATAAACACCTGTGATAACGAATAATCAGTGCCTAATACAACAATAACCTACCTCAATTACTAATAAAATGTACGGTATCGAGTGAAAATGAGCATTATCAGTGACAGTGACACTCTCTAAAGCATATTTGTCAGTGAAAGTGACACAAGACCTAATATTTGATGGCCAAAGTATAATAAACACCTGTGATAACGAATAATCAGTGCCTAATACAACAATATCATCAACAATCTCAAGCACTCACCCGCCTGTGGCCTAGACAACATAAGCAACATACACCTCAGACACCTGGGACCACAAGGCATACAAACACTCACTAACATATCAAACTACAGCTATTCACACAACACAATACCAGACATTTGGAAGCATGGTATCATCATCACATTCCCCAAACCCAACAAAGACCCCACGCTACCCTCCTCGCACCGCCCCATCACACTCCTTTGCTCCCCCTCCAAAGTCATGGAACGCCTAGTATTACAACTAATTACACCCGACCTACCCCTAGCTCCAACACAACATGGCTTTAGGCCACTGCACTCCACAAACACTCTTCTCACAGACCTTACACAAAGAGCTTTTGACGGCATCAACTCAGCTAGACCACCACACAGATTACTATTAGCCACACTCGACATTAGTAAAGCCTTCGATGCCATCCCCCGCCACAACCTAACAAACAAAATCTACAACACAAACATGCACAACAACACAAAAAGGTGGCTGGCCAACTTCCTAGCAGGCAGATGTGCACACGTATCTTTTGTCGGTCAGTCATCTAAAATCAGAAACTTTCCAAACGGAGTCCCACAGGGATCCGTCCTATCGCCCGCACTCTTCAATCTGTACATGCACGATATAACTACACCCAATACGCCCCAAATAAACTTAGCCTCCTATGCAGATGACATAACACTCACATGCACACCATGACCCAAGAAGAGCAACAGATCTCCTTCAACCCTATCTCAACACACTACATGGCTGGTGCACTACAAACAGACTGAATCTAGCCCCAGCCAAATCCACCGCAACCCTGCTCACAAGCTGGACAGGTGAACACGAATACATCCCTCAACTCACCATAAACAACACACCCCTAACACATACACACTCACACAAAATCCTAGGAGTAACATATGATACTCATATGACATTCAAACAGCACACCACAAACATTAAAAAGAATCCATCACCCAGACTTAACGCCCTCAGGTCACTTGCTCACACAAAATTTGGACACAACAAAGAAACTACCACCACAGTATATAAACAATACATAAGATCAGTAATGGAATACGCAAGCCCAGCCTGGGCTGCTAACCTAGCTGAAACACATCATAAGACCTTACAGACTATCCAAAACAAAGCCCTGAAGATCATTACAGGCTGCACAGCTACTGCACCCACAGATCATCTACATCAAGAAACCAAAATCCTCAAAGTCAAAGACCATCTGGACATGAGAGGCACTCAATTCCTGGCAGCAGCCTCCACGAACCAAGACCACCCACTAAACTACATGGCAACACACCCACAGACACCAAGAAATATCAAAACAACACCCAGCACACGGTATCACACACAGTTATTGTCCTCTCTCCCTCCCTGCCACCCCCCGAACCAACTTCCAGAAGCACATCCATACTCATATCTCTCACCAATCCAACCACTCACTCACAGACAACACGCAGCTGCATGCACGACCTCCCGAAATCCATCCTTCCGAATCCTCCCTCCCTCGCGGGGACAGAGTCCACCTGGCCAGGCTGAGATGCGGACACCATCCAGCTCTCCTGAGCTATCAGAAGAGACTGGATGACTCCGTTGTCGACGCCTGCCCGGGATGTAACACAGCACCCCATACCATTAAACACATCATAGAAGACTGCATTTCACACAACCACTTACGCCAACAACACAACCTACAACCAAACCGATAACCTCATCATCCTTAACGACATCCATCAACATACCCATATTCCTCACCAAGCCCTCTATAACCCATCATCTCCAGACATCACCTTTTGCTCCCCAGAACTCGCCCCCACAACATCCTGGAGGGTGGTCAGAACCTTAGGCTCTGACCACCTCCCGATCATTATCACCACCAAAACCAGACTCACCCCAGCTAGCCACAAACACACATACACCAATTATAAAAGAGCTAACTGGGAAGCATTCACAAATGAGACAGAACAACACTTCACAACTCTAAACAGTACACCCATCACTAACATCAACAATGCTGTACACATACTCAATAAAACTATCCAAAACGCTGACAAGAAACACATTCCAAGAGGTAACAGAAAAAGACACAACCCCAACTTCACACCAGAAATTCAAAACCTCATCAGACAACGCGACATACTGAAACACTCCCCAGCACCCCACACACAAGACATCACACAACAAATTCAAGCACTCAACACCCAAACTAACAACAAAATACAAGAACAACAAAAAACTAAATTGGAATAACTTCCTACAAACACTTGATCACAAAACAAACCCCAAAAAACTATACAAAACACTAAACAGCATCACACTTTCCAACAGCAACACAACACAATCACATGCTGCAATCACAACAACAGACTCTACTCCTTCATGTAAACAACAAGCAAACACTCTCATCAATCACTTTTCACATGTCAGCCACCTAAAACCTGACAAAGACGACCGACGTGTCATCCGACGTAAGAGACAATTCCCCACAGACCCTGACTATACACCCTTCACCAATCACCAGACAAAGCATATCATCAACAATCTCAAGCACTCACCCGCCTGTGGCCTAGACAACATAAGCAACATACACCTCAGACACCTGGGACCACAAGGCATACAAGCACTCACTAACATATCAAACTACAGCTATTCACACAACACAATACCAGACATTTGGAAGCATGGTATCATCATCACTTTCCCCAAACCCAACAAAGACCCCACGCTACCCTCCTCGCACCGCCCCATCACACTCCTTTGCTCCCCCTCCAAAGTCATGGAACGCCTAGTATTACAACTAATTACACCTGACCTACCCCTAGCTCCAACACAACATGGCTTTAGGCCACTGCACTCCACAAACACTCTTCTCACAGACCTTACACAAAGAGCTTTCGACGGCATCAATTCAGCTAGACCACCACACAGATCACTATTAGCCACACTCGACATTAGTAAAGCCTTCGATGCCATCCCCCGCCACAACCTAACAAACAAAATCTACAACACAAACATGCACAACAACACAAAACGGTGGCTGGCCAACTTCCTAGCAGGCAGATGTGCACACGTATCTTTTGCCGGTCAGTCCTCTAAAATCAGAAACTTTCCAAACGGAGTCCCACAAGGATCCGTCCTATCGCCCGCACTCTTCAATCTGTACATGCACGATATAACTACACCCAATACGCCCCAAATAAACTTAGCCTCCTATGCAGATGACATAACACTCACATGCACACACCATGACCCAAAAAGAGCAACAGATCTCCTTCAACCCTATCTCAACACACTACATGGCTGGTGCACTACAAACAGACTTAATCTAGCCCCAGCCAAATCCACCGCAACCCTGCTCACAAGTTGGACAGGAGAACACGAATACATCCCTCAACTCACCATAAACAACACACCCCTAACACATACACACACACCCAAAATCCTAGGAGTAACATATGATACTCATATGACATTCAAACAGCACACCACAAACATTAAAAAGAAACTGACACCCAGACTTAACGCCCTCAGGTCACTTGCTCACACAAAATTTGGACACAACAAAGAAACTACCACCACAGTATATAAACAATACATAAGATCAGTGATGGAATACGCAAGCCCAGCCTGGGCTTCTAACCTAGCTGAAACACATCATAAGACCTTACAGACTATTCAAAACAAAGCCCTGAAGATCATTACAGGCTGCACAGCTACTGCACCCACAGATCACCTACATCAAGAAACCAAAATCCTCAAAGTCAAAGACCATCTGGACATGAGAGGCACTCAATTCCTGGCAGCAGCCTCCACGAACCAAGACCACCCACTAAACTACATGGCAACACACCCACAGACACCAAGAAATATCAAAACAACACCCAGCACACGGTATCACACACAATTATTGTCCTCTCTCCCTCCCTGCCCACCCCGAACCAACATCCAGAAGCACATCCATACTCATATCTCTCACCGATCCATCCACTCACTCACAGACAACACACAGCTGCATGCACGACCTCCCGAAATCCATCCTTCCGAATCCTCCCTTCCTCGCGAGGACAGAGTCCACCTGGCCAGGCTGAGATGCGGACACCATCCAGCTCTCCTGAGCTATCAGAAGAGACTGGATGACTCCGTTGTCGACGCCTGCCCGGGATGTAACACAGCACCCCATACCATTAAACACATCATAGAAGACTGCATTTCACACAACCACTTACGCCAACAACACAATCTACACTCAATGAGAGCTCTGTGGGAAAGCCCGATCGTGGCCATGGCCTTTCTCAGGGACTCGGGGCTGTTCGGCCAGGCAGCTTAGGGAACAACAACAACAACACAACCTACACTCAATGAGAGCTTTGTGGGAAAGCCCGATCGTGGCCATGGCCTTCCTCAGGGACTCAGGGCTGTTCGGCCAGGCAGCTTAGGGAACAACAACAACAACAACAACAATAACCTACCTCAATTACTAATAAAATGTACAGTATCGAGTGAAAATGAGCAATATCAGTGACAGTGACACTCTCTAAAGCATATTTGTCAAAGTGAAAGTGACACAAGACCTAATATTTGATGGCCAAAGTATAATAAACACCTGTGATAACGAGTAATCAGTGCCTAATATAACAATAACCTACCTCAATTACTAATAAAATGTACGGTGTCGAGTGAAAATGAGCATTATCAGTGACAGTGACACTCTCTAAAGCATATTTATCAAAGTGAAAGTGACACAAGACACAATACTTGATGGCCAAAATATAATAAACCTGTAATAACGAATAATCAGTGCCTAATATAACAATAACCTACCTCAATTACTAATAAAATGTACGGTATAGAGTGAAAATGAGCAATATCAGTGACAGTGATACCCTAATAAACATACTTTATATAATTGGCCTCAAAATAACTATAAAAATATCAAATAAACATCACATTCTCAATATCAAACACGAAAATCGTCTAAGGGAGATAAATACTTTGGCGCGACGAGCGGCTAGGTGCGTCGTAGCCGTGGCCGGGGCGACGCGTCCGAACGCGGGATGAATTTGCTGCCGAAAAGCACTTGTCTTCCTGCGCTCACCATTATGCAACCAGAGGGGCTAGAGACCTCTACTCAACGCCATTCGACAGAGCAAGGTTTGTGGAACATTATTCTTTTTTATTCATAACATTACATGCCATATTCATTGAATTACAGAGGAGTTAACATAGACCAAAGATCGTCAAAACACCTGGTACCACAGCACAGTCGCAAGCTATAGCCCCCAGGGCTGGAGGGTTAAACACATCATAGAAGACTGCATTTCACAAAACCACATACACCAACAACACAATCTACACTCAATGAGAGCTCTGTGGGAAAGCCCAATCGTGGCCATGGCCTTCCTCAGGGACTCGGGGCTGTTCGGCCAGGCAGCTTAGGGAACAACAACAACCGAGGAAAGGGTCGTCTGGATCGTCCTGTTGGAGCTCATCAGCTTGTTGTTCCTGGCAGGCCCGAAAGAATTCTGTTATTTGGCTTTGTCTGGCATTCATACAGTCATTAAACATTTCAGTGTAAGATCTAAGAGCACTAGAAAAAAAAGAGATGCACTGTGATCAGCCCTATCTCGGTCAGGATCTTCATTGTTGATAATGTGGGTGATATTTTCAATCGATTCAACAATTTGGTGCACAGATTCAGTGCTAAGCTCCCCTGGTGGACTATTTTCAGCATCCTTTGGCTCTTCATCCTGTTCCTCATCCAACTGCTGCATTAACTCCTCCGGTTCTAGGGCAAGGGGAGCAATCATCTCTTAGACGTTTTCCTCGTTTACCTCCTGCAAACCAGCTACCTGTCGCGCCGCAGCCACTGCCTATCAACATCCTGCGGATCACCTGGCAGGTCTAGCTTGTGACCAGGTAAGCCTTTGTTACGACCGGCACAACTGAATAAACAAGGGCACTTAGTATTGGACTACAATATAGGCGAAGTATGCAACAACGGTACGCTAATTCCAAACCCTTGAACTATTAAGCCGGTGAACAAAATACATAAACCCTCTAGTTAATATAATAGATAACGGGGTATCAATTAACAAGGGATAAGTGTACTCTACTAAGGCTTTCCAGCAATGGCAAAGCCTGCAAACAACAAGAAGTAATTACATTAATAAAATGCTCTCAAGTATTAACAAAGCTTAAATAAACTATGACAAGATTTAATAAAAGATTAGATGCTTACGTTATGTTTAATGTTAGTCTGAACTCGACATTAAAACCCTTCAATGCTATATGGAAGCACTTGAAGTCTAGTCCTACAGCAAACAGACCTGGAAGCTTCTGCAAACGTCTGATGCTCTAAGATGCTCGTAGAATATAGAACTGTAATAATGCAAGAGGCAGGACATGAAACGTGTATCTTAAATACACCAAAAAGCAGGACATCTGTAATGGAAAACACAAGAATGCAACAACTCTGTGACAGTAATAATAACAGCAACTCAAAAAGAGTACTTCCTTAAATAAAGTAACAGCCACCAACGGTTGTGCCCTGCGCAACAACCTAGGCTAAACAATACCGTGAATAATACTAAAGCACACATGATAAGAGTTAATAAGTATGCATTGTCTTCTCTATTAATAAAGTCTAGCTGTGGTATCAGGGTATGGGAAACTAGGTAGAGCCAAGCATGCTCCTAGCCTAGTGCCACCCTTAACCCTTCCTACCCGGGCTGTCTCAGCCAATGACGGTCGCCCCTACCCGGGCGATATGGCCGAAAAACGTCTAGGCCTAGGCTACCGTATTTATGTTTATTTTCACTGCTAGAACTTTCCCACTCATCTATAATCGTAGTGCGGTTTTCAATCTGTATTTTGGCATTGAGTAGAGCTCTGTAAGTCAACTGGTTCAGTTGTGATGACGATTTCAGTGGAGCCAATATTGCAGAGATGTTGCCAATATGGGGGCTTTTCAGACACTAATTTCGTCAGGACGTCATAACAATAACATTGAGGAGTCTTCTCCTTCTTGTTTTCGGAGGTGCGGTGACGAACGCTTGGGTTTGTTGACATACGTCGTACGCACGGCGTTCGGACCAAGCTTAATTAGGCTATTAAGCTCATGCCTTAGATTAGGCATACCGGGTATTGGCCCTTCTTTCGTGCTGTCATTACCTAAGGCAGCCCGGGTAGGAAGGGTTAAGGATATCTCCCTATCTTACGTTAATGACCGGGAGGCTCTCTTGGTAAGTCCAGGTCTCTCATACCTGGTCTTGCCCTGACGCTCCCCAAGAAGTCAAGCAAAGAGCTAGCAATATACTGGCAGGAGTAGGCAAAAACCCTCTGCCAGCACAATGCTACACTCGCAAAGAAAATATCCAAAAGGGCTGGCCACCAGGCTACCCAGCACCGTCGAAGTCGTATAGGCTGTAGCGAGCCGTATACACAACACTGATAACGACAACAGATACCCACCACAGTCTAGCATTAAATAATGGAGGAGAACAAGCAATATTGAAAAGCACCCTACAGTATGAAATCTATGACTCTAAACCTTGCTAAGCTAGTACATAATAATATCTGAGAGCAGGAGATTGTAATACGACTGGCGGACAGTGAATGTCACTTGCGAGGGGCCAGAAGGGATGGGTAATTGACTGCAAAGCATAGAAGTATGGAAAAGAAGAAGTTCAGAGAGAGAAACAGTAGTATAGGTGGTTATTGGGGAACAGAATGCAAAGGGATGTAGACGCAACCTCACGGCGCCGTGCTCTGAGGGAGTCAGGAGGGTAGGAGCCCGTCCACTGGGCTAGGAGAGCTGCAACCAACCACAGGCCACTACGTCCCAGGGACACAAAGCCCACGTGACCCTGTTCAGCCACTCACCGACAAGCGGGCCGGCCGGGAAGGGAGCGCGCGCACACGCACTACACCTCGCTCCCCCTTATCTCTCTCATTGCAACTAACACACTGCGTATCTTATAACACTATCAATGATATAAAATACTTCTTGGTGTCACAGACAAGAATAAAGGCAAACACTAAACTGTCTGTGACAACTTAAACACTATGAAAGAAAGAGGGTCGCTCTACGACTATCATAGCCCATTTCACTGCCCTGGCGAGCGCTAGCGAGTACGAGAGCATTCTGAACAGCTGGCTAGCGTAACACCTTCCAAAACGTTGCACCAAGCGTGGTGGATGGTGGCTTGTGTAATCTCATTCCAACAATTGACAACTGCATCAATAGTCTTCTTGATATGGAATTTCTTCCAAAATTGGAGCACAGTTATGGTGCCTGAAGCCTCATCAGGTGGTGTGCGATCAGGGGGCTGTGCAATTTCTAGGGCTAGATCTATATGCTCTGCAACTTGTGGTGGGGATCATGGAGCTGTGCAACTTATGGGGCTGGATTTGTAGGATCTGCAACTTGAGGTGGGGATCATGGAGCTGTGCAACTTCTGGGACTGGATTTGTAGGATCTGCAACTTGTGATGGGGATCATGGAGCTGTGCAACTTCTGGGACTGGATTTGTAGGATCTGCAACTTGTGGTGCGGATCATGGGGCTGTGCAACTTCTGGGATTGGATTTGTAGGATCTGCAACTTGTGGTGGGGATCATGGAGCTGTGCAACTTCTGGGACTGGATTTGTAGGATCTGCAACTTGTGGTGCGGATCATGGAGCTGTGCAACTTCTGGGGCTGGATTTGTAGGATCTGCAACTTGTGGTGGGGATCATGGAGCTGTGCAACTTCTGGGGCTGGATTTGTAGGATCTGCAACTTGTGGTGCAGATCATGGAGCTGTGCAACTTCTGGGGCTGGATTTGTAGGATCTGCAACTTGTGGTGCGGATCATGGAGCTGTGCAACTTCTGGGACCGGATTTGTAGGATCTGCAACTTGTGGTGGGGATCATGGAGCTGTGCAACTTCTGGGACTGGATTTGTAGGATCTGCAACTTGTGGTGCGGGATCAGCAGCTTGAGGTGAAGCAGGTGGCGAATCAACATCATTGATTTCTTGCTGGTTGTACGTAGCGAGGTCTAGCATGCGAAACGTCTTAGTTGCATAACCAGCCATTAGGTTTGCAATAATCTCCTGGTCCAAGGGTTGTACAGTAGCAGAAAGGTCATGTTAGAGGGCATAATTAATACTTTGATAACTAGAAGGCAATCAACTAGGTGGAAATGGCCAAGCGCCTTATCTAGGAGAAATAAAAGTTTGAAGGATAGCTTCTTCTGTTGATAAACATTTTCAAGATCACGCACCAAATGTTTGTCAAACTATTCCTAACTTACTGCAATGGACATCTATCACTTCTTATCCAATGCACAATTAAATGAGACATATCCTGGTGTTTTTATGCACATGGTTTCTTTGCTCAGTGCTTCATTTTAAGACTTTCGGAAGCATTGCAAGTTAAAAGCAGTGTCACCCTATCCTTCGCATCCTTGAATCCCTTGGTACTCTTTCGTTTTTGATGGATGTAAGTGTGCTTTGGCATGGACTTTAAAAAAATGCCAGTCTCATCGGTATTAAATATTTGGTCAGCAATACTGTATACCTACCGTTCTCTATAACTTCTCGAAAATATGCAGGGAATTCTGTTGCCACAGCTGCATCCGCACTTGCCGCCTCTCCTTGAATAAGGATGGGTTAGGCTAGACCAGCTTTTCGGCAACTAAGGGTACAACACCTTGGCCTTTTCTCTTATCATTCTGCTGTCTGTGGCAATGATATTCTGGTTCTGATTGCCAATAAACCTGGCCAAAAGCTTCTCTGTTGTTTTGAGCACTCGATTAGCAACTTAGTATGTACAGTATGTAGCTTGCCATCCCCAGGATTTCCCTCAAGGACCTTGATTTTCTCACGGTCCTTCCATATTGCCCTGATAGTTGACTCTTTAACATTAAACTGCCTGGCCAAGTGTGCTTTTTATGCTTGTTCTTTCCCCTATGCAACTCCTTGATTATCTTCATAGGTGAATATCTTGTGAGCCTCGGTAATGCGCTAGGCACTCTCTGAGGGTCCCCGGCAACGGAAGCAAAAATAATTCCATGCATACATAAACTTTTAAGACCAAGTGCCCCACACATACGTGCAGTTTCAGTCTCTTGTCCTACTGGCAGCGTTTCAGGCAACCCTGTAAGGGCTGCTTCACTTGTCAAGTCTTTTAATTCGAGATCGGCACGTATAGTCCGATCCCAGGTCTTCCTCGGTCCACCCCTTGGTGCAGCTCCCTCCACAATCACAGACCTGCATCTTTTCACCCAATTTTGTTCATCCATTCTCTCCACATGTCCATATCATCCCAGTCTACTTGTACGCATCTCCTCGCTAATACAAATTTATCAAAGATGAGATGATTCTTTCTATTGAAAAATTAACTCGTAGAAACAATGAATTAATTATAGTAGGGGACTGCAACTGTAAAGAGGTGGATTGGGAACAGAGAGAAGCTGGCAGCAATGTGAACTCGTGGGGGTATAAGCTACTGGATATGGTCACAGAAAATGTATTGATGCAAAATATAAAGGAAAATACAAGAAGAAGGGGAAATGATGAAGCATCCAGATTGGACCTAATGTTTACTAGAGACTCAGATGTAATTTCTGATATAAAATACTTACCACCTTTAGGCAAGAGTGATCATGTTGTAATGGACATAGAAATCCTATTGGTTTATTCCAATATGGTGGAGAGGGAGGAGCACAAGGAAAATAGGTTTGACTATGCAAAAGGAGACTACCAATCACTGAGACAATACTTTAAATTAAAATGTAAAACTTGCAAACTAAACAAACCAAAATTGGGACAAGGACAATATAAAGTCAAATTAAATTATCAAAATCGCTATGTGGAAACAACGTTTACTAAAATGAAAATTATTAAATAAAAGAACACAATCCACCACATAGGGTGTACATTACTACATGAGCAAGTTAATCTGTTTCCCAAGCAAACCAATCGCACATATAACAACGCACTATCGTCACGTTAAAGGAAGTAGTCAAGTTTGGGAAGTCCGGGACGTTCTGGCAAATTTTACTAAACTCTGCATGAATAAAGAAACTACATGTTAAATGTCAAAATATTATTTAAAATCAAATTTGCAACATGACAAGACATTAACCCGTAGAGACCCAGCGACGCACGTGATGCGACGGCACTATTCAATCACCAGCTCCCAGCGACGCAACACGTGCGTCCGGCATATTAAAATCAGTTACGCGGCAGGTATCGTAAGGAAATGCCTAATAATGGTACCACGTACACTCTAGGGTATGGGAAAGGCGGGACTGGCGGCCGAAACGGGTTGGTGGGTCGTGCGGCTGAACCAGGGTGGATGAGAGGCATGTATTGAACCCCCTTTTTTGACCGCAACTTTGGACCTTATTTACTCGGGTCGTATTGGTTGTTTTTGCTTGAAAATTGTGTCAGAGCCGTGGGATGTCATTGTCTACACGTATTATTGGTGTACATGAACATAGTCTGAGCAGGTGATGGATAATAAACGGATTTACGTATACCCGCATATTGCCACACGACTTTGGACATGATTTACTCAGGTGGTATGGTAACTATTGGCCTAAAAATGATACAGGGTATTCGATACAATATGGGAAACCAGTGGTTGGCGGGAAAACGAGTTGGTATGGTGAGCGGCTGGATGGTGGGATGGATTAGGGGCGCGTAAATATCCACCTTTTCGCTCCGACTTTGAACCTTAGTTACTCGCGTCGTATGGTCGGGTTTGGCTTGAGATTTGTGTTAGACACAGTTTGATGTTGTTTGAGAGCTTTGTATGGGTGTACCTGACCATGCCTAGTATTGCCTAGAGGCTACAGGCTGTGTGAGAAAATCCTATATGCGGATATTGCCTCGTTACTTTCAACCTTATTTACTCAGGTTGTATGGTGTGGTTTGGTCTAAAATTGGTATAGGATATTCCTTAGGATGTTTTTTTTTTTGGAGCAGTTGTCAAAACGACTTTGGACCTTATTTACTACGTGCATATGGTAGGAAGTACCTGGATGAGTTGTGTATATGATAGACTAATCTATATTTCTGTAGGTGTGACATTCCTTAGTCGCGCGACTTTAGACCTTATAATGTCTTGTCCTATGTCATATTGCCTTGAATTTTGTAGTGAAAAGTTCGGTGGCTGGTAGATATGATAAGACCAAAGGATGCTCTGGGCTTGACCTAGTGCGTGACAAAGGACATTCAGTATACCCGTTGTCTTCCGCGAGTGATCACCATGTCCCAACAACCTCCACGCCGTAACCCATCCCGTGCTAAGGGCCTTACCATTGATGAAGCCCACGAAATCCTATTACAAAGTGACGAAGAAGACTCTGACACCGAATCCTCATGCCTCGATGATTCAGAAGAGGAATATTTCCCGAGTAGGGAGGAATATGCCGCTATGAATCTGGAGGCACCTTACATCCCTATACGAGAACTCCCTCTCAGTTTTGAACAAATGAGGGAGAGGGAGGCTAGAAATTACCATTCCCCCATGTCTCCCAGGGCAAGGGATATAGAGGACTCCCCACCAAGTGGGGAACAGGTCGAGCTACAGGAAAAAGTAGACGACCCAATGGCGTTCCTGGACATTCCCCTACACCACAGCCAGCCTACCCCTACGGCCGCGAGTGTGAGAGGCCACGTTCACGCTCTCCCTCCTCGCCGCCTCCCATCACCACCACCACGGAAGCCCTCACCTCTCAAAGGTGTAAAGCCCAAACATTTTTATGGGCTTCGCAGGAGACATGCCGCACCACCATCTAGTGAAGAGGAAGAGGAAGAGGAGGTTCCCGACACACCACCAAGGGAAGTGAAAAGACGTCGGATGGTTGCGAGGCGTCTCTTCCCAGTTATGGCAGCCCGGGAAGACGCCGCCGCAGCGGCCAGGGGAGACCCTCGCATCACCACACCACCACCAGCACCATCACCAGACTACACCCCACCATCACCGGGTTCACTACCCTACACCCCCACCGGAACTCCTAGACGAGTGCCCTACCACACACCAACACCATCACCACCTCCATTCGATTCTCACGCAGAAGTGTCAGCTCCCGGGCGTGGGGTTGTAACTGGGCGTCCAAGACGGGTGGGTAAGGTGACCCTCGCTAGAGCCCCCCCCACTGGCGGTTCGAGAGGGCCAGGAGGGTCCAGGCGGCCGTCAGGAGGCAGGCCAAGGGCAAGGGCAAGGGCAAGGGCAAGGGGTAGGGCAGTGGCAAGAAACACGGTTGCGCCCCCTCGCCACCCTGGTGACCCAGATCCAGACGACGACCCTGATGCCGACGAAGACGAAGATGCCGGCGAAGTACCTGATGTTTGGGATTGGCAGGATGGGGCACGGTATCAGCCCACCGACTGGCAATTTGTGGGCGCCGGGATTGCCGGCCCTACGTTCCATCACCAAGGACCTGACACCCCAAGACTGGACATCTTTTTTTTTTTTTACTGCCAACCTGATGAGCCTAATTGTGGACCAAACAAACTGGTATAATTGGTACTTTATGGCGGGTAAGGAACAATCCAGGTACTCGGCCAGGCTGTCATGGGAAACACTCCAAATCCCAGAGCTCTACTCCTTCTTGGCGATCGTGATCCTGATGGGGGTGACGACGAAATCGTCAATAAGAAAATATTGGTCATGGGATCCCCTCATCCGCACCCCTATCTTTGCCAAGATCATGAGCAGGAACAGATTCTCTGCAATCATGGGGAACCTGCACTTCATTGACAGCCTGGCAAGCCATACCAGAAACCAGGACCTCCCCAGAAACACCAAAGACCCCATGGAGAGGATAAGACCAATTTTTGAGTACCTCAAGCTAAAGTTTGCTGCGGCCTTCAAACCCCATCAGAAACTCATAATTGACGAGAGTTTGTTACTGTGGCGGGGAAACATCAGCATCCGACAGTACATCCCCAGCAAACGTCATAGGTATGGCTTGAAGACCTTCGTCATGTGTGACTGTTTGACTGGCTACATCCAGGACATCATTCTGTATATGGGGAAGAAGACAGAGTTGGTGCCATCGAGGACATATGGTATATCAGGGGCCGTTGTCATCACCTTGATGGAGCCATACTTGGACAGGGGCCACATACTGTACCTGGACAACTGGTACACCAGCCCCTCCCTTGCCAAGTTCTTGTATAGCCGCACAACAGGCGTGTGTGGCACCGTCAGGAGGAACAGAATATTCATGCCCAATCTACCACCCAGGCGGGAAAAGGGCTCCATCATCTACCTGCAGGCCAATAATGTCCTCCTGTTATCCTGGATGGATAACCGGGACGTCAACGTTCTCACAATAGTCCACCAACCAATCTTCCAAAACAGCCGACGACGTGACCGAGCAACAAGGGAAATAATCCGGAAGCCTGAGGCAATCTGTGATTATAATATCAACATGCGGCTGGTTGACAAGTCCGATGCTGTCATCGCTTCGTGTGAATGTGCGAGGAAGACTATGAGGTGGTACAAAAAATTGTTCTTCCATCTCCTAGACATCACCCTGTACAACTGCCACATTCTCCACCGTGAAATTACTGGCAAGCGAGAGACGATGGAGGACTTCTGCATCGAGTTGAGCAGAGAGATGTTGCATACATACATGACTCAACCCCGCAACCCGCAACCACCAGCACATCGTCAGCCAGCAGCAGAAGGGATTGCCAGACTCACTGAACGCCATTTCCCCACGTATGTGCCAGCCACTCAAGCCCAGGTGAGACCCCGCAGGCGGTGTCATGTGTGTCGCAACACGACACGAAGGAGCCCTATGCGTGTTGACACCAACAATTTCTGCAGGCAGTGTAATGTTGCCCTGTGTCACCCGGACTGCTTCATCCAGTACCACACCCTTGAACACTTCTAAGTGTATAAAAAAGACTGCGAAAAAAGACGCTAAACCAAGTGTAAATACTAAGTGTAAATAATATCTGTATAAAGTGATAAACTATAACTTCATAATAACAGTGAGATACAGTTTACTTGTACAACTAACAAAAATACAATGTGAAAGCCAATATTTCTAACTAAAAAGTGCCTACAAATGATATAATATAAGTAAACTATACGGTAAACTATTCTATATAATAAAGTGACAGTGTGTAAAGTGCTGGACTAATGTACAGTTAGACAGAGAGCGCGGGAGTGAGAACTGTCATCTGGTGTCCGTCTGTCTGTATGTAGGGCGGGAGTCGTTGCCACGAGTGAACACTTACGTCATTACTTGCATATGTGCACTTATTACACTTGAACTTTACTTATTATGACATTATTGATACATACATGGTATAATATGAACTATAAAGGCACATAAGATACTCGGGTGGTATGCAAATGCCCAAACACCCGAAAACTCGACTCATCGTACATCTGGCTGCCGGGCTCCTCAGCCTGCCCGCGCGGGCGGGATATATGAACCGGGCCAAACTGCAGCTGTCATCTCAGGACCCCCCACCCCCTTAGGACCCCTAAAAATCGTCGGTAAGCAAAAAAAAAAATTTTTCCTTATTTTCTCTTCATTCTTAGTTAGAAAAAAAAAAAAAAAAAAAAATCAAAATCGCTTGGGACTGGGGTGAACAAAATTTTAAAACTGGCTGGGGCTCAGCGGGTTAACAATAGTACAAAATACAAATATTGGTAAGATATCTATACTATTACAAAATAATATATAAAATACAGTACAGCACTCACTAACGATAGTGCTATCGGGTAGGTACCTGTAAGCATAGCATGCCTCAAGTGACCCTTATCAATAACTACCCTACAAATAACCTACATTTATAGCACAAATAAACTAAGGAAATCGCAAAAGTAAGCAATTGATACTATCGACAATGAATACATATAATATAAAGACAAATAATTACAAAATATGAAGTAACAACAGATTTAAACAAAGAGTACTCTTTTAACAAGAACAATAAATTTAAAAAATCATCAATATTAATATAATAATAATAATAATAATAATAGAAAAAGAAAAAGATAAACAATAAATACAGACAAAAAGTAAGCAGAGGTTATACAAGAAACTTCAAGTTAAAAATGCTTGATTAAAATTATTGATGTCAAATTTTAGAATAGTCACAATAATTGACCCTAAAAAGATTAAATTTATGGAACAATTTACTTGCCTCAAAACCTCTGTCCACTAAGAGTCTGTATAGTAACCTAGCTCTAGCCCAAAAGTCATCTACTTTAGTGCAGATTTTACAAAATCTTATTAATTGGGAATAAAAACAATTATAAGTGATTTTACTATCGATATTACTACTAGGGAAAGGAAAGTTTATTACGTTAAAATTAAAATCATCAACTTTGTGATATACTTTAAGTATGCACTGTTCATTAACAATCTCTATATTTATATCAAGAAAATTTTCAACTTTATAATTTACGTTACATTGTGTGAGGGGAATAGAATTAGGGTAAATAAGTTTAGCAACTTGATTAAAATTTAACAAATTGCAAACAAGAATATCATCAATATATCTACTATTATTACTTAACAGTTTAGCAAGTGCTAATTTTTCTGGAATTTTATTTTTCTTGCTACTGTCAACTAAGTCTTTTATATATTTAAATTCTAAAGCAAGCAAGAATAAGTCTGCAATTAAAGGGCTAGCATTTCCACCCATAGGAATTCCTAATATTTGTTTGAAAATGTACGGCCCGAATCTAACGTAAGTATTGAAAAGGAGGAATTTAAGGGCATCTTTAAGTTTAGTTCTATCAAAATATACAGAACTAGTGGGAGTAGAGCTAAGTGATGCATTATTAAAATATGTATAAACATTTATGAAATAATTACCATTCCTAACGAACCTGTCAAAGTGCAAATCTATAATAAAGCAAAGCTCTGAATATACTAAATCTAAAGGCAAATTGGTATACAAAGTTGAAAAGTCGAAGCTATGTACCGAGGTAACTTTCGGCATGGTATTTATTTTATCAATAACTTCTAACGAATTGTCAACACTCCAATAATAGTTAATGCCAGTTCTTTTCATGATGGTATTACAATATCTTTTATGAGTACTTTTAATGTATTTTAAGCAATTTACGACTTGTTCTGATAGAGTTTTAGTGGTAGCAAATTTTGCTCCGGCAATAAAGCGATATTTATAAGGTCTTTTATGAAATTTAGGTAACATGTATAATTTTGCAATGCACTTGTTCTTATCAGAAAGTTTAATATCAAATATTATATTTTTCTTGGTATGTTCATCGATTAAGTTATCAATATTCAGATTATTTTGAATTTCATAAAAGATCTTTACATCTCATTCATTACATCTTTCAGGGAGACAGATGAGGACTACTATCAGAGATCAATTTTCTACGTGGAAAGACGTCACAAGTGGAGTTCCGCAGGGAGCGGTGCTGGCTCCCATAATGTTTCTAATATACATTAATGACATGCCAAAGGATACAAAAGCATATATGAATATGTTCGCAGATGATGCCAAGATCATGAAGCGTATAGATGAAAACAGTGGAAGGGAATTACAAAGGTATTTGGATAGGATAGATCAATGGAGCAAGAAGTGGAAAATGGAATTCAACACAAATAAATGTCATGTAGTGGAAATGGGAGTAAGTAAAAGAAGGCCTCATATGGAATATAAGTTAGGAGAACATACTATTAACCCATCAGAGAAAGAAAAGGACTTAGGGATAACTGTTAGGGGTGATCTTTCACCTGAGAATCATATTAATAAGATAGTGGGAGAAACATATGGACTGATAAACAGAATAAAAATAGCCTTTAACTATATAAACGAAGAGATGCTGGAGAAAATAATAAAAACATTGGTGAGACCAAGACTGGAGTATGCGGCAGTGGTGTGGGCACAACATCTAAAAAAGCATATAAAAAGCTGGAAAAGGTTCAGAGAGCTGCAACTAGGATGATACCAGAACTGAGAGAATTACCATATGAGGAGAGATTAAGAAATTAGATTTACCATCTCTAAGGGATAGGAGGGAGAGAGGTGATATGATTATGATGTACAAATGTGTGAGAGGACTCGAGAAGGTGGACAAGAAGGATTATATTGTGAAAGATAATGGTAGAACTAGGGGACATAGATATAAGCTAATGAAAGGAAGATGCAAAGGAGATGTGAGAAAGTATAGTTTCCCTTACAGAAGTATAAGTAAATGGAATCAGTTAGAAGAGGAAGTGGTGTGTGCAAAAAACATTCATATTTTTAAGGCAAAGTTAGATAATTGTAACTCAGGAAGCGGGACAATACGAGCCTAAAAAGCTCAACTCCTATATACAGTAAAAGTCCGTTAATCCGACGACCGATGATTCGAATCTCCCAATAGTCCGAATTTTTCAATTTGAGGCCAAATCCGAATTCACCCGATGGTCCGAATTTCAAGAAGTCCCAAAGTCCCCTTTTTGAGGCATTAGGCCACTCAAATGACACATAATGGAGCACACACATATCATATGTTCATGAATTCACTTTAAAAGTTTACCATTGTCATTGTAGCCTATTATCTACTTCAAAACATTCAGATTAATGGTCAAAGGAAGCTACTGATATAATCGTAAACACCTTCGTCATCTTCTTCTTCCACATCGTCTGCTAGAGAGTTTGTTTTGCTCTTGAACGCATCCTTGGGACGCTCCGATGCGCTCCTGGCTTGCACCGCATTTTCTGCAAGCGCATTCAGTCTTGAGCTTGAAAACGCACCTTTCAAGAAGTCCCAAAGTCCCCTTTTTGAGGCATTAGGCCACTCAAATGACACATAATGGAGCACACACATATCATATGTTCATGAATTCACTTTAAAAGTTTACCATTGTCATTGTAGCCTATTATCTACTTCAAAACATTCAGATTAATGGTCAAAGGAAGCTACTGATATAATCGTAAACACCTTCGTCTTCTTCTTCTTCCACATCGTCTGCTAGAGAGTTTGTTTTGCTCTTGAACGCATCCTTGGGACGCTCCGATGCGCTACTGGCTTGCACCGCATTTTCTGCAAGCGCATTCAGTCTTGAGCTTGAAAACGCACCTTTGGACGTATTAGTCTTGAGCTTGAAAACGCACCTTTGGATGTTCCGATACGCTACTATTTATAGTTTCAGTGATCGGAGCATCCCAAGGGTGCTTTCAAGACAACAATACAAGGGTGCTTTCAATACAATATAATATAACAGAGCACGTCACAAAAGGAAAATCACAAAAGGAAAATTACAAGAACCTCTCAGGGAAGTGCCGTTGTTAAGGCATTACTTCCCGAACCACATCTGATCTTCAAGAGCAAGACAAACTCGCTAGTAGTCGGAAGAAGAAGAAGACGTTTATATCAGCAGATTCCTTTGACCATTAATCTGAATGTTTTGAAGTAGTTAATAGGCTACAATGACAATGGTAAACTTTTGAAGTGATTTCATGAACATATGATATGTGTGTGTGCACCATTGTGTCATTTGGGTGGCCTAATGTCTCAATGTTTTCGTCATACACAGGTTCATAGGGGTAAAGTCCGATAATCCGAAAAATCCACTAATCCGAACGAGAGCCGGTCCGCTGCCCTTCGGATTAACGGAAGTTTACTGTACTACAAATAGGTAAATACAAATAGGTAAATACATGTACAGTACAGTCAATCCTCCGGTAACGCGGCTAATGTGTTCTGGCAACGTTCCGTGCTACCAAAAACCGTGTTAACGTACCCCTATGTTTACATGTTAAAGGTACCTAAGTGTTCTGGGGGTTTCCACAAAGTTCACTTTTTGTCCATAGAAGCCTATGTTATAATAATAAATTCAATTATAAAGGTTAGGTTATATGTGATTTGCATGCATAAACGTAAAATGAGGTGCATTGGGTTGATTTGCCCATTGCAACAACTCTTACCTCTGAGTAAATATTTTGTTTAGTGAAGGAGAGAGAGAGAGAGAGAGAGAGAGAGAGAGAGAGAGAGAGAGAGAGAGAGAGAGAGAGAGAGAGAGAGAGAGAGAGAGAGAGAGAGAGAGAGAGAGAGAGAGAGAGAGAGAGTACAAAGGAGTACAAAGGAAATCAAGCAACAACAGGTCTAGTGACCCTTCTAGGTTGCTTGTCCTCCAAAACACTGAGGATCAAGTGTCCAAACAGTGGTTTAGAGTGGGTAAGGGAACATTGGAAAGGGAACTACTGCCCTGCCACTAACGTGGCAGGACTAGGAAGTTAGTAGGGGACATATGGGTTAGTAACTGAGGGGAGGATAAAGTTATTCATTTACAAACGCAGTCAGTCGCGGGTTTGATGCGAGATATTTGTCTAGGCGGAATTTAAATGAATCAACGGTGCTGCAGTCTATAACGTCTCGGGGAAGCCCATTCCACAAGTTGACAACTCGATTGAAGAAGAAATTCTTAGATTCGTGCGAGTTAAAAGATTTACCAATAATTTTGCAACCGTTTCCCCGCGTGTAATTAGATTGGTCGATAGTGAAGTACTTACTACAGTTCATATTGTCGATGCCTTTGATGATTTTGAACACTTGAATTAAGTCGCCTCTTAATCTGCGCTGGGTTAAAGGAAATAGATTTATTCTCTAAGACGCTCTTCGTATGGTTTGTTCTTTAGGCTAGGTATCATTTTGGTAACTCTACGTTGAACTCGTTCTAGCTTGTTTATATCTTTTTGGTAATAAGGGCACCAGGATTGAACGCAGTATTCCAGAAGAGGGCGGACTAAGGAATTGTAAAGGGTTAGGATAACTTCTTTGGATTTATGCTCAAATGACCTGCCTATAAAGCCAATTATTTTGTTTGCCTTCTTAACAACTTCTGAACATTGTTGACTCGGTTTTAGGTTACTCGATATTGTTACTCCCCAGATCAGTTTCTCTGTTTACATTCTTAAGCTGAGTGCCATTCATCGAATAGTTTGCTTTCTCATTTAGGTATCCGACATGTAGTACTTTACATTTATCCGCATTGAAACTCATTTGCCAAATTTGAGCCCAACATGACAATTTATCTAGATTGTGTTGCATATCGTCAACTTGTTCTTTTGAGAGTACACTATTTGCAATTTTTGTATCGTCAGCAAATTTTGAGATTGTGCAGGTGAGACCCTCATCTATGTCGTTGATGTAAATTAGAAAGAGAAAGAGAATTGGTCCTAGTACCGATCCCTGGGGTACCCCGCTACTTACATTGGTCCATTTAGATGCCTTACCGTTTATGACTACCCTTTGCTTTCTGTTGCTGAGCCAATTTTCTATCCATTTCAACACACCGTCTTGTATTCCATGCGCTTTTAGTTTTAGCAGTAAACGTTTGTGGGGAACTTTGTCAAAGGCCTTTTGAAAATCAAGGTATATAATATCTACAGCTTTACTCTCATCGTAGAGGTTGAGGATATCGTGGAAGAAGTCTAAGAGGTTTGTTAAACAGGAACGTTTTTTACGAAAGCCGTGTTGAGTATCTTTAAGCATGTTATTTTCCTCTAAGTGATTTACGAGTCTGTCTCGTATGACCGTTTCTAGCATTTTACATACAACTGAGGTTAAGCTAATTGGACGATAGTTACTGGGTAGGGATTTGCTGCCTTTTTTGAATATCGGTGTTACGTTGGCTAGCTTCCACTGATCAGGCATAGTTTCCAGACTGCAAGGACTTATTGAATAGTAATGTCAGTGGTTTGGAGAGCTCATTCTTAGCTTCCTTTAGAACTCTAGCGAGATTGTATCAGGTCCTGGCGTTTTATTTACCTTGAGTTTATCTAAACAATTCAATACTTCTCTCTCTGTAACGGTGATATTGCTTAGAACATCTGAATTCTCAATCTGAATCGGCGATGGTGTAGGATATCACTGAGGTCTTCTGTTGTAAAAACTGATGCAAAGAAGGTATTGAGGGCATTACTCATTTGTACTTCGTCTTTGGTGTATTCTCCTGTTTCATCGACTAACGGTCCAACAGTTGAAGTAACTACTTTTTTCTTTCTGATATAACTATAGAATTCTTTCGGGTTTGTTTTACTTTGATTCGCAATATGTAACTCTAAGGTCTTTTTACTTTGCTTAATTAACTTTTTTGGCTTTGCGTCGTAGCTCTACAAATTTCACCCGTTCTTCGTCATTTTGTGAGGATTTTAATCTATCATTAGCAAATTTTTTAGCAAGCAGGCAGTTTGAAATATCTTTATTCCACCATTTGGGCTTATTATTATGGCCTGGACGCCGTATTTTCGATGGTATGCAGTCCTTGCACTGCTTTTAGGTAAGTGGTTTCGAATAACTTCCAAGATGTATTTATGTCGTTATTGTTAATTAAAAAGCTCCAGTCAGTTTCTTTAAACATAGCTCTAAGTTTATGGAAGTTTGCTTTCTTGAAATTAGGGACTTTTTCGATGCTACTATTTGGTTCGTTACTAGTAAACTTTAAAGTGAAAGTTATCGTACGATGGTCGCTGTTACTGAATTCATCACCAACATTCAAATTCTCTATCAATTCTTCTTTTGTTGAAAGTACAATGTCAAGAACGTTATTACCACGGGTCGGCATTCGAACAAATTGATAAAGCGAACTCTCTTGCAAGTTCGTATACAAGTCATGTCCGGAGTGTGAAGTAAGAGTATCGCCCCACTTGGTCACAGTAAATTAAAGTCGCCAAAAATTACGGTATCTTGTGAGTTACTTACATCTGCAATTTGTTCGTAAATTTCTCGGTTAGTTTGCACTGATTGAGCTGGAGGTCTGTATATTAACGCAAGTATTATTTTTGTACCTTTATTATTCTTTATTAGCACAAAAGATGTGTCGACGTTCACAATTTGAGGTTTTGACACGAGGGTCGGGTTAAGACTTTCTTTGATATAAAATAAAACGCCACCTCCATTTTTATTTATTCGGCTGTTCTCAAACATTACATAACCGGGAAGTGAATACTCTGCTAAAAAGTCTCTATCTTGTGTATTGAGCCAAGATTCTGTTATGCCAATCACATCATAATTTTCTGTAAACACTAGTTCCTCTAAATCTGAAAATTTATTGCGTATGCTACGAGCGTTTGCATAGAAAACCTTTAAAGTTGCGGTTTTAGAACTCGCAGATCGTTCTTTCAGCGAATTTTTAGTTCTGGTCGGATCTACATTTACATTCATGGCTGTCCTCGGTCCTCGGTCGTTATCCCTGACGGTTTTGAATTTGGGTCGTGTTGGTGGAGCTTTATCCAAATTCGCGGTTCTTGACGGATTAGTATTTAATTCCTTTGTAGATTGCCGTCCTCGCTGTCTTCGGTCCTCCTTCCTGGTTGTCCTGTGCTGAGTCGATTTCTTCTCCGAAAATCCTTCACCGCATCGTTGAGAAGACGCCCAAAACGCGCTGCTCCCACCTGGTTCAGATGAACTCCATCGTCCGAAAACAAATAGTCATCGTAGTAGAAATTGTCCCAGGTGTCGACGAATCCCACGTTCTCCTTCCTGCAGGGTTTTGCTAGACAACGATTTGTGCTGGTGGCTATGTTGTAAAATCGGCTCTCTACACCGAGCCGGGGGACGATTCCTGAGACGATGATCCTTGATGACTTCTCCTTAAACGACTTGATCAGCTGCTGGTACTTTAAAAGCAAATCTTCCGACCGGGTTCGCTGTACATCGTTGGATCCAACGTGGATGACGTACATTGTATTAGCAGGGGCCAGCTTTGATACTTCGTCAACTGCTGCAACTACGTCATCCACACCACCACCAGGGATACAAAAACGCTTCCTGGTCTTAGGTGCCCTGGCGCAAAACTCTGTGAGCTGACCACGTATCATCGAGTCTCCCACGAGCCGGACTTCTTCTATTTCCTCTTCGTCATCTGAGTCTGCGAGTATCTGGAAACGGTTTTGACACTCGGTAATCGGTATGTGTTTCCTGGTCTTGGGGCAAACGTTGTTCCTCACGACACGGAAGTTGTCTTGAGGGGGAAGAGAGTCGCTATTTGTATCTTGAGTATCGGAAACATCAGCTGAAATGGCTACTGTAGGCGTTGAATTGTTGGCAGTTGACGTTGGGGCGTTGGTGGCTGCTGGAGTTGCGGTGACAATTGAAGTTTGTGGCACTCCAACGTTGAGTGTTACAAACTCTTGGAGTGATTCCAGCTTCATGGTGAGGACGTTGATCTTGTTGTAGGCTTCATCTAATTTCACTGTAAAATTCTCTCGTTGCTGGCAGAGCCGGCAGACTTGAAGATCGATAGTAGCAAACATGGACTCACCAAACCTACCGGCGCAGTTCGCACAAGCGCGAGGCATGGTGACAGTCACTTTCTTCAGATCACTTCACTCACTTAAAAAACAATTCACTCACTTTACAACACTTCACTCACTTTAAAAACACTTCAATCACTTCAACCGAAAACAAATATGCTGAAATACGCAGAAATAGGTTATCAGGGGTGATAGCCTAACCGAAAACAAATATGTTGAGATACGCAGAATTAGGCTTCCAGGGGCGATAGCCTAACCAAAAGTTTTTTTTTAAAATTGAAATACGCAATAATAGGCTACCAGCGTTGAATAGCCTAACCGAATATAATAAAATTGAAATTCGTAGAAATAGGCTACCAGGTGTGATAACCTAACCTTAAACAAATATATGTATAACAGAATATGTAACTAGAGAGAGAGAGAGAGAGAGAGAGAGAGAGAGAGAGAGAGAGAGAGAGAGAGAGAGAGAGAGAGAGAGAGAGAGAGAGAGAGAGAGAGAGAGAGAGAGAGAGAGAGAGAAGAGAGAGAGAGAGAGAGAGAGAGAGAGAGAGAGAGAGAGAGAGAGAGAAGAGAGAGAGAGAGAGAAGAGAGAGAGAGAGAGAGAGAGAGAGAGAGAGAGAGAGAGAGAGAGAGAGAGAGAGAGAGAGAGAGAGAGAGAGAGAGAGAGAGAGAGAGAGAGAGAGAGAGAGAGAGAGAGAGAGAGAGAGAGAGAGAGAGAGAGAGAGAGAGAGAGAGAGAGAGAGAGAGAGATGGCGGCACACCATGGCGGAAGGCGGACGCAAGTTTGAGGCTCCGGCATATGTTATGGGAATAGTAAATTAATTCAAGGATATCGAGTACATACGGGGCTAACAAGAAGAGGAAGGATTTAGTGAAGGTTTGGAGGATATATTGGTGTGGTGGAGGGGTGATATATAGTGTAATAAGAGTGTGTAGTGACGGGACAGCGGTAGGGTTGTGAGTTGTTGAGTTTGTAAACAAACATGGCAGAGGGAATTTCGGGTATGACGGAGTCGGAAGGAAGGTTACAACGTTTTCGGGGATTTAAGAGCACAGATAAGAAGTTAGAAGAGGTTAGTATTGTTGTGAAGGATTTGGAAAAGTGGATGAGTGATACGGAGAAATGGAAGGGGGATATTGGTGAGAAAGTTAAGGCACTGTGTGTAATGTGTGGTGTGATAGGTGGGGAAGGGAATAGGCCTAGCGAAGGAAGTGAATGCAGGCCTTTTTTGGCAGTTAATGAGAGCCTAGAGATGTTATTGAAAAGGGTAGATGAACTGGGAGCAGAGAATATGGCATTGAAGGAGCAGCTGAAGGAATACGAAGGACGTTTCACGGAAGTAAAGGAGTCGACTGCATGGACGGTGGTAGGTAAACAAAAAGTCAAGGATTTGGAGGATATTATGAAAGAGCAAAAGGAAGAAATGAATATGACCAAACAAAGTTTTGAGAGTGCAGTTGTAGGGGTCATGAAGAACAAGGAGAGTGTCGTGAGGGAGGCCATGGACAGGGATAGGGGTGTAATCTTGTATGGAGATATAGAGACTCATATGAATGATAATGGAGTGAGAAAAGTGAGGGATATGGAGACAGTGAAGGAGGTCTTGAAAGGTGTGGATGAGGACGAATATGGATGGGAAGGGCAGGTGGAGGAGATCAGTAGGATAGGTAGATATAAAAGGGGAGAGATGAGACCTATAAGGGTACAGTTTAAAACTAGGGTAGTGGCGGAGACTGTGACAAATTTTAGTTGGAGGCTAAATACAAATGATAAACTGAAACACATAAGACTAAAGAAGGATTTGAGTATAGAACAAAGGAAAAAATTAAGGAATTACAAGAAAAGGCTGATGAAAATAATGGAAAGTTGGATGAGGAGGAAAAGAGAAATTTTTACTGGAGAGTGAGGGACGGAAAAGTGAGGAAGTGGTTTATAAGAGTAGAAAGGAGGGGGAGATCAGGGAGGGGAGAGAATGTGATGAGAGTTGTGACGGAGGAGGAGAACGGGGTGGAGGTGTCACAGGGAGAGACAGGAGACAAAGAGTCAGACCCAGTAGTGCTAACAGGGGAGTAGGGTACGGACTGGAGGAGCGGGATGGTGTAATTGCTGGAGGAATGGTAGATGGATTAAGGATTATGTTTAGTAATGTGGATGTGTTTACTCAGGACAAGAAAAGAGAACTGATATGTAGGTTGCAGGATGAAGAGGAAAAACCTGATATCATAGCCCTACAGGAAGTAAGACCAAAAAATGTTAGAATTGAGAGGGAACTGGTGGAATATAGTTTGGAGGGTTTTGAGTTATATGAGAGAAATGCTATTAGAGCAGAGGTTGGAAGAGGACTGTTTATTTATGTAAGAAAAGAGCTCAAGGTTAATGAGGTGGATATGAGACAGCAGTATTGTGAGTATTTGTGTATTGAAGTAAAATGTGTAAGAGGATCAATTCTAATTGCCTCTATATAGAAGCCCAAATAATAGCAGGGGAGAGGATGATAACCTACTGAAAACAATGGAGGAGATAGATAATAGAGAGAACAAATATAAAATTTTGATTGGAGATTTCAATTTGCCAAGGATCAACTGGGCAAATTGTACTACTCCAGCGGGACAGGGTAGCCTGGAAAATAAGTTTATAGAGAAAGTGAGAGATTGTTTTTTAACGCAACATATTGTAGAGATGACAAGATATAGAGATGGGACGCAGGGGAGTGTACTTGATTTGATTTTTAGCAATGAAGAGGATATAGTGGAACATGTTAATGTGGATAGCCCTATAGGTCGTAGTGACCATGCCTGTATAAGCTTTAGTTGTAACATTAAATCGGAGAGGGATAATAAAAGCAATAGAAAAATATACATGTATGATAGAGCAGATTATGAGCTGCTGAGACGGTGTTTGGACATTGACTGGGGGGAATATTTGAACGGTGAAGACGCTGAAGGAATGTGGAGGAAAATTAGAGTCAAACTGGAGAATGCTGTATCCAAAAGTGTACCAGTAAGGGAATATAAGGATAAAACAAAATTGAGGAAAAGAACTAACCCAGAATTGCCAATGAAAAGAAAGCTTTGGATATTGATTAGAAGAAAGAAACGATTGTGGGAAAGATTAAAATTGTTAAAAAAGAACAGGGGGTCTAGTATAGAGGCTAAGGAAGTGGATCTGGAACGCAGACAAATAAACAATAAAATAAGGTGGGAAACAAGGAGGGGGGTGAAGGAGAGGGAGAGAGAGATAGCTAGAAATGTGAAGGATAATCCAAAAATATTCTGGAAGTACATTCAGGAAAAATTAACAAGAAGAGTAGGGATCCCAGAGCTGGTGGGGGGGTTGAATGATGGGAGTAGAGCGGAGACTGATAAGGAGAAAGCAGAGGTGCTGGGGAAATACTTTGGGGGGGTACTAACAGTGGAGTCGGAGGATGCAGTGCCTACTATTCCCATCAAACAGGCACCGGCACTAGAACTAGTAGAGTTTTCCCATGCTAGAATAAGAAGGGCTATAGAAAAAATGAATAGAAGTAAGTCACCGGGACCGGATGGGATACACCCAAGAATCATAAAGGAAGGAGGGGAGATGTTAGTAGAGCCATTGAAAATGTTATTTGAGGTATCGTTTAATACAGGACAAATCCCGATGGACTGGAGAGAGGCGAACATAACAGCTATATTTAAGAAGGGAAAGAGAAATGACCCAGGGAATTATAGACCAGTCAGTTTGACAAGTGTTGTGTGTAAACTAATGGAAACGGTAATTAGAGAAGGAATAATGGATCATATGAAGTCAAACCAACTTTTCAGTGGGAGACAGTTCGGATTCTTGCCGGGGAGGTCGACGGTACTACAGCTAATTAAGGTGGTAGATGATTGGATGCAAATTCTAGAAGATGGTGATGTAATAGACGTGGTATATTGCGATTTTATGAAGGCCTTCGATAAGGTCCCACATAAAAGGTTAATAGAGAAAGTTAGAAGCTATAATATAGGGGAGAAATGTGTGAAATGGATAGAAGCCTTCCTGAAAGATCGGAGACAGAGGGTATTGGTGAATGGAATAGGCTCGGGGTGGAGGGAAATTACAAGTGGGTACCTCAGGGATCTGTGTTGGGACCATTGCTGTTCGTTATATTTATCAACGACTTGCCTGAAGTTATAACTAATGGAAGTGAGGTATACCTGTATGCGGATGACACTAAACTGTATAGAAGAGTGAGGAGTAAGGAAGATATGGGTTTGCTTCAAGGAGATGTGGAGGGCATGAAGGGATGGTCTGAGCATTGGTTAATGCCTTTTCATCCAAAAAAATGCAAGTACATGCGGATTGGGACCAGCAAGATAGACAAGGTAGGATACAGTATGTATGAAGCGATGGAGGAAGTGAGTGCAGAAAAGGATATAGGAGTAGTGATAGATAATAAGTTAAATTTCTCAGAACATTTAGCGGAAAAGATAAACAAAGCCAATAGAATTGTAGGGCTGATAAGGAGGACATTTGTGTCACTTGACGAAGAAATCTTCAGGAATCTATATACAGCGCTGGTTAGCCCACACCTGGAATATGCAAACCAGGTGTGGGCTCCATATATGGTAAAGGATATAGAAGCAGTGGAGAAAGTGCAGAGAAGAGCTAGCAAGCTGGTACCAACGTTGAAGAACGCGGGCTATGAGCAGAGGTTGAGGACACTGGGACTTCCGACACTGGCATATAGGAGAAAGAGAGGGGATATGATAGAGACTTTTAAGATAGTGTCAGGAAAGTACGATGAGGATGTGTGTGAAGGTATCTTCTTGATGCGGGAGGGAACAAGAACGAGAGGACACTCTAAGAAAATTTACAAAGAAAGAAATAGGCTTGAGAAGGCGAAGAACTCATTTTGTGATAGAGTGGTAAATGAGTGGAACGCACTGCCCCAGTATGTAGTCGATTCCGAATCAATAAGGGAGTTTGAAAGTAATCTTGATAAAGCATGGGGAAGACAAGATTTGAAGTTTGATTATAAAACAAAAATACAGAATAGTAAAAATGTTGCGTCTGCTACCGCCGCCGCCAACACCGTGAACGACCGCAGCAGTGCAAGCACTGGTACTACTGATACACAGGCATAGTTTGCCTTTTTCCAGAGGATCTGTAAAAACTGTAAGAGAGAGAGAGAGTCAGAGCGGCGCCACCGCATTCGGACAAAGCTCGGAATTCCCGCCTAACTCGCCGTCTTATTTCTCACCTCACACAATAACTACACAATGTAGTGTGTTCTAGTCTTCACCTATCGCACGGCAACGACCATATCTACCTCTGGTATGCATACAAACTTGGTTAAGCCATTTATTTGCAGAGATATGAGCATCGGTATATTACGAAAGTCGGGAGTAAACACTGAATTCTAGCCTTTCATCCAGCTTACTGACCTAATTATTTTTATCATAAAAACTGAACCACTAGGTCTAGAGACTTCTACTTTTCACCAAAAGCAAGACAACAACAACTGCCGCTGGATATATACTGTATATATATAAGCTACTGTAGGTTAGGCTAGGTTTGGTACGAATTGTGCTTTCATTCACTTAATTTAATCTTGCTAACTCCGCTTGTCCCTTTGCTCTTTCTCTAACTCTTTCACGATCTCGTACTTCTGTGCATACGTAAAGGTTCGGCGCCCGGCCATACCCCGCATCAGTGTAAGTGTTAACCGCGTTAGTATAAATTTTTGAAATATTGGGGTGAAACGCGTCCCACTAAAACCGCGTTTCCAAAACGCGCGTTACCGGAGGATTGACTGTACTCTTCATACCTAAGCATCTCCTCAGCTCATCACTTGTTATTCTATCCTGCAGTTTGGCCCCACACATCAAACTGCAAGATTGAATAACAAATGATGAGCTGAGGAGACGCTTAGGTATAAAGATTATTAGCGAAATCAAAGAAGTACTGCCGTAGAGCCTCCCAGTCGGCAGCACCAAAATGCCACAAGCGCCACAGGCTGGGGGGGGGGGGGGGGGCGTCAGAAGGTTGTACTGGCGAGACAGGACAGGTGACAGAGATGAGGTCATGATCGGAGGAGCCCAACAGAGAGAGAAGGCTTACAGTATAAGCAGAAATATTAGAGGTTAGTAATATGTCAAAGATGTTGGGCTGATCTCCAGGGCGGTCCGGGATATGGGTGGGGTGCTGAACTAACTGCTCTAGGTCATTTAATTAAGATAGAAAAGATGTAGGCTTGTTCACCAGGTTGGTGAAAAGAGAAGGAGAGCCATTGGCAGTGGTGAACTTTGAAATCTCCTAAGATGGAGATTTCAGAGAAGGGAGAGATGGATAGAATGTGTTCCACTTTAGAAGTAAGATAGTTAACCCAGGAACTGCGGGGAGACTCTTAAGAGGTTTACTGGGCGACTGCGGGGAGACCCTTAAGATCCTAGGCCTAAACAAAATAAAATAAAAATAAAAATAAAAATAAAACACCCCCAATAACACTTGATATTTTGTTTTTTGTTTTTTTTTTTTCCTCGGCCATGCCACATATCACTCCTCCACATCACCCTCCTCCCCCTCCCCCCCCCCCCCCCCTCCCTTCAATTATCACCTATATTCCCTGTTATTCCCTTATTCTTAGGTATATATATATTTTCATGCTAACATTAGCAAGTTGCTAGCAGGGCGTGGTCATATTATGTGTATCTATGCGTGGCAAAGAGAGAGATAGAGATAGTGAGTTCAGTGTCTCTCCAGGCCTCGTGAGAGGAGGGTGTGACGGCGGCTGGCTCACACTTGATGAATGAAACTCTCACTTTCAATTCGCGATTTTGACCATCCAAACACTTTTCCCACTTGTTTTATTGTTGTAACATATTACTATCTTCATATTAAACGTAAAATAGGCGCATATGGATATGTATTAATGATATTTATGGTAAAATAACGATTTTAGTGAGGAAACAGTGTAAATACCTCCGCACAGGCGAATGGTGTATACTACCCCCTATGCGCAGCCCAGAGGTTAAAGAATTTTGGATAGTCAGTAGAATTAGGGGAGAGATAAACAGCACAGATATATTTAGTGAGAGAGTGACAAGATAGCTTAAGCCATATAGTTGAGAATTCTGACAGAGCTGGGCACTTTCGCCAACACTTTCGCAAATAGACAATTTCGCCATGGCGGAAGTGTCATTTTGGTGGCGCATTAGCGTTGGCGCCAAAATGGCCGCCTATTTGCGGGTTTGTAGCTCTGGAAAGTACCTCCATGTTGCCAACCTTGAGTCCGCAAAATTAAAATTCCCGCCGCCTAACAACCCTGGGCCGCTCCCAGCTCCCGCCAAAAAAGTCACGTGACCAAGCCAACTACCTGTTGTGCTGGAATCTAGGCCTATACATCGGCTCTTCACGTTCACTTAGTTAGTAGCAAGCGTCGAGTGAACACTTCCAACCCACAGCAGTCCAAGAGTTCCAACCTGCCAGCACTTCAACTTTGTTTATATTTTCAGCCTATTGAAGTGAACATGGAGTTTAACGACCAATCTACCATCATCCCTACCGCAGCTGCCAACAGCATGGGGAGCAGTTCACCACCATCATCCAACAGTGACCATGCTGCAGAGCCTGCAGTAAACGAGGACCTAAGCCACCCCTGGCCCCACCTGGGAACCTTCTATGGGCCTGTAATTAGCAAGAAGATGTCTCTGGAGAAGGGCAGATTAATCTACAGGAGCATCATCACTTGCAAAAACTGCAAGGCTAAATTGGCTTTCAATACGTACAGC
Organism: Paralithodes platypus; assembly: GCA_032716605.1. NCBI lineage: Eukaryota > Metazoa > Arthropoda > Malacostraca > Decapoda > Lithodidae > Paralithodes > Paralithodes platypus. Next base: position 81,724,964 of record CM064513.1, on the reverse strand, counting down.
TTGTAATAATAATAATAATAATAATCTTCTGGTTACTTATATAGCGCCCGTCTCTCCTCCTTCGAGGATTCGCAAGCGCTTAGCTTTCTTTAGTCTACCAGAGACCATTACCCATCCCCCTTGCTCATGGGGAGATGGTAACCGCCGGCTGTATCCCAGAAAAACTTTTCAATCTGAGCGGGGATTGAACGCGAGACCTTCAAGGTGGGAATCAGGCACGCTATCAACTGAGCCAGCCGGACGGCCCTAAGAGCCATTACCAGCACGTGAGTAAAGTCAGTGGTTAATTTTACCTAGCATAACTTTATAATCTAGCCTAATTTAAGATTATAAAGTTAAGCTATCGTTAATTTGATGTAACCTAAACTAATTTTATTAGGCTAATCCCATCAAAATGCCTCAAAGCATGTAGGCTAAATATTGCATGTTCTAACTTCTATATAAAGCCTAGGCCTATAATCACTAATATAACTAATTTTATTAGGCTAGGCCTAGGCTACCCTAATCCCATCAAAATGCCTCAAAGCATGTAGGCCTAGGCTAAATATTTCATGTTCTAACTTCTATATATAGCCTAGGCCTAGGTCTATAATAACTAATCCCATCAAAATGCCTCAAAGCATGTAGGCTAAATATTGCATGTTCCTTTACTTGTACTCGTTGACGAACCAGGACCGGCCACGGACTACGTGTCAGAAAATTCTATGTACCCACGCACCCGGCAAAATTATAAAAACTTAAATAATGAAAAATAAAAATGAAAATAACCGGCGTCTTTTCGTTGATAACTGTAAATGTAAACTCTGTGTGAATGAATTTGATTTTGAACATCAAACATTTTTTAAAAGTTACATTACCAATACAAAATTTTTGTTTCTAAATTCTTCTGTTAATGTAACATCTCCATGTAAAGTAAATTTTTTTATCTATTTAATAACCTGTGAGAAATGTGGTATACAATATGTTGGAAAGACGGAGCAATGTTTAAGAGAAAGAGCCTACGGGCATAGATCAGGAATTAAGAACGGCATCGACTCCAAGATTCTTCTATATAAGCATTTTAACACAGATTGTACTAAATTTGATTGTAAATACAAAATTATAGAAATTGTTCAAAGTAATCAAAATGTTTTAGATAGAGAAAATTATTGGATTGGAAAATTAATGACCATCTATCCATTTGGACTTAACAATCAAATACAAAATGTAGGCAACATTTTGTATAAAGATTTATTAAAAAACGATTTTAATAACCCATATTTTAACTTCCCTGTTTTAAACAGAAGACCTGGTAGACACGGTAATAGAAGACTAAATACATTTAATAAAAAGAAAAGCAGGTCTGATATTATAATTATTGTTAATAATTTATATTCATTATATCGAAATTTCGGAATTAAAAAATTAAAAGATTCATTGAAAGGCCTACAAAAGAAAAGTTTTGCTCCTTTTATAGAAAATATTCTAAATAATAAACATAATTTCACAAATAAATTTAAGAATATAGTCTTTGCTTTTATGGGATATATTAGAGCTAATTCTAAGAAATCCAAAGATAACCGTATTAAAGATAAAGTCCTGTCCACTTTAAATTATTCCTCTAAAATTTTAGACAAAATTAATGTTAACAGTCTTATTAATTCAAAGAAAGTTAAGTCCATATTACCAGATGGTTGTAAAGATTTCAAACCATTAATAGTGTATTCATATGAACGACCTGTTGGGTCTATTATTTGTAATTATAATAAAGTTTTAGGAAATCTTTCAGATAATGATATTTTCAATAATAATAAATGCGTGTGTGAAAGAGTCATGGATATGCCAGCTAGCAGACGTGATGCACTAGCAAAGTTCATTTATAGTCCGATATGTCACATATTAACAGGTGATGTAGAACTAGTTAAACATTTTGCAAACGACAAATTAGCGGAGCTATGTCGTAAAGGGTTTAAATTTAGAATAGGGAGTAATAAAGTAACATGGGACATAATTTTAAAAGATATTGTTTTTTCAGTCAATAAATTAAAAGATAAATTGTTAAAAATTGCGTGCTGCAATGCGAGAGAACTAGAAGCATGGTCTAAATTATTAATTAAGTTAATTAGAAATAAAATTTTCTCGCTTAAAAATGAATTTAATCTTTCAGATTTTATAGACTATAATTATAATAAGCTTAAAGCTGATTTAATAAATTTACATAAACATTTTGTAATCACTACAGTAGATAAAGCCAGCAATAATTATAGCTTCACATGTAAGAAATTTTATCTTGAAAATATGAAAAAAGAATTAGGTATTAAGGGTAACATATTACGTAAAAATATTTGCGGTAATTCTGTTTATGAAATTCAAAATAATCTGAATATTGATAACTTAATCGATGAACATACCAAGAAAAATATAATATTTGATATTAAACTTTCTGATAAGAACAAGTGCATTGCAAAATTATACATGTTACCTAAATTTCATAAAAGACCTTATAAATATCGCTTTATTGCCGGAGCAAAATTTGCTACCACTAAAACTCTATCAGAACAAGTAGTAAATTGCTTAAAATACATTAAAAGTACTCATAAAAGATATTGTAATACCATCATGAGAAGAACTGGCATTAACTATTATTGGAGTGTTGACAATTCGTTAGAAGTTATTGATAAAATAAATACCATGCCGAAAGTTACCTCGGTACATAGCTTCGACTTTTCAACTTTGTATACCAATTTGCCTTTAGATTTAGTATATTCAGAGCTTTGCTTTATTATAGATTTGCACTTTGACAGGTTCGTTAGGAATGGTAATTATTTCATAAATGTTTATACATATTTTAATAATGCATCACTTAGCTCTACTCCCACTAGTTCTGTATATTTTGATAGAACTAAACTTAAAGATGCCCTTAAATTCCTCCTTTTCAATACTTATGTTAGATTCGGGCCGTACATTTTCAAACAAATATTAGGAATTCCTATGGGTGGAAATGCTAGCCCTTTAATTGCAGACTTATTCTTGCTTGCTTTAGAATTTAAATATATAAAAGACTTAGTTGACAGTAGCAAGAAAAATAAAATTCCAGAAAAATTAGCACTTGCTAAACTGTTAAGTAATAATAGTAGATATATTGATGATATTCTTGTTTGCAATTTGTTAAATTTTAATCAAGTTGCTAAACTTATTTACCCTAATTCTATTCCCCTCACACAATGTAACGTAAATTATAAAGTTGAAAATTTTCTTGATATAAATATAGAGATTGTTAATGAACAGTGCATACTTAAAGTATATCACAAAGTTGATGATTTTAATTTTAACGTAATAAACTTTCCTTTCCCTAGTAGTAATATCGATAGTAAAATCACTTATAATTGTTTTTATTCCCAATTAATAAGATTTTGTAAAATCTGCACTAAAGTAGATGACTTTTGGGCTAGAGCTAGGTTACTATACAGACTCTTAGTGGACAGAGGTTTTGAGGCAAGTAAATTGTTCCATAAATTTAATCTTTTTAGGGTCAATTATTGTGACTGTATTCTAAAATTTGACATCAATAATTTTAAGCAAGCATTTTTAACTTGAAGTTTCTTGTATAACCTCTGCTTACTTTTTGTCTGTATTTATTGTTTATCTTTTTCTTTTTCTTTTTCTATTATTATTATTATTATTATTAATATTGATGATTTTTTAAATTTATTGTTCTTGTTAAAAGAGTACTCTTTGTTTAAATCTGTTGTTACTTCATATTTTGCAATTATTTCTCTTTATATTATATGTATTCATTGTCGATAGTATCAATTGCTTACTTTTGCGATTTCCTTAGTTTATTTGTGCTATAAATGTAGGTTATTTGTAGGGTAGTTATTGATAGGGGTCACTTGAAGCATGCTATGCTTACAGGTACCTACCCGATAGCACTATCGTTAGTGAGTGCTGTACTGTATTTTATATATTATTTTGTAATAGTATAGATATCTTATCAATATTTGTATTTTTTACTATTGTTAATGTCTTGTCATGTTGCAAATTTGATTTTAAATAATATTTTGACATTTAACATGTAGTTTCTTTATTCATGCAGAGTTTAGTAAAATTTGCCAGAACGTCCCGGACTTCCCAAACTTGACTACTTCCTTTAACGTGACGATAGTGCGTTGTTATATGTGCGATTGGTTTGCTTGGGAAACAGATTAACTTGCTCATGTAGTGATGTACACCCTATGTGGTGGATTGTGTTCTTTTATTTAATAATTTTCATTTTAGTAAGCGTTGTTTCCACATAGCGATTTTGATAATTTAATTTGACTTTATATTGTCCTTGTCCCAATTTTGGTTTGTTTAGTTTGCAAGTTTTACATTTTAATTCTATATATAGGCCTAGGCCTATAATCACCGACTCATTGTTGTTGTTGTTGTTGTTCCCCAAGCTGCCTGGCCGAACAGCCCCAAGGCCCTGAGCAAGGCCAAGGCCATAACCGAGCGCCCCCACAGAACCCTCCCCGCCGACCACAATAAAGCCTGGGTGACCGAAGCCACTCCATGGCGGGGAGCTGAGGAGGGTGCGGAAACGCCCGAGAAACCAAAGCCCCACCCAGGGCCCTGTGTCCCTCAGCAATTATGAAGAGAAAGTTGAGGGGCAAGGGAAAAATGTGACGCTTTGGCTTCCAATCTTGGTAGATTGGGAGGTCAATCCACGTTAGAGATGCCGTCACTTGAGATCTAGAAAATATATAAGTAAAAGGAACAGTCAGAGTAAGCTATGGGTATGGCAGAGATTGCTCAGTTCTCACTCTAATAGACCAGCCCATCACCACATGACTAGAACCCAATCCTCTCAGCATCAGCTAGGAAAGGCCCTAGAAAGCCGCCTTTGGCGGGGGGATAGCTCCCCTATTTCAACCCTTTTCGGGGTTGGGCACCCGCCGCCGACTCATTGTATTAGTGTCAAATAGAAAGTGTTAATTTTTAAAGTATCATATAGGTCTAGGCTAAATTTAGCCTACTGTACAATAAAATGTTATTAAATTTTGATCTGAAGCTACGCCTATATTCTGAGCATTAAAATTAATATAGGCCTAGGCTACTTTCTATTAAATTACTTAATCTATCTAAAGTAGACCTATCTAGGCTATATAGCCTATTGCCATTCCCAAAGGGGTGACCACGAATGAATCGCCTCCTTGCACCTCTGTGATCCTCCTGAATGGTGCGGAATTGTGAATACTGATTATTACTGAAGCACTCTCCCCGTAAACAAGTTGCCCCAACGTTTTACTGCCCACCTCAGACAAACTAAGTGGCCTATGCTGTATATATTAATTATATAGGCTATATTATTTTTAATAACCAAACCTAACCAAAACGGGACAAGTTCCTCATACAAAATGCGGGACAAGTTTTCGGGGAGACGTCTCCAGTAACCTAGATTAAAATAAACTGTAGGCCTATTAAACTTTAGGTAAGAGTTGTGTTAGCGGGCGGGTGTAGAGTCGGTTGGGCCGCAGCGTACTTGTTATTATCCCCCCCTGCTGGCAATATATATGATGATGATAATAAGCCATGGGAGGGTGAGTGGGGCAAAGCCCTCCCTCTACTCATTACTGTATCCCATGGCAGTCAAAGCCCTCCCTCTACTCATTACTGTATCCCATGGCAGTCAAAGCCCTCCCTCTACTCATTACTGTATCCCATGGCAGTCAAAGCCTCCCTCTACTCATTACTGTATCCCATGGCAGTCAAAGCCCTCCCTCTACTCATTACTGTATCCCATGGCAGTCAAAGCCCTCCCTCTACTCATTACTGTATCCCATGGCAGTCAAAGCCCTCCCTCTACTCATTACTGTATCCCATGGCAGTCAAAATAGATGAGAACAGGATTGGCAGCATACAAGTAATGTAGCCTACAGTAATTTTTTATATATTTGTTTTGCCTCAAATTGCTTAAATATTGCATGTATGATCATTGTGACTAATTAAAATTTGAAATATCTTTATTAACTGGTATAATTTTAATATTTCATTCAATTAATTATAAAACTAGAATTAGTATTCTATCCTGTGTTATTTACTCATTATTAAGATTGAATTTACAGTATTTTCTATTTATCTAATGACTTCATATATACTGTACAGTATATCTAATACAGTGTACATACATAAAATTTTAAGACTGAGTGTTCCACACATAAGTGCAGTTTCAGTCTCTTGTCCTAATGGCGGCATTCCAGGCAACCCTGTTAAGGGCTGCTTCACTTGTCAAGTTCTTGGATTTGAGATCGGCGCATATAGTCCGATCCCAGGTCTTCCTCAGTCCACCCCTTGGTGCAGCTCCCTCCACAATCACAGACGAGAGAATTTTACAGTGAAATTAGATGAAGCCTACAACAAGATCAACGTCCTCACCATGAAGCTGGAATCACTCCAAGAGTTTGTAACACTCAACGTTGGAGTACCACAAACTTCAATTGTCACCGCAACTCCAGCAGCCACCAACGCCCCAACGTCAACTGCCAACAATTCAACGCCTACAGTAGCCACTTCAGCTGATGTTTCCGATACTCAAGATACAAATAGTGACTCTCTTCCCCCTCAAGACAACTTCCGTGTCGTGAGGAACAACGTTTGCCCCAAGACCAGGAAACACATATCAATTACCGAGTGTCAAAACCGTTTCCAGATACTCGCAGACTCAGATGACGAAGAGGAAATAGAAGAAGTCCGGCTCGTGGGAGACTCGATGATACGTGGTCAGCTCACAGAGTTTTGCGCCAGGGCACCTAAGACCAGGAAGCGTTTTTGTATCCCTGGTGGTGGTGTGGATGACGTAGTTGCAGAAGTTGACGAAGTATCAAAGCTGGCCCCTGCTAATACAATGTACATCATCCACGTTGGATCCAACGATGTACAGCGAACCCGGTCGGAAGATTTGCTTTTAAAGTACCAGCAGCTGATCAAGTCGTTTAAGGAGAAGTCATCAAGGATCATCGTCTCAGGAATCGTCCCCCGGCTCGGTGTAGAGAGCCGATTTTACAACATAGCCACTAGCACAAATCGTTGTCTAGCAAACCTCTGCAGGAAGGAGAACGTGGGATTCGTCGACACCTGGGACAATTTCTACTACGATGACTATTTGTTTTCGGACGATGGAGTTCATCTGAACCAGGTGGGAGCAGCACGTTTTGGGCGTCTTCTCAACAATGCGGTGAAGGATTTTCGGAGAAGAAATCGACTCAGCACAGGACAACCTGGAAGGAGGACCGAAGACAGCGAGGACGGCAACCTACAAAGGAATTAAATACTAATCCGTCAAGAACCGCGAATTTGGATAAAGCTCCACCAACACGACCCAAATTCAAAACCGTCAGGGATGAGAACCGAGGACAGCCATGAATGTAAATGTAGATCCGACCAGAACCAAAAATTTGATGAAAGAACGTTCTGCGAGTTCTAAAACCGCAACTTTAAAGGTTTTCTATGCAAACGCTCGTAGCATACGCAATAAATTTTCAGATTTAGAGGAACTAGTGTTTACAGAAAATTATGATGTGATTGGCATAACAGAATCTTGGCTCAATACAGAAGATAGAGACTTTTTAGCAGAGTATTCACTTCCCGGTTATGTAATGTTTGAGAAAAGCCGAATAAATAAAAATGGAGGTGGCGTTTTATTTTATATCAAAGAAAGTCTTAACCCGACCCTCGTGTCAAAACCTCAAATTGTGAACGTCGACACATCTTTTGTGCTAATAAAGAATAATAAAGGTACAAAAATAATACTTGCGTTAATATACAGACCTCCAGCTCAATCAGTGCAAACTGACCGAGAAATTTACGAAAAAATTGCAGATGTAAGTAACTCACAAGATACCGTAATTTTTGGCGACTTTAATTTACCTGTGACCAAGTGGGGCGATACTCTTACTTCACACTCCGGACATGACTTGTATACGAACTTGCAAGAGAGTTCGCTTTATCAATTTGTTCGAACGCCGACCCGTGGTAATAACGTTCTTGACATTGTACTTGCAACAAAAGAAGAATTGATAGAGAATTTGAATGTTGGTGATGAATTCAGTAACAGCGACCATCGTACGATAACTTTCACTTTAAAATTTACTAGTAACGAACCAAATAGTAGCATCGAAAAAGTCCCTAATTTCAAGAACGCAAACTTTCATAAACTTAGAGCTATGTTTAAAGAAACTGACTGGAGCTTTTTAATTAACAATAACGACATAAATACATCTTGGAAGTTATTCGAAACCACTTACCTAAAAGCAGTGCAAGACTGCATACCATCGAAAATACGGCGTCCAGGCCATAATAATAAGCCCAAATGGTGGAATAAAGATATTTCAAACTGCCTGCTTGCTAAAAAATTTGCTAATGATAGATTAAAATCCTCACAAAATGACGAAGAACGGGTGAAATTTGTAGAGCTACGACGCAAAGCCAAAAAGTTAATTAAGCAAAGTAAAAAGACCTTAGAGTTACATATTGCGAATCAAAGTAAAACAAACCCGAAAGAATTCTATAGTTATATCAGAAAGAAAAAAGTAGTTACTTCAACTGTTGGACCGTTAGTCGATGAAAAAGGAGAATACACCAAAGACGAAGTACAAATGAGTAATGCCCTCAATACCTTCTTTGCATCAGTTTTTACAACAGAAGACCTCAGTGATATCCCTACACCATCGCCGATTCAGATTGAGAATTCAGATGTTCTAAGCAATATCACCGTTACAGAGAGAGAAGTATTGAATTGTTTAGATAAACTCAAGGTAAATAAAACGCCAGGACCTGATACAATCTCGCCTAGAGTTCTAAAGGAAGCTAAGAATGAGCTCTCCAAACCACTGACATTACTATTCAATAAATCCTTGCAGTCTGGAACTATGCCTGATCAGTGGAAGCTAGCCAACGTAACACCGATATTCAAAAAAGGCAGCAAATCCCTACCCAGTAACTATCGTCCAATTAGCTTAACCTCAGTTGTATGTAAAATGCTAGAAACGGTCATACGAGACAGACTCGTAAATCACTTAGAGGAAAATAACATGCTTAAAGATACTCAACACGGCTTTCGTAAAAAACGTTCCTGTTTAACAAACCTCTTAGACTTCTTCCACGATATCCTCAACCTCTACGATGAGAGTAAAGCTGTAGATATTATATACCTTGATTTTCAAAAGGCCTTTGACAAAGTTCCCCACAAACGTTTACTGCTAAAACTAAAAGCGCATGGAATACAAGACGGTGTGTTGAAATGGATAGAAAATTGGCTCAGCAACAGAAAGCAAAGGGTAGTCATAAACGGTAAGGCATCTAAATGGACCAATGTAAGTAGCGGGGTACCCCAGGGATCGGTACTAGGACCAATTCTCTTTCTAATTTACATCAACGACATAGATGAGGGTCTCACCTGCACAATCTCAAAATTTGCTGACGATACAAAAATTGCAAATAGTGTACTCTCAAAAGAACAAGTTGACGATATGCAACACAATCTAGATAAATTGTCATGTTGGGCTCAAATTTGGCAAATGAGTTTCAATGCGGATAAATGTAAAGTACTACATGTCGGATACCTAAATGAGAAAGCAAACTATTCGATGAATGGCACTCAGCTTAAGAATGTAAACAGAGAAACTGATCTGGGAGTAACAATATCGAGTAACCTAAAACCGAGTCAACAATGTTCAGAAGTTGTTAAGAAGGCAAACAAAATAATTGGCTTTATAGGCAGGTCATTTGAGCATAAATCCAAAGAAGTTATCCTAACCCTTTACAATTCCTTAGTCCGCCCTCTTCTGGAATACTGCGTTCAATCCTGGTGCCCTTATTACCAAAAAGATATAAACAAGCTAGAACGAGTTCAACGTAGAGTTACCAAAATGATACCTAGCCTAAAGAACAAACCATACGAAGAGCGTCTTAGAGAATTAAATCTATTTCCTTTAACCCAGCGCAGATTAAGAGGCGACTTAATTCAAGTGTTCAAAATCATCAAAGGCATCGACAATATGAACTGTAGTAAGTACTTCACTATCGACCAATCTAATTACACGCGGGGAAACGGTTGCAAAATTATTGGTAAATCTTTTAACTCGCACGAATCTAAGAATTTCTTCTTCAATCGAGTTGTCAACTTGTGGAATGGGCTTCCCCGAGACGTTATAGACTGCAGCACCGTTGATTCATTTAAATTCCGCCTAGACAAATATCTCGCATCAAACCCGCGACTGACTGCGTTTGTAAATGAATAACTTTATCCTCCCCTCAGTTACTAACCCATATGTCCCCTACTAACTTCCTAGTCCTGCCACGTTAGTGGCAGGGCAGTAGTTCCCTTACCCACTCTAAACCACTGTTTGGACACTTGATCCTCAGTGTTTTGGAGGACAAGCAGCCTAGAAGGGTCACTAGATCTGTTGTTGCTTGATTTCCTTTGTACTTTGTACCTGCATTTTTTCACCCAATTTTGTTCATCCATTCTCTCCACATGTCCATACCATCCCAGTCTACTTGTACGCATCACCTCGCTAATACTCTTTATACCTAAACGTCTCCTCAGCTCAATATTTGTTATTCTATCCTGTAGCCTGGCCCCACACATCCATCTCACCATTCTTATCTCGTTACATTCCATTCTGTTGACATCCTCTACTTTAACGGCCCATGTTTCTGAGGTATACGTTATTGCACTTCTAACACATGAGGCATACATCTTTCCCTTCAGGGGGAAAGGCATTCTTTTCATGGTCAGGATTGGCAGCAGTTCTCTGAACTTCCCCCAGCCACACCTAATTCTAGCAACAGTGGCAGCCTCGGCCCCACCACCGATCTTCTTCTTGTGTTTGGAGGTGCGCGGCGTCGCTCTGACCGGCTGTGTTTACATGCGTCGGACGCACGGCTTTCAAACAAGCTTAACCCTTCCCGCCCGGGCAGCATTTTAAAATGACACCGCGGCAGCTGGGCAGGAGCCCGGGTGTCCCCTTGGAATCCGTAAGCTTGAAAGCCTATTAAGCTTGTTTTGAAAGCCGCGTGTCCGACGTATGTAAACACAGCCGGTCGGAGGCGACGCGCGCACCTCCAAACACAAGAAGATCGGAGTTTGTTATTGTGTTGTCTCCTAAAACAAATTCAGTGTTGAAAAAGTGTCCCATATTGCTAACATCGACTCGAAACTCTCTCCACGGAAATCGTCATCACAACTGAACCAGTTGACTTAGAGAGCTCTACTCAACGCCAGTCTACAGATTGGAAACAGCAGTACGTTTAGAGATGCGTGGGCATTTTCTAGCAGTTAAAAATAACAAAGATACGGGTAGCCTATTAAACAGGCTGGGAAATTAGTGTTGCGGATCTACTTGCCCCGGGCTAGTGACATCTGAAATTTACTTGCCCTGACAGTCTTTTCACTTGCCCTGACACATTTTTTACTTGCCCTGATACATCGTAAGGAATTTCACTCATTAAGTACCACATACATTCACAAACATGCCACCAGCTTCTATAAATTGGATGTTATGTCCACCCTACATATTGAATTTTGGGAAACTTCATGCATTACTAATGTTATGGAAACATCAAGAGTTTTTGGTACAGCACATTGATGGTAAAACATTGAAACTAAGAAGAGGACAATGCAGGTTTCCATTTATTTACCTATCTCTTAAACCTCTCCTATTCTGGGGTGCTCAGGGCTCTTCAATTTAAAAAAAAAAAAATCTCCACTCTCTTTCCTTTCTTCCTTGATTTATGATACTACCAGTTTATCCCCTAACTCCAATAACCAGATTAACTTTTCAGAGGACCTTTGGCATGGCTTTATTTCACCAAGTGATATGTTCTCAAGTGTCTCTAATAATATATCTATGTTCTAACATTTCAATCTTTCCCTATTGTTTTGTATTGTCAAGCCATCTTCCTTTGTCAGGCCCTCAGACTTTATCCTTAAATATAAGTTTTACAGAACTTCATATTAGCATTGACTCCTTGACACTTTTACTGTCAAAACCATTAGCACTGAAATTACATTTCAAATTTTCCCTTGTAAGCATTGATCTCTCGTTATACTGTGTGCATAGTGTGATAGGATATTCTCAGTAAATGTACCTTCTCTCACCTAATTTTATCTTCAACTTCCTTCCCCTACATGATTTTGTTAAAGTATATTTTCAGTAAATGTTCCTTCTCCCACCTAATCTTATCTTCAACTTCCTTCCCCTACATGATTTTGTTAAAGTATATTTTCAGTAAATGTTCCTTCTCCCACCTAATCTTATCTTCAACTTCCTTCCCCTACATGATTTTGTTAAAGTATATTTTCAGTAAATGTTCCTTCTCCCACCTAATCTTATCTTCAACTTCCTTCCCCTACATGATTTTGTTAAAGTATATTTTCAGTAAATGTTCCTTCTCCCACCTAATCTTATCTTCAACTTCCTTCCCCTACATGATTTTGTTAAAGTATATTTTCAGTAATGTTTCCTTCTCCCACCTAATCTTATCTTCAACTTCCTTCCCCTACATGATTTTGTTAAAGTATATTTTCAGTAAATGTTCCTTCTCCCACCTAATCTTATCTTCAACTTCCTTCCCCTACATGATTTTTTTAAAGTCTAATCTTGCGCAGTTTCACGTCTTCATTTTTCTCATGAACCTGAAACTAGTACATTGTCATCATCGATTGGCTTTCATATGGGATGAGAGGCAGACTACTGATTCTCTTACTAGTCCTTATATATTTGTCTTTCACTCTTTGTATCGTACTGTAAGTAATCTTGTCCTCAATTTCTACCTCTTGAATCTCAGTTCTTGAATGCAAATAATCAATATATTAATTTATTAAGGTGAAACAATTATCATGAAGACATGCATATCATTATCTTTAAACTAGCTTAATAAGTGTTAGTAAAGCAGGAGAGGAAAATTATTATTTCTTAACTATTTTGATATTAGTTAAACAAAATGTTTGCGAGATACAGCCGGCTGTTACTTTACTGCCTTCAATGCCTCTTATAACACTAAGGCAGGATGAAGCTTATTATCTGAGAGATAACCCATTCATATGGCTTCAAATTGGATAGGTTCCGCTTTAGAACATATGTAGTAAGCATTGCTTGGGAAACAAGGTTGTGGATATGTGGAATAGATTGTCTAGTGCAGCGATTAGCTAAGGAATGGTAAGATATTTCAAAAGACAGCTGGATAGTCATATGAATGATATGGGCTGGGTGTAAATGGGATCTACCTCGTGTAGGCCGGTCAGCTTTATGTAGACTTCCGATTTCTTATGTTCTTTGGTCCCTTTTGATAATGAACACTACGTATTGGACTATTGGTGTAACACAAGTTGCTTCATGTTTGTTTTTATTGGAATTTAGTTAGACAGAGATTTGTGAACATTCAACTTATTTTTTGAATTTGTCTTACTTATTCGGCTATCATATCCTTAACATTTATTATGTTCTATCCAACAACTAACTCTACTCATATTAGATCCAACATATTAGATCATATTTTACAATTTCATGAACGATTTTAATTTACAGCCAAATCTACCCCCTAACCTATCTTGGTCAACCCAAAACAATTGTATAGTATTGTAATGCTCACCTTAAAATAGCCCTACCTAACCTATCCTAACCATATAACTTCTCTAATTTCCTCCTCATGTCCCTGTCCTCTTTCGTGGTCATCTGTGCATGAAAATTATGAAAGTTAATTGAAGACTGCCAAAAGAGATGTGAAATAAAGCTAAAAGGTAAATATTTCTCTGTATGCCTCATCCCCATAACCCTCTTTGATATTTACATCATCATCATCATCATCATCTCCGACGCCTTGCTTCCCCCTGGGAAACCCCCACTAGAGGATGGCCATGACAGAAACGTCTCCAAGCTACTTTGTCAAGACATGCCTCCTTTGCCCGTGCCACAATGCCCCTTCCACTACGTGGAAGTTTTTCTTCAATATATTTTTCCACTTTCTTTTCCCATACCATAGGTGGTCTTCCACTACTAGCAGTTCCACGCACCTGACTCCCATATATCTTTCTTGGCATTCTGTCTTCATCCATTCTCTGAACATGACCATACCACCTCAAAGTACTTCTCTTTATCCACTCAACCACACCACAATCAATGCCCAAAGCCTGCTCTTCCATTCCAAAGGACTCGTACACTTCCCTATTACTTGGCCCATCTAGCCTATTCATGCCAGCTGCCATTCTGAAAAAGCTCATCTCCACAGCTCTTAGTTTGAAGAGGTCCTCGTCACTTGCCGTCCATGTCTCGCTTCCATACGAGAGTGTTGGGAGCAGCACACTGTTTCTCAGTGACTTTTTGACTTCCTGGCTAACCATTCTTCCTTTGAGAATACTATCAAGTTCTCCAATCACTTTTCTCCCTTGCATTTTTCTCTCTTTTATCTCACTCTCCATTTTACCATATTTGCATAGTACAGCTCCCAAATACTTGAAACTTTCAACCTCTTCTAGTACAGTACTTCATTTTTCAATTTTATTTTACAACTTTTCTTGTGTTCTTTCTTGATTCTATATTTTTCCTTAAAATCTATGGTTTCATGCATTCTTCTCTCAAACACCATTACCTTACATTTCCCTACATTGACCTTTAACTTTCTCTTTTCACATACCGTCAAAGTCAGTGACCACTCTCTGAAGTTCTTCAGCATTTTCCGCCAACAGGACTGCATCGTCCGCATATAGGCATGTTAAAATCTTCCATGTTCTTCCCTCTGATTCCAGTCTAGCTCCCACACCCATTGATACAGCCCTACATTCCCTAATCACTCCATCCATGTATATATTGAACAACCAAGCTGACATGACACATCCCTGTCTTACACCTACATTGACCTCAAAACTTTCACTTAACTTATCCCCTATAGTCGGGCAGATATGTCAAATAGATGTTCACTTCCGGAAGAAAGCATGAAAATTTGTCTATAGGGGTTTTTGAGTATGCTGAATCCGATTTTAATGGGATCCACGCTGGCAAACCAAGGGTTCCCACTCAAAATTGACATTGAAAAAAAATATATTAAAAAAAAACCGTTTGTCATAGTCAACCTATATTGTTGTGGTCTAGCCACGTTAATCCGTCCATATTTATGTGCAGTATGTGCCTCATGTATTTGACAATAATGACATATCCAAGGATATCAAAGGAAGGATATAAGGGTGAACGATTTTATTTAAAACTCCATCCGAACATTAATGAATATATCTCTTTTCATTTATTTTTCAGGAAAATCATATCCATTGTGCATGCATACATATGCATTAATATGATGATGTGTTTAATTTGCAGAACTTGCCAACGTTCATCATGATTAGCCTTCAATAATTAATCAGGTCTAACTAAACCTTTGATATAGATTTCTGATTAATATTGAAACGAACGTAACAAATGTTTCTAATCTTTTCAGGAATCGAGATGGATGGTGTCTAATACAACCAAGCTATATGGAGTGATGGCAACCAAGAAAATAAAGCTTGACAGTACTTCTGCCCATCACCCGGTATTAACCGAAACAGACTGGACGATATGTGCTATGTGCCAGAAAAGTTCAACTGAACCCCTGAGAGACCCGTCCCAATGTAAGAATGTAAAATAGTCCAAAGGCTATGAATCGTTAGCTGAGCACATCCAGGAGCTACACTCGCTTAGTGCACTGCCAATGAACATACAGTTGTCACGTTTGGATGACGGTCAAGGTATCGCTGCAACCCTCTTTCAGCACAATGCAAGATGGCACAAAACATGCTACATGAGGTTTAACCAAGCCAAAGTTGAGCGTGCTCGCAAGAAGGTTGCCAAACTAGAAGATCCTGAACCGAAGACTTCTCCACTCAAAGGTAGACTGCGTTGTGCGTTTCCTGCCAAGCTAAAGAAAGTCTCTGCTTCTTTTGCGATGAAAAAATGGAGGACACTTATCACAGAGCAGCCACACCACGAATGGACGCAAATGTTCGGAAGATGGCAACTGAGCTTCGTGATACCCGGCTACTAGCAAAGCTGTCCTCTGGAGACATGACTGCAATAGATGCGATATACCACAAACAGTGTTTGACTGGCTTCAGCAATAGATATCGTGCATTCACCAGAAAGTGGAATCGAAGGAAGATTCAGATCTAGCCCCTGATGCCTTCGCAGAATTGGTGTCCTACATTGAAGAGACTCGTCAGGTAGATGAGCATGCGGAAAACATATTCAAGCTGTCAAGCCTCGTACAACTCTACAGATCACGACTTAAGCAACTTGGCGGCGATATGTCAGAGCGCACAAACTCAACTCGTCTGAAGGAGAAGCTTCTCGCACGAATTCCCGAGTTGGAAGCACATAAAAGCAAGTATGAGGTCATGCTCACGTTTAAGAATGACGTTGGAGATACCTTGTTGGAGGCCAAGAAGCGGGACCCTGAGAGTGATGCTGTTGTGCTCATGAGAGCTGCAAACATAATCAGGAAAGAGATCTTTCAGAAACACTACACATTCACGGGATCGTTGCTAGACGAGCAGTATAAGGATAATCCAACTTCCCTACTTGCTTTGGTTCAGATGATTCTTGGAGGTACAAACATCCAAAACCAGACGGAAAACAATCAGGTCGTGAAAACAGCTGCAATATCAATAGTTGAGCTGCTCACATTCAACACTCTGAAAAGTAGCAGGAAAGAAGCCACTGCTCTACAGACTCGACACAGCCTGGAACGAGAAACTAGACTTCCTTTGTTGTTGTTGTTGTTGTTGTTCCCTAAGCTGCCTGGCCGAACAGCCCCGAGTCCCTGAGAAAGGCCATGGCCACGATCGGGCTTTCCCACAGAGCTCTCATTGAGTGTAGATTGTGTTGTTGGCGTAAGTGGTTGTGTGAAATGCAGTCTTCTATGATGTGTTTAATGGTATGGGGTGCTGTGTTACATCCCGGGCAGGCGTCGACAACGGAGTCATCCAGTCTCTTCTGATAGCTCAGGAGAGCTGGATGGTGTCCGCATCTCAGCCTGGCCAGGTGGACTCTGTCCTCGCGAGGAAGGGAGGATTCGGAAGGATGGATTTCGGGAGGTCGTGCATGCAGCTGTGTGTTGTCTGTGAGTGAGTGGATGGATCGGTGAGAGATATGAGTATGGATGTGCTTCTGGAAGTTGGTTCGGGGTGGGCAGGGAGGGAGAGAGGACAATAATTGTGTGTGATACCGTGTGCTGGGTGTTGTTTTGATATTTCTTGGTGTCTGTGGGTGTGTTGCCATGTAGTTTAGTGGGTGGTCTTGGTTCGTGGAGGCTGCTGCCAGGAATTGAGTGCCTCTCATGTCTTGCTAAGGCAGCCTCCCAGAAGCTGGGTGTGCTCAACCGCCTTAGGGGGTTCTTTTCCCCTGTACAGCTTCTTGCTCTGTACAGGGGCATAGTGCGCCCTTGTATTGAGTATTGTTCACATGTGTGGGGAGGTTCCTCTCACACTGCTCTCCTAGACAAAGTTGAAAGGAAGGCCTTTCGTATCATTAACTCCCGTCCACTCACCAACTCTCTGCAATCTCTCTCTCTCCGCCGCAATGTTGCATCTCTCTCGCTATTCTATCGCTACTATAATAATCAGTGTTCCTCAGAGCTATCCCAGTGCATACCACCTCCTTTACGTAGGGCACGTGGTACCCGTCTTGCAACTCAATCCCACCCCTACTCTGTGCAACTCTCCAACCCAAGAGTGAAACGTTACTCTCAAACTTTCTTCTACTCAACAGCTGAGCTCTGGAACTCTCTCCCAGAATCAGTCTTTCCCTCTTCCTATGACTTAAATTGCTTCAAACTCCGTGTCCAGGCATTTTGGCTCGAACGTCCCTTGATTTTGGCCCTGTCACTCTTTCAACTATGGGGGAGGCACTCGCTATAGGCAGTTATGCCTTTTGCCTCCCTCAATCACATAGAAAAAAAAAAAAAAAAAAAAAAAAAAAAGATGGTCTTTGACTTTGAGGATTTTGGTTTCTTGATGTAGGTGATCTGTGGGTGCAGTAGCTGTGCAGCCTGTAATGATCTTCAGGGCTTTGTTTTGAATAGTCTGTAAGGTCTTATGATGTGTTTCAGCTAGGTTAGAAGCCCAGGCTGGGCTTGCGTATTCCATCACTGATCTTATGTATTGTTTATATACTGTGGTGGTAGTTTCTTTGTTGTGTCCAAATTTTGTGTGAGCAAGTGACCTGAGGGCGTTAAGTCTGGGTGTCAGTTTCTTTTAATGTTTGTGGTGCTGTTTGAATGTCATATGAGTATCATATGTTACTCCTAGGATTTTGGGTGTGTGTATGTGTTAGGGGTGTGTTGTTTATGGTGAGTTGAGGGATGTATTCGTGTTCTCCTGTCCAACTTGTGAGCAGGGTTGCGGTGGATTTGGCTGGGGCTAGATTAAGTCTGTTTGTAGTGCACCAGCCATGTAGTGTGTTGAGATAGGGTTGAAGGAGATCTGTTGCTCTTTTTGGGTCATGGTGTGTGCATGTGAGTGTTATGTCATCTGCATAGGAGGCTAAGTTTATTTGGGGCGTATTGGGTGTAGTTGTTGTTGTTGTTGTTGTTCCCTAAGCTGCCTGGCCGAACAGCCCCGAGTCCCTGAGAAAGGCCATGGCCACGATCGGGCTTTCCCACAGAGCTCTCATTGAGTGTAGATTGTGTTGTTGGCGTAAGTGGTTGTGTGAAATGCAGTCTTCTATGATGTGTTTAATGGTATGGGGTGCTGTGTTACATCCCGGGCAGGTGTCGACAACGGAGTCATCCAGTCTCTTCTGATAGCTCAGGAGAGCTGGATGGTGTCCGCATCTCAGCCTGGCCAGGTGGACTCTGTCCTCGCGAGGAAGGGAGGATTCGGAAGGATGGATTTCGGGAGGTCGTGCATGCAGCTGCGTGTTGTCTGTGAGTGAGTGGATGGATCGGTGAGAGATATGAGTATGGATGTGCTTCTGGAAGTTGGTTCGGGGTGGGCAGGGAGGGAGAGAGGACAATAATTGTGTGTGATACCGTGTGCTGGGTGTTGTTTTGATATTTCTTGGTGTCTGTGGGTGTGTTGCCATGTAGTTTAGTGGGTGGTCTTGGTTCGTGGAGGCTGCTGCCAGGAATTGAGTGCCTCTCATGTCCAGATGGTCTTTGACTTTGAGGATTTTGGTTTCTTGATGTAGGTGATCTGTGGGTGCAGTAGCTGTGCAGCCTGTAATGATCTTCAGGGCTTTGTTTTGAATAGTCTGTAAGGTCTTATTGGGTGTAGTTATATCGTGCATGTACAGATTGAAGAGTGCGGGCAATAGGACGGATCCTTGTGGGACTCCGTTTGGAAAGTTTCTGATTTTAGATGACTGACCGGCAAAAGATACGTGTGCACATCTGCCTGCTAGGAAGTTGGCCAGCCATCGTTTTGTGTTGTTGTGCATGTTTGTGTTGTAGATTTTGTTTGTTAGGTTGTGGCGGGGGATGGCATCGAAGGCTTTACTAATGTCGAGTGTGGCTAATAGTGATCTGTGTGGTGGTCTAGCTGAATTGATGCCGTCGAAAGCTCTTTGTGTAAGGTCTGTGAGAAGAGTGTTTGTGGAGTGCAGTGGCCTAAAGCCATGTTGTGTTGGAGCTAGGGGTAGGTCAGGTGTAATTAGTTGTAATACTAGGCGTTCCATGACTTTGGAGGGGGAGCAAAGGAGTGTGATGGGGCGGTGCGAGGAGGGTAGCGTGGGGTCTTTGTTGGGTTTGGGGAAAGTGATGATGATACCATGCTTCCAAATGTCTGGTATTGTGTTGTGTGAATAGCTGTAGTTTGATATGTTAGTGAGTGCTTGTATGCCTTGTGGTCCCAGGTGTCTGAGGTGTATGTTGCTTATGTTGTCTAGGCCACAGGCGGGTGAGTGCTTGAGATTGTTGATGATATGCTTTGTCTGGTGATTGGTGAAGGGTGTATAGTCAGGGTCTGTGGGGAATTGTCTCTTACGTCGGATGACACGTCGGTCGTCTTTGTGAGGTTTTAGGTGGCTGACATGTGAAAAGTGATTGATGAGAGTGTTTGCTTGTTGTTTACATGAAGGAGTAGAGTCTGTTGTTGTGATTGCAGCATGTGATTGTGTTGTGTTGCTGTTGGAAAGTGTGATGCTGTTTAGTGTTTTGTATAGTTTTTTGGGGTTTGTTTTGTGATCAAGTGTTTGTAGGAAGTTATTCCAATTTAGTTTTTGTTGTTCTTGTATTTTGTTGTTAGTTTGGGTGTTGAGTGCTTGAATTTGTTGTGTGATGTCTTGTGTGTGGGGTGCTGGGGAGTGTTTCAGTATGTCGCGTTGACTGATGAGGTTTTGAATTTCTGGTGTGAAGTTGGGGTTGTGTCTTTTTCTGTTACCTCTTGGAATGTGTTTCTTGTCAGCGTTTTGGATAGTTTTATTGAGTATGTGTACAGCATTGTTGATGTTAGTGATGGGTGTACTGTTTAGAGTTGTGAAGTGTTGTTCTGTCTCATTTGTGAATGCTTCCCAGTTAGCTCTTTTATAATTGGTGTATGTGTGTTTGTGGCTAGCTGGGGTGAGTCTGGTTTTGGTGGTGATAATGATCGGGAGGTGGTCAGAGCCTAAGGTTCTGACCACCCTCCAGGATGTTGTGGGGGCGAGTTCTGGGGAGCAAAAGGTGATGTCTGGAGATGATGGGTTATAGAGGGCTTGGTGAGGAATATGGGTATGTTGATGGATGTCGTTAAGGATGATGAGGTTATCGGTTTGGTTTTGTAGTACCAGCCCTCTGTCTGTGTCGGGGTTGTCGACAAACCAGGCCGACGTCTTGGCGTTGAAGTCACCACCCAGGATGATGTGTGGGGTGTGTGGGGTGTTTGTGATGTGTTGTAAGTGTGGTCTGTATTCATTTGGTACTGTAGGGGATGTTTGGGGAGGGATGTATGTGTTTATGATGGTTATGTTGGAGTTGTTGCCAGTGCGTATTTTAATTGACTGTATTTCTGTTGTGTTATCATTTGGGGGGAGGAGTGATTTGGTTTGTACACTGGTTACTATGTATGATATTTCTTTGTGTACCAGGGTGATGAGTCCACCGCCCCCGCCGACAGCCCGGTCTTGTCTGATGGTGGTGAAATTATGAAATGTGGGTGTTTTTTGTGTTGTGCGGAGTTTTGTTTCTTGTAAGATGGCAATGTGTATGTTGTGTTGTTTGATGAAGTGTGAGAGTTCGTGTTTCTTTGTGTTGATGCCATCTATGTTCAGTTGAAGAATGTTAATGTTATGTGCACGATGTATGTTGGGTGCTGCTGCACGAGGATGGGGTGGGGGTGGGGGTGATGGGGGGGGTGGGGGTGAGGGAGGGGCTGGGGGTTGGGATGGGTGAGGTGGGGGTGGGGATTGGGGAGCAGGAGATGGGGGTTGGAATGGATTAGGATGGGGTGTGGTGTGTTGAGTTGAGGATGTGGATGGTATGGGAAGGTTAGGTGGGTTAGGGAGGAGAGGTGGACGGGTTTTAGGGGGGGGAGTGGATGATATGGGAAGGTTAGGTGGGTTGGGGAGGAGAGGTGGACGGGTTTTAGGCGAGGGATTTGACTGGGAGAGGGAGGGGCATGAGGAACAGGTCCAGGTGTTTGTGTAGTGTTTCTTGGAGGCAAGTGTTGTGCAGGTGAAGTGGGTCCAGTTCCCACATGAATTGCAGAGAACTGAACCCTTAGTATGGCGACTCGAAGTGATGGGTTTTGAGCAAGTTGGACATATGTATGTGAACGTGGGTCCTGGGTTGCTCTCAATGTCTCCGGCTAGAAGAAGTCTTCGAGAAATGACAGCCGGAGAGTAATTTCTCGGTGTAGGAAAAACTGTGTGATGTGTGTGTGTGGTGTGAGAGGTGTGGAAATTCCCGGCGCGACCGAAGCCGCTCCAAGGACCCGTGCCCCCAGGGAGGGGGCAGGGGATGGTTGTGACGGTTTGGCTCCCGAAACTGCTCCCCGCGGCCGGCATCCGGTTTTCCTCCACTGGTCGTTGATTTTGTCTTCGGCTGTGGAGGGTCGGCAGCCATCCGCGGTTGGCAGCCTCGGGAGGTGGCCCCACGGCGTAGACGCCGCCACATCAGGACCTTTGTACCTTGGGTTGCTGATCCACAACAAGACCCGAAAGCGTGACTTGATTGACACTCTTTTCGAGAAGGGATTGTCTGTATCATATGACCGAATACTACAGCTGTCCACAGATGTAGCAAACAGTGCATTGACCTCGTTTGAAGATGCTGGGGTTGTGTGCCCAACAGTCCTGAGAAAAGATCTCTTCACAACAGGCAATCTCAACAACATAGACCACAATCCTACATCGACTTCAGTACAAACTGCGTTCCATGGAACAGCCATCTCTCTGACGCAGCATGTTACGAATGAATGTGCAGGCACAGAGCTCCAGAACAAACCTCTCATCCACAAGGACACACCAAGCGCAACGAAGATCAAGCCAATCATGGACTCGTACAGTACTGTCCCACCAGCTACATTCCCAACCGATAACCCTACACCATGCAAGACTGAGGGACAAGCTGTCCCCGAAAACTCACCAGTCGACTCAGATGAGCTGCAGATCTCATGGGCACAGGCAGTTGAGAAGCTGCTGGAGAAACCTGAAATTAATTCAGATGATAACATCTCTTGGTCCGCACATTTTGCAGCATCACAAGATTCCTGCCCCAGACCACCAGCGATATCCGGGATCATGACATTATTCCGAGATAATGCGCATTCTTTGGCGATGGTAAAGCATGGCATGGATGTAATCGCTAAAGCTACCGAACATGTGCATCCAGGACAAGTCCCGATATTGACTGTTGATCAGCCGCTGTATGCCATCGCCAAGAAGATACAGTGGACCTGGCCAGCTGCCTATGGCGAAGACAAGTATGTGGTGATGATGGGTGGATTGCATATAGAGATGGCATTGCTGAAAGTTCTGGGAGATTGGCTAGATGGCAGTGGATGGTTGATTGTACTGACGACTGCAAACGTTACCACAGATGGTAGGGCTGATGCTCTTAGGAAGGGATCATTCACAGCACGTTCTCAGTGGGCTCATCAAGTAACAGCTGCTGCACTGTTTTGCTTACGTAGCCAAGCCTACAATTCATACAAAACAGAAACAGAGGCAGACGCGAGGCCTGTGATGCCATTCGAAGACTGGTGCACACACATGGAGACGCAGCATCCGCAGTTTCGGTACTGGAGCAAAACCTTCAAACTTGAGGCGCTCTTCCTCCAGTTCATGCAGTCACAGCGTGAAGGAAACTTTGAGCTCTACATTGGCACACTGGGAAGAATTGTGCCATGGATGTTTGCCATGGATCACTTCCACTATGCGAGGTGGTTGTCTGTTCATGTGCGAGATCTGCTGCAGCTACAGCGTGAATGCCCAGCAGTGTGCAACGAGTTCAAAAAAGGACACTTTGTGACACAGAAGACAACTCATCGCTTCTCCATGATGGCACATGACCATGTACACGAGCAGCTCAATGCTGTGTTGAAAGGGGATGGTGGAATAATCGGCATCACTGAAAATGAATCAGTCCTCAGGCGGTGGATGATTGCCGGCCCCGAGATGGCCAGGATCATACATGAGGTGGAAGTGAGCACATCTCAGAAGACAACCCACAATGATCGACACCATGAACAAACTCTGACCACACAAAAGAGATTTGCAACAAATGTCCAAAGCGTGATAGATGTTCTGAATGAATTGGGTAATCCCTTCACAGAAACGAGCGCTGATCTCCTCACACTGGACACGAAGGTCATCATGGCTGATCAAGTCATCAAGAACTACTCAGAAGCTGAGGAAATAGGAAGGACTCAATACAGCACCTTCGTTGATTTGCGAGTTGTGAAGATGGAGAAGCCTTTCAATGACACTATTCCAAAGAACAAGCTCCAGATGTTCAAGTCAGGAGAACGGAAAGTGTCTTCGAAGATAAAGTCCTAAATGTCCAACATGAAGAGCAACCTGCAGCTATTTTCGCGAATGTATATCTCTTGTCAAGCACGAAATGGTGAGATGGACATTTTCTTCCAGCATGAGAACCACTCGTGGCCAACGTCTCTGGCTGAAAACAACCTGATGCGTCTCGGAGACAAGGCTGACTTGCTGAAGTGTCTGGAACCGCTAGCACCACGTCCACAGACCACACCTACTGTGGACGTGAAGATCTTTGATGGTGCCGCCCTCGTCCATAGGTTGGATCCGAAGACTGCCACAACATATGTGAAAACGTTCAAAGACTATGCAGAGTATGTCTTTGTCCCGTATCTGAAGAGGCAGCTTGAACATGCTGCACGGGTAGATGTTGTATGGGATACCTACATGGCTGACAGTCTGAAAGCGCACACCAGAGAGGGCCGAGGTACAGGAGAAGCTCTTCGTGTGTCTGAGAAAACACGACTCCCACACAACTGGAAAAGTTTCTTGCGAGTTGACAGCAACAAGACAGAACTCTTCAGGTTTCTAGCCACAGCCATTGAATCTGAAGCAACAGCAACATGGAAGATGCTGATCACAACCAAGGGTCAGAGTGTTGCCTCATCCACAACACTGGATGCTTCTGACCTGCATCCATGCTCACACGAAGAGGCAGACTACCGAATGATGCTCCATTGCTTCCATGCGTACAAACTTGGCATGAAGAAGATAATGTTGCATGCCACTGACACGGACGTACTGGTTCTTGCCATTGTGACTGCAATCGACATGGCAGATTGTGAACTTTGGTTAGCTTTCGGACATGGTGCCCACTTCCGTTATAATGGAGCTCATATTGTTGCCAGTGAGATGGGCAGTGATTACTGCAGAGGCTTGCCATTCATGCATGCATTGTCAGGCTGCGACACGGTGTCGTCATTCAGCTCCATCGGTAAGAAGACCGCCTGGGAAGTATGGAAATCACTTCCACAAATCAACGACGTATTTCATCGGTTGTCAGATACTCCGGATGAAGTGACAGAAGCTGACATGAAAGAACTCGAGAGATATGTGGTCCTGCTCTACTGTCGCACATCACAGCTCACTGAAGTGAATGAAGCAAGGAAGCAACTCTTCTCCTACGGTAATCGGAATCTGGAAAACATCCCGCCGTCACGTGCAGCACTGCTACAACATGTAAAGCGAGCGGCTTACCAAGCAGGACACGTCTGGAGACAGGCTCTGAAGGCCAGTCCTACTCTTCCAAGTCCTTCCGAGTGGGGATGGAAACTAGACAGCGAAGGAATCTGGGTGCCCTTATGGAGTACCCTCCCTGAAGCATCAAAGGGGTGCAGAGAACTTGTCAAGTGTGCCTGCAAGAAACGCTGCACAGGACGATGCCAATGCTCCAAAGCCAGTCTCCCCTGCACACAGCTCTGCTTCTGTGGTGGACAGTGTACACCAAGGGACATGTTCTAATTGGTAAATAGATGATCCAATAATGCTTATTGATTGTTATATTGCTATGTTTAGTCGGGCAGATATGTAACAATATGTTTCATTGACGAATATTCCTACTTTGTCTATAATATCATTAAATTTAATTTTCACTATCATATGTGGCACGTAAAACCGAATCAAAATCTTATGGAAAGCATATTTGTTGTTTACACAAGTATACTATAATACTCTTTTGCATGATACATATCAAAAAATTCAATTTTGGAATATAACAAGCATCTAATAAATATTCAATGTTGTTAAAAAAAGTTGCAGTCGCAAAGAAATGGCGATTTGACCCCTTCCATGTTCAATGTCAATTTTGAGTGGGAACCCTTGGTTTGCCAGCGTGGATCCCATTAAAATCGGATTCAGCATACTCAAGAACCCCTATAGACAAATTTTCATGCTTTCTTCCAGAAGTGAACATCTTGGTCTTATATTGTTACATATCTGCCCGACTACTACCTTCACATTTGCCATTGCATTCCTATAAAAAGATTTTACTGCCATTAGCAACTTTCCTCCCACACCATATACTGTTAACACATCCCACAGGCCCTCCCAGTCTACTTTGTCGTAGGCTTTTTCCAAATCCATGAATGCTGCATAGTTTTCTGTTTTTGGCCAGATACTTCTCTACCAACAATCGCATTGACGCTATCTGGTCAACGCAGCCCCTGCCCTTTCTGAAACCTCCCTGTTCCTCGCCTATTTTGTCATCCGTTATCTTCTGTAGCCTCTGTGTTACTACTCTTGCGTGTACCTTTCCAGGTATGCTAAGCAAGCTAATTCCCCTATAATTCTTACACTCTTCTTTACTACCCTTCCCTTTGTACAAGGGTACTATCACTGCTTTCCTCCAGTCCTCTGGTACACTTTCCTTTTCCCATGCTAATTTACATAACCTATGCATTATGTCAACAGCTTCTACTCCTCCATATCTCAGCATTTCACCTGGGATGTTATCTACTCCAGCAGCTTTGCCCATTGTAAGTCTATTGATTGCTTCTTTTACTTCTTCTCTGCTTATCTGGCTTTCAACTACCCTGTTTATTCTACCTCTCTCCATTCCTATGGATGAGATCTTTGCCTTCCCCCTACTCTTTACAGCTAAGCTACTAAAATGATCTTTCCATACTTTCACCACACCATCACCCTCTACCACTTCCCCATTCATGTCCCTCATCCTACCACCTGAGACACTCTCAGTCTTCTTCCCTCTGGCTTCTTTCACAGCTCTGTAGTATGCTTTCCTGTCATTCAGAAACTGTTCACTAATCTTTCTCCCATATGCCTCATCTGTCTTACTTTTAGCGTCTTGTATCGCCCTCTTCACTCTTTCTGAACTCTTTCTTCTTTTTCTCTATCTCTTTACTAAACCATGCATTACCTTTCTTCTTCCACATTTTAAATGTTTTCTTCCCACATACTTTCTCAGCTGCTTTAATCATTGAGTCTCTTGTACCTTTCCATACTTCGTCTACAGTATTTCCCAGATCTATCATAACATCCATGTCCTTTATAGTCTCTTTCAGGATGTCCTTGTATTTTGTTGCATTACATTCTTCATTTAATTTTCTCACATTTATTCTCTCTACTGTCAGTTTTCTCTCTTTCCTCTCATATTTCCACTCTTTCCTTATCCTCACTTTTGTCAGCACTCTATAGTGGTCTGATCCCGTCAGCATACCTCTTACAGCTTTTGAATCTAAAATTCTTCCTTTTAGTCCGGAGTCCATCATGGCGTAGTCAATTAGAGATTTCTGTTCCTGCTCACCTTCACCTCTGTGCCATGTATATCTATGAATGTGACGATGTTCAAAAAATGTTAGCCAGAAACATCTCTCTCTCTGCACATACTTCTAAAAGGAAGTCACCATTCATATTCCTACCCTCCACACCCCATTTACCCACTATACCTTCTATCTCCTCGTTTCCAACTCTACCATTCATGTCGCCTACTAATATTACTTGTGTACACTCTTGCCTTTCTCTTATACATTTATTGACTTTATTCCAAAATTTTCTATTTTCTTCTGCACCTTTCCCAGTTTCTTGGTTGACTGGTGCATAGACACACATAAAAGTATACCTATCTATCCCAATCTTGCACTCACACCATACAATTCTTGAGTCCACGCATCCATAGTTTTTCACACACTTCCTCAACCTTTCTGACAAAATTACTGCTACCCCTTCCTTTTTCTTACGTTTATATCCTGCATCCAATCCAGACCAGACAACCCATCCTTCCCCACCCCACAAATCATGCTCACTCTCACCATCCCACACTCCAGAACCAAACAGGTGTGTCTCACCTACCCCACACACATCCACACATCCATCTTTAAGCTCTCGCATCAGACACTCTCTCTTGCTAAAATCATTTATGCCATTGGCATTGAAGACACAGACACGGAGCACGCTTTCCTTCACCCGAACGACGTTTCCACCACTTTTCTGCTTTGTTCCTCCACCCCCGAGGGGGTCCTGGCCGGCAGCATACCGAGCACAGTTATTTCCCAGGAGGACTTGGGGCCTGGACATAATGCCTCCAAACAGGGCGCCGGATTGTCAAAAGTATACTAAAGAAAAACTATATTTACCATGCTTCAATCCTGATTATTGTTAAAACAGGCAAACTAATACGTAAATATATATTTTCAAATAATCTATAAACGATAATCTTACTGCTAACCTTTTTGGTTGACAAGTCTAGCCTATAAAATAGAATACGGAGGTAAAACAATTTTAGACAACATTTCTTGGAACTGTCAGTCTTAGTCTATGTAAAAACAAAAACATACACAATTTAAAAATATAATAGGCCTACTGTTCATTATTAATACAAACCAGAGAGAGAGAGAGAGAGAGAGAGAGAGAGAGAGAGAGAGAGAGAGAGAGAGAGAGAGAGAGAGAGAGAGAGAGAGAGAGAGAGAGAGAGAGAGAGAGAGAGAGAGAGAGAGAGAGAGAGAGAGAGAGAGAGAGAGAGAGAGAGAGAGAGAGAGAGAGAGAGAGAGTATAAAGGAGTACAAAGGAAATCAAGCAACAACAGATCCAGTGACCCTTCTAGGTTGCTTGTCCTCCAAAACACTGAGGATCAAGTGTCCAAACAGTGGTTTAGAGTGGGTAAGGGAACATTGGAAAGGGAATTACTGCCCTGGAACTAATGTCCGTGGCAGGATTAGGAAGTTAGTAGGGGACAGATGGGTTAGTAACTGAGGGGGGGATAAAATAAAGTTATTCATTTACAAACGCAGTCAGTCGCGGGTTTGATGCGAGATATTTGTCTAGGCGGAGTTTAAATGAATCAACGGTGATGCAGTCTATAACGTTTCGGGGAAGCCCATTCCACAAGTTGACAACTCGATTGAAGAAGAAATTCTTAGATTCGTGCGAGTTAAAAGATTTACCAATAATTTTGCAACCGTTTCCCCGCGTGTAATTAGATTGGTCGATAGTGAAGTACTTACTACAGTTCATATTGTCGATGCCTTTGATGATTTTGAACACTTGAATTAAGTCGCCTCTTAATCTGCGCTGGGTTAAAGGAAATAGATTTAATTCTCTAAGACGCTCTTCGTATGGTTTGTTCTTTAGGCTAGGTATCATTTTGGTAACTCTACGTTGAACTCGTTCTAGCTTGTTTATATCTTTTTGGTAATAAGGGCACCAGGATTGAACGCAGTATTCCAGAAGAGGGCGGACTAAGGAATTGTAAAGGGTTAGGATAACTTCTTTGGATTTATGCTCAAATGACCTGCCTATAAAGCCAATTATTTTGTTTGCCTTCTTAACAACTTCTGAACATTGTTGACTCGGTTTTAGGTTACTCGATATTGTTACTCCCAGATCGGTTTCTCTGTTTACATTCTTAAGCTGAGTGCCATTCATCGAATAGTTTGCTTTCTCATTTAGGTATCCGATATGTAGTACTTTACATTTATCCGCATTGAAACTCATTTGCCAAATTTGGGCCCAACATGACAATTTATCTAGATTGTGTTGCATATCGTCAACTTGTTCTTTTGAGAGTACGCTATTTGCAATTTTTGTATCGTCAGCAAATTTTGAGATTGTACAGGTGAGACCCTCATCAATGTCGTTGATGTAAATTAGAAAGAGAATTGGTCCTAGTACCGATCCCTGGGGTACCCGCTACTTACATTGGTCCATTTTGATGCCTTACCGTTTATGACTACTCTTTGCTTTCTGCCGCTGAGCCAATTTTCTATCCATTTCAACACACCGTCTTGTATTCCATGCGCTTTTAGTTTTAGCAGTAAACGTTTGTGGGGAACTTTGTCAAAGGCCTTTTGAAAATCAAGGTATATAATATCTACAGCTTTACTCTCATCGTAGAGGTTGAGGATATCGTGGAAGAAGTCTAAGAGGTTTGTTAAACAGGAACGTTTTTTACGAAAGCCGTGTTGAGTATCTTTAAGTATGTTATTTTCCTCTAAGTGATTTACGAGTCTGTCTCGTATGACCGTTTCTAGCATTTTACATACAACTGAGGTTAAGCTAATTGGACGATAGTTACTGGATAGGGATTTGCTGCCTTTTTTGAATATCGGTGTTACGTTGGCTAGCTTCCACTGATCGGGCAGTCAGGACGCCCAATACACGATTCCACAATTCGCGAAAACCCTAATACACGAGTGACCCCTCGAAAATAACCAAAAACATTAATTACGCGAGGTGGCACCACAATACACGAATCGAGAGCTAAGAAGGGGCCAAATCCGCTATTCCCCCTTGATACGCGAGCACGGTCTACGTTTTGCGAGGCCCAGGCGACGCAGTAGCCGTCTGCGCAGGCCTCTTGGTATGGGCATACACCTGCCTTCCCTCCCGCTTACCCTCCCTCCCTCCCTCCCACAGTCCCGCTCATAGCCACGCGGAACCAAACGTTTGTAGCGCCTGCCATTCGGTAACGTTTTTCGCCATGCCACGCAAATATAAGAAGATTACACACAAAATGAAGGTGGAAGTGTTGGATCGCAAGAAGAAAGGAGAAGGAAACTGTGCAATAGGCCGTTCTATGGGCTTGTCAGAGTCAACTGTGCGTACGATTTGGTCAGGGAGGGAGAAGCTGGAGAAAATCGTGAAGTCCTACGGTGCGTCCATGTTTGACGATAGGTCCCGGAGCAACAACCCAGCCATGGTTGTCATGGAACGCTATCTGACTGCCTTTGTAACAAGAAAATATAGGGAGCAAGTCCCTATTGATGGGCGGTATATAAGGGACCAAGCAAAGGTGCTTTATGCCACTGCTGTCAAGAAGACAAAAACAGGTGAAAATGTAAACTTCAAAGCCTCGAAAGGCTGGCTAAACCGTTTTCTTAAACGTAAAGAACTGAAAAATAGGAAAGTTTCAGGTGAGAGAGGATCCGCAGATCTGGCTGCAGCCAATGAATTTCCAGCAATTTTGAAAACAATACTCGAAGAAGGAAACTATACACGGGACCAGGTCTACAACGTTGACGAGAGTGGCTTGCAGTATAAGTCCATGCCTAAGTCTACCTATCAAAACATTTAAAGCAAGCCAGAGGGAGAAAAATTGACAAGTCCAGATTTACTGTAATGTTTACAATGAATCTTTCCGGCAGTCACAAGATGCGACCAGTAATTGTTCATACCGCTGCCCGCCCTAGATGCTATAAAAACCTACGAGACATGGATGATACAGGCACTTATTGGTATAAAACTGCCAATGGTTGGATGACTAGTGCCATTATGGGAGAGTGGCTACAAAATCATTTTGTGCCTGACGCTCGTATGAAATGCCGGGAATTAGGCCAACCATTCAAAGCACTTTTGTTGATGGACAACGCTCCCTGTCACCCAGAATATCTCAAATTCCTGGATCCGAATGTGCAAATAGTTTTTATGCCACCCAAGACCACCTCCATCATCCAACCATTGGACCAAGAAGTAATTTCGAATGTAAAATTCTTCTATCAAACCCGCCTCTACAACTATCTGCGTGAAAAGACAGACAACTGATGAACTTGATGCCATGGAGTTGGAATTAACATCTGAGGAAGAACCAGGCCAACCAGAACCAGGACGACCAGAACCAGACCAACCACAACATGAACCAGCACAACCAGAACCACAACGACCAGAACCAGACCAACCAGAACCAGACCAACGACAACATGAACCAGCACAACCAGAACCACAACGACCAGAACCAGACCAACCAGAACCAGACCAACCACAACATGAACCAGCACAACCAGAACCACAGCGACCAGAACCAGACCAACCAGAACCAGACCAACCACAACATGAACCAGCACAACCAGAACCACGACGACCAGAACCAGACCAACCAGAACCAGACCAACCACAACATGAACCAGCACAACCAGAACCACGACGACCAGAAACAGACCAACCACAACCAGGACGACCAGAACCAGACCAACCACAACATGAACCCGCACAACCAGAACCACTAGAACAAGATCAAATGACTGTAACACGTTTTTGGAAGGCTTTCACTATTAAGCATGCCATTGACTTCCTACTTCTTTCATGGGCTGACATCAATGATGCAACAATAAATCATGCCTGGCGTGAGCTGACGCCTCACCTCTGCGTTGCCAAGGACGATGACCCAAGGATACAGACGGTCCCCCAAGCTGAGGCTGCAACAGTTGAGGCAGCACGCGCTGTGGCAGGTTTCAACGAGGTTTCTCTGGAAGATATTCGTGAGGTGCAGGAAGCTGGCAATCAACAGTCTGCAGATGACACAGTGGAACAAATAAATTTAGAAGACGCAGCCCATGAGATGAGAAACCAGCAGCCACAACCTGGACCTGCTTTGCCTGAACTGTCAGTCGGGCATCTCAGTCGGATCTTGGCTGCCGTGGACTGCCTTAAACACAGCTTTATGGCCGAGGAGACCTGCCCACTCAGGACACAAGAAGTCATCCTCAACGTAGACAGGGCATTTAGGTTCTATGCTGATCGCTACAACCAGGAAGTTAACCAGCGAACCCAGACGTTGATGACCAGATTCTTACGCCCCCAACAACAACAGCAACAGGAAGAACGGGATGCCGAACCCCAGCCTTCAACCTCCAATGATACCGACGTGCCTGACGATGAGTTTGACGGGTTCATGAGAGAGGCAGAGATAGAAAGGAGACGCTTGGCACTTCAGAGAGTGAGGGAGGCCCGGGAAGAGTCATCGGAGAGCGAGGATGATCCCGGGGATGGGAACGGGGCTGGGGCAGTGTAGCTGAACTCGCCCCGCCTCGGAAGGGGTTTGCCTCGGAGCCCCCACTCTTCAAGGCTACCTAGCCTATCTACTACTAATTTTAAGGTAAGGTTTCATATTTGTATTCATTGTTGTTCTTATATATAAGATATAGACTGTACTGTAGAGCCAAAAATGTCGAAAATAGGGCCAAAAATTCCGAAAATTGAGAGATGTCACCCATATCTAATTATTCCCATTTAAAGTTAGTTCCACAATACACGAATTCACAATACGCGATGCCTCCTGTCACCCCTATTCTCGCGAATTGGGGGTCCTGACTGTAGTTCCAGACTGCAAGGATTTATTGAATAGTAATGTCAGTGGTTTAGAGAGAGAGAGAGAGAGAGAGAGAGAGAGAGAGAGAGAGAGAGAGAGAGAGAGAGAGAGAGAGAGAGAGAGAGAGAGAGAGAGAGAGAGAGAGAGAGAGAGAGAGAGAGAGAGAGTGGGTGAGTGAGTACTGTATATGGGAAACCACAACATTGATTAACGAAGATAGTGTGTCTGTCAAATTGTCTGTTATAGCAAAATTCCGATAATTTGAAAATCCCAAAAGTTCGAGGTTTTGAAGATCAGTATTAGGCTATTAATAAAATGGGGAAAACTGAAAAAATAAAATAAAAATGCGCGCCAGAATCGGCCAAAGGGAGACATGGCTAGGTGCAGACGATGACAATCTGCTACCCCCAACCACCTTCTACGAACTTACACTAATTATCGTATAACACTGTGACCACAGACCAACACCTACAATCTTCAAATTGTTTGCCACCAACAACATCTAAAAGCTTAGCAAGCTTTATAACAACAAATCTTAAGCCTTGCATCCGCTACATGGTTACATTGTTTTAGCCTAACTAGTTGTATTCAATGTTTCTCTTTTATGTATGTATCCATTAATTGAACTTCTTTATGTTATTGTATCAAAGATAAATCAATATTGACAGTACAGTCAGCCCTTCATTTAACAGACTTTTAGGGGGGAAACGAAGTCCGTTGAGTGCAAAAGTCCGTTAAGTGCAAATGACCTCTGAAAAGTGGTTAGGCCATAGCCTATTCATTAATAAAATGACAAAAATTCGGTTTTTCTTACCTTATTTACATACTATGGTACACAATGCTAATATAATTGCCCAATAATATATATAATGCTTATTGTTTGGCATTATGAGTATTGTACATATCAGTAATGGGCGAAATTGTAAATACAGTAAACCCTCGCCATCTCGGACCTCTAGAAGTCAGAAACCCGTACTAGTCGGACTGGCTACGGCCTCTCGGACATGCACTTCGGTATTTCGGACATTTCCGTCATCGTTCCAACAGTCTCTGACATTGTCGGACTTTATATAAGTATTCGGAAAAGGTCCGATATTATATTTTTCAATTCCATTGCATTAGAAATGATTCAAAGATTACAAGAAGTCCAAATAAGACATAGTTATGTTAATGTATAAGGGAGTTACGTAGATGCATTAGAGAGATAGATAGATAGAAAGAGAGAGTTACAGAGGGGGAGTGAGCGATAAACACGAACTATTATGAGACGGACTTAATTGGTTCTGAAAAGACAAAGGAGACTTTTATACTGACTCTTTTTCATGTTATTATTTGTGTGCTAGAAGGATAATATTGTTTTCAATTCCATTGCATTATAAATGATTCAAAGATAACAAAAAGTCCAAATAAGACATAGTTATGTTAATGTATAAGGGAGTTACGTAGATGCATTAGAGAGATAGATAGATAGAAAGAGAGAGTTACAGAGGGGGAGTGAGCGATAAACACGAACTATTATGAGACGGACTTAATTGGTTCTGAAAAGACAAAGGAGACTTTTATATTGACTCTTTTTCATGTTATTATTTGTGTGCTAGAAGGATAATATTGTTTTCAATTCCATCGCATTAGAAATGATTTATAGATTACAAAAAGTCCAAATAAGACATAGTTATGTTAATGTATAAGGGAGTTAGTTAGATGCATTAGAGATAAATAGATAGAGAGAGAGTGGCTAGGGGCGAGCGAGCGATAAAATACTAACATATACGAGACGGACTTATGTTTCTGAAAGACAAAGGAGACATTTTTATTTACTCTCCTTTTCATTTTATTATTTGTGTGTTAGAAGAGTAATATTGTTTTTAATTCCATCGTATTAGAATTGATTCATAGATTAAAAAAAGACCAAATAAGACATAGTTATATATATGTATAAGGGAGATAGATGCATTAAATAGATATATAAAAAAAAAAAAAAAAAATCTCAATTTCTCTGGCGACCCGGACTTTCCTCTTCTAATTCGAAATTTTCCCTCTCTTAAGTCGGACTTCGGACATCTCGGACTGGGTCTCCCCCCCAATTAGTCCGAGATAGCGAGGGTTTACTGTAAACCCTATCCTGGAGACGCCATTTGCATTGTTTACATTTTGGCGTCCCTGTTCAGTCAAACAATACGGTGCAGGGTCTGTTTTGGTACGCAATACTGTAGCCTACTATTTTGGATACTACCAAAGTGTTCATAGTTCGTAATATTTTATGGGATAAATATAAAGCAATATCAAAGTGTGTTTTATTTATTACAATAATACCCAATAATACCATAATATATTATGTGGATGCAAATTTGTAGCCTACGAAATAAAAAAAACGAAAAGGTGACGATATTGTTACTGTACCGAAAGTTCAGTGTACCAGATCGTTGTACCGTAGCGTCAGGCCAAAACGTAAACATGGCAAATGGCGTCTCCAGGATAGTTACAATTTCGCCCATTACTGATATGTACAATACTCATAATGCCAAACAATAAGCATTATATACATTATTGGGCAATTATATTAGCATTGTGTACCATAGTGTTTAGTTTATATGTTACATCTGAGTGTGTGTAGACTCGATATGTCTAAACATTTTGGTTGATTTTAGAGGCCTAATTTACCAGCTGGAGTCCGTTAAATCCGAAATCCGTTAAATCGACGTCTGTTAAATGGAGCGTCGACTGTATATGACGCACTAATAATATCTGCCGAAAACATTACAAAATTTACGATCGATCAGCTGCGTCGTCTTTGTTTATTAAAGGGTCACCGCGGCGAGAAATGTCGGTCTCTGTTTTACTAAAGGCCCACTGTTTTACTAAACGCCCACCGCATCGATGTTTTCGATTATTATCTATCAGTATTTGATAATTATATGACAACTTTTTTTATTTTTTTATTGAAGCATCAACTTAAATAGTAATACAAAAAATAACTTGTCCCCTGGGCAACTGCCGGGCAGACTAGCGTTGCAAATCACTAGCCCGGCAACATATCCGAGCTAGTCCGGGCTGCCGGGCTATACCTAATTTCCCAGCCTGCTATTAAATACATTTTTCGGCCATATCAACCGGATCTCAACGTCCTTAGGAAGGCGAGCCCGGGCGGGAAGGGTTAATAGGCTTTCAAGCTTACGGTGCTCAAGAGCCCATCCGTGTTTCGGGCCCTAGTTTGTTATGGGTGCCTGAGAGCCCTTCCGGGAACCAGGAGTTAAACTGTAACTTTATTGAAGGCAGTAGATTGTTGGCCAGCCTTGCAACAACAACAACAACTTGTAACACATAACACATACGTGTGTGTTATTGTTGTGTGCGTGTGTGTGTGCGTGTGTATTTACCTAATTGTATTTACCTAATTGTAGTTTACAGGAGTTGAGTTAAGCTCGTGTTGTCCCGTCTCTCAGTCTACTTTTTATCCAATTTTTTCTTGAAAATATGGATGTTCCTTGCCCCTACCACCTCCTCCTCCAGCCCATTCCATTTGTCAATACATCTATAGGGGAAGCTAAACTTCCTGATATCGTTCTTGCAGGTAGGTCTTTTTACTTTGTAGCTGTGGCCTCTAGTTATTCCTGTATCCATAATTAATATATCCTCCCTATCCAGCCTCTCCAGCCCCCGGGTACATTTGTACATCATTATCATGTCTCCCCTCTCTCTCCTCTCTTTTAGACTCAGTAGATTTAATTTGTCTAGCCTCCCTTCATATGGCAGTTCTCTGAGACTTGGAACCAATCTAGTGACTGCACTCTGGATTCTTTCTAACTTGTGAACATGCTTCTTTAGATGCGGGGACCACACCACTGCTGCATACTCCAATCTTGGTCTAATCATACTCTTCATAATTTTCGCTACCATGGTCTCATCCAAGTAGTTCAGAGCAACTTTCATATTCCCGGCCATTGCATACATTCCGCTAAAGAGCTTGTTAATATGTTTCTCTGGCGACAAATTATCTTGTATAATCAACCCTAAATCTTTTTCTTTTTCGGCCTTGCTAATTATATTATCTCCCATCCTGTACTCCCAATTTGGTCTATTCACACTTCTTCCCATATTTAACACATGGCATTTACTTATATTAAATTTCATTTTCCACTTGGTGCTCCATTCGTATATTTTATCTAAATCCCCTTGCAGCTCCTCACAGCTACTTTTATTTGTTATTTGTCTCATAATTTTTACGACATCTGCAAACATTGACATGTAAGAGTTTATGCCTATCGGCAGGTCATTCACGTACATAAGGAACATGAGAGGTGCCAACACAGATCCCTGTGGCACACCACTCTCAACTTTCCGCCACGATGAGTAAGTTCCTCTAATGTTGGTCCTCATTTCCCTATCTGTTAAATAGCTCTCCATCCATTTCAGCAAACTCCCCGACACATCCTAGCGTCTCAAGCTTAGATAATAATCTCTTATGTGGTACCTTATCGAATGCTTTGGAAAGGTCTAAGTAGACGCAGTCCACCCATCCGCCTCTCTCTTGGAGTACATCTATCACCTTACTGTAATCACATAGCAAACTGGTAACACAAGATGTCCCTTCTCTGAATCCAAATTGCTTTGGGGTTATTATCTTCTTTCTCTCCAACATTTTCATCCATCTCTTCCTAATTAACTTTTCACAAATCTTGCATACAATACTAGTAAGTGAAACTGGTCTATAGTTTAGAGGGTCCTCAGGGTTTCCATTCTTGTATATCAGAATGATATTAGCTCTTTTCCATTCAACAGGAACCTGTCCTTTATCTAAGGAAGCTTGAATTATGTCCCTCACTGGCTCCACTAATTGCTCTGCACACTCCTTTAAAACCCAGGCAGACACTTCATCCGGTCCCATAGCTTTCCTTACTTCAAGTCCTCTCATCGCAGATAACAGCTCATCTCTAGTTATTTCAATCTTACTAAGACCACTCTCCAGTACTCCCGCCTGTGGTTCGTCAAAACCTTCCTCTCTAGTAAAAACTGACCCCAATTTGTTATTCATTACCTCACACATGTCCGATACATTTTCATACGTCCTAGCATCAACTCTTAATTTAGTAATTTGTTTCTTTACCTTCAACTTACTGTTTATATATTTATAAAATAATCTAGGGTCACTTTCACATTTATTTACTATGTTCTTCTCATAGTTCATTTTAACTTGCCTAATTATGTTAACATATCTATTCCTCTCCTGTTTATATTTATTCCGATTACTCTCAGTGTTCCTTCTTCTTAATCTAGCCCAAGCTGCATCACGCCTACCCAAAGCTCTTTTGCATTTCAAATTAAACCAATCTTTCTGCTTAGTAAAATTTCCAGTTTTATATCTTGGGACAAACAGATTGGTTCCTACTCTATAAATTTCGAGGAATCTACTATATTTACCTTGTACGTCCCGTTCCTTCAAAATAAGATCCCAATCTACTCCCTCTAAATATCTTTTCAAGGATACATAATCAGCTTTACTATAATTTAATCTGTCATTTATGTAGCTATTGTCTAATCTATTGGCATTACTCGAGGTCAACTTCCATTTTAGTAATAGGTGATCACTTTTACCTACAGGACATAGATAGTTTATATCACTAATTTCGTGAGGATCTTTTGTAAAAATCAGATCGAGTTTAGAAGGTTCGTTATTACCCCTCATTCTTGTATTTTCCTTCACATGTTGTGCAAGTACATTTTCCGTAACCAACTCCACTAGCCGACTTCCCCAAGATCTCTGATTTGGCCCTGCATCTCCCGATTCCCAATCAACCTCACTACAGTTGAAATCTCCTACCAAGATCAATCGATTCTTCCTTAAAAGCAATCTTCTCAACGACTGAATCATATCCTCTACCATCTCCTCAAACTCCAACTCCCTCCATGCTCTGGTCTTTGGTGGCATGTAAGCTACTGCTATGTCTAGCTTTTTTCCTTCTATATCATTGAGTTCAACTGCCATTATTTCTGCCTTGTCATTATTTAACTCCACGTGCTTTGCTGTCATAGGGTTCTTAACTAATACTGCCACTCCACCTCCCCTTTTACCCTTTCTATCATTTCTCCATATATTATATCCTTCACTAAACACTATGTTGCTGTCAAAGTCCTGGTTCAGCTTTGTCTCTGTCAAACAGACTATCTGTGGTTGATCTTTTCTTAATATATTATCTAACTCTACCTTTTTACTGTTTATTCCATCTATATTAGTGTAGTAGCACAGTATATTTGAATCCACCTCCTTGTTTCTCTTCCCTCTCTGCCTCCTACCAGGTTCACCTCCTCCTCCATCCCTTCCCTGACCCAGTTCCACCTCCCCCGCTAATTCTATTCTCCTCCCCCTCTCTCTCCCTCTGTTCCACCCTCTCCACCACATCCTGGCTCTCTCTCCGGTCCCCTGCTCCCTGCATTATCTCTCGCTCCGTCTCCTTGCTTTGACTTCGTACTTGTCTCTCTGTCTCTTTCCCTATCACTCCTCTTACTTTCGGTTCTTGGTGGCTCCTGATGTACCACTTCCTTACTTGCCCTTCCCTTATTCTCCAAAAAAAAATCTTCTTTTGCTCTTCAGACAACTTTCCATTCTCTTCATCAGCCTTAGCTTGGAGTTCCCTTAACTATTCCCGTTCTTCTACACTTAGGTCCTTTTTTACCCTTATGATTCAGCTCTGTCGAATTTAATTTCCAGCTCACATTGGCTACTGCTTCTGCTGTTGATCTAAACTTTAGTTCCACTCTTAGTGGTCTCATCTCGCCCTTCTTATATTCCTAACCTTCTCACCTCCTCCAGTTCTTTTACCCATCCATAACCCT
The DNA here is from genome assembly GCA_032716605.1 of Paralithodes platypus. Classification (NCBI taxonomy): domain Eukaryota; kingdom Metazoa; phylum Arthropoda; class Malacostraca; order Decapoda; family Lithodidae; genus Paralithodes; species Paralithodes platypus. Next base: position 81,685,145 of record CM064513.1, on the reverse strand, counting down.
CGTCTAAGTAATCCAGTATCCCCTTGACTTTCACAACATCCCTTTCCTTTCTTACCTTCATATCTGCCAGGTGCTCTTCCACATCTCCAAAGATTACTACACACTTACCTCTATCTATTGTCTCTCTCACTACCTTCTCTTTCTTCTTTAAAACTTGCACTACATTTTTTTCAAACTCTTTCTTTCTCTTTTCCTTTTCTCTCTTCTGCTCCTTCACAATTTCTTCAAGGGCTACCATCGTGGCACTCTCTACCCTTGTCCACTAATTTTTTACCTCACTAATTCCTTTTACTTCCTCACTCAGGTGGCCCTCATATTCCTTAAGCTGAGCCTTGAGTGCCACATTTTCCGCCGCTAACTCGTCTACTCTGGCCATCACTGCCTCTAGGCTGTCACTTACTGGCCTAGGCCTATCCACCCCGCTAGTAACGCCACACATATCGGACAAAACTTCTACTTTAGCCCCTAACTCCTTCCTCCAATTTTCCATCACTCCCCTCCATCTCACAAGACCCATCAATTGTTTTTTCATACTTGCCAACTGATCATCCTTGTCCTCGGTGATAAAGCCTTCAAATTCATATTCTTCCTCATCCCCAGCTAGGCTTTCATGCCTTCCCGCCATCGCGAGGTGGTCGTCTGCCAGCCTAAAAACAACAATCGCCCCACTATCCCATCTCACTCCAGGAACTGTTTTACTTAATCCATATTTTCAATTACTTGGAATATCCAATTACATCTGAATTGCTCATAAAACACCTAATTACTTATTGAAATGCACATACAAATTTCCGGGACAACACTTAGACACTCCTATCAACTTCACACAAGGTAACTCATTATCGGAGAGCAGCTGTGAGGTGTTGACAGCTCGGAGGTGTGTGTTCTTGTGTGGCTATGTCGGCCGTATTGATCGGTCTAGGTAGGGAGTTATTTCTGTATACAATAAAATGTTATTATAATTATACTCTATGGATTTTAATTTCATTTTACCAAATAAGATTTATAATAGTAAAAGCCAAAGAAGAATCCATTAAACTATAACTTTATTGAAGGCGGTATATTGTTGGCCAGCCTAGTACTGTAACAACAACAATTTGTAGCCACACTTGCAGACGACACGTGTTGTTTTTGTTCAACTAAAGATGAGCGGCATTGTTTTTGTGTCAAATAAATGGCATTTCATAGTACCAATGGACTGTAATTGGATATATTATTGACCCCTGGTATGAAGACCAGTAATTATTTTCACCCTAGGAAATAGGTTCTAGTGATATATTCGCCGTGTAAGCCCAGGCCTACTTTATTAGTCATTTATCTATTTATTTGTCAGTATTATTACAGTGGCAACATACCTTCATACCAGGGGTCAATAATATATCCAAATAAGTCCATTGGTACTATGAAATGCCATTTATTTGACACGAAAACAATGCCGCACATCTTTAGTTGAACACACACCGAGAAGAACACACACACACACTCACTCGACATAGCCAAACACCAATAACACACACACGTGTTTCGGTAATGGTACCGCCGGTACACTGATTTTTCATTTGAACTTATAACTCGTTTTATATAAGTTTATTAGTAAATATTATAAAGAATTAAGGGAAGTATATAAGAGATATATAGTACTGTACTTATGATTAAATTATCGTATTTCGACGCTATCGGTCACTCGGAAAATCAGCTGATGAATCTCGGCGCTCCAAATGCGCTTGCCAATATTGAAAGTACTGTATAGGCCTATTCGTCGTATAAGACCACCCATGATTTTGGTGGGATTAGTAAAGGCTTAGAAATGTGTCTTATACGCCAGTATACGGTAAGTGAATGTGTATTCGGACTTATAAACTTCGGACATTATTTCAGCCTTTCGGATTTGTTAGAAAGGTTGAGAAAAATTAAATCGCATTCGGAACCGAAGAGCCGAGTTTCGGACTTATAAACTTCGGACATTATTTCAGCCATTCAGACAAGTCCGAATGGCTGAAGTGTGAAGTTCGGACTCGGCCCTTTCGGACTTTTGACACTTTCGGACAGGGGTCTCCCCCAATTAGTCCAAAAGAGCGGGGTTCTACTGTATATACTGTACAAATATTTCACTGACTAACCTGGTCTTCAGCTTCAGAGTCAGAATCAGAAAAGTTTTCAATTTCATCACCTGACTCTATAGTGCCTGGTCCAATATCAGTAATATTGAACTGTCCCTTGTCACTGTCAGATATTTCCAGCACTTTAACTTCTGTGTGCCTCTCACCCTTCTTGGTACTGCCAGAGTTTTCAGTGAATGGCTCTGGCACTTCAACAACCATGCCACTCACACCACTCATCTTTTCAATCTGTTGGGAAAGGAATTTAAATACATGAATGTGGTACTGTAGGTTGTAAAACATCTGAATACTGTATATAATTGCAAACATTTACCATTGATTAGTGGTTCGTTCATCTATATCATAAATATACTGTATACACATATGGCTCCACTTGTCCTTGGGCAAGGGGATTTCCTGACCATACTCGTCAGCGTAAATAACCAAACCTCTTAGGTGATACTAATAAATAATTCCTTAGAAATGTCATTACAACTAAAGTACTGTATATATATATATTTATTAGTGGCCCCTCCATCATTGACGATTATGCCTATTACATAAGGCACCCTCTTCAAACACTCATTTACCGTAGTTTGAATCTACCGCGCAGAGCATAAAAAATTGAGGAGCCTTCATCATGAGCGCACGCAACCTCACTCATGGTTCGTCATTATAAAATTGGGTACTCACTACGAAAAAACTTCGTAAAAAATAACAAATAAAAAGAAAATAAGAATAACTATTCATAAGCTTTCCATAACTTCGTGGATGTACTTGTGTGGATCTTTGACCAGACGCTGACTTCAGGCGTCATTCTTCCTTCTCTGCTCTCAACCTGCCCTGACGTGTCTCCCCACGCTCCGCTCGTTCCGCATTTGCTGCGTCCCTAGTGAGTTTTTTCTCATTTGTTTACTCTGGGATGTATCGAGTAAGGTTAGGATATGCGTAGCAGGGGTGTCATGGGCGGGCTGCCCGCAGTTCAGTGTATTTTGGGTCGTGTGTCTGGGACGCCTATTTCGGGCGTACCCTCGTCGTCCCGGGGTGGACGCGTGAAACGTTTTCGCGATTTAGCTAGCCTAGTTATTTTGTTGGCTTTAACTACGCGTGATTATGATTCTTTTTATCTTTCTGATGAAGTTGCCTTATTTGTTTGTTTTCTGACGTTCCTAGCGTATTTTTCTTCACTTAGTGAAGTTTTTTCTAGGTCCCGTGTCAGTGCTTCCCTCTCCCGGGTATATTTCTTCGAGGTGTGTTGGCTGCTGTTCCTGTTGTGATAATATTCAGTGCTTTTTGTTTTATTACCACATGTTTAAGCGATACTCCGTCTGCTTAGGCCTAGCCAGCCTCTCGTAGCTTTTTACATGTACAAGTGTTATTGATTTATTGTATAAATATGTACTACTGTGTCATGTGTGTTCTGGATAAGTTGTGTATTGGCTTATTCCAGGCACTATTTGTGTACCTCCGATTGCTTCTGGTTGGTGTGGGTTACCGTTTCCGGCGGGTTTTCTCGATTGCTCCGTGAAAACCCGGCTGGTTCTCAGATTGCGTCTGGTGGGTGTGGGTTGCCTTTTCCGGCGGGTTTTCTCGATTGCACCGAGAAAATCCGGCTGGTTGCTGAGTTTTTATCACGCGTGGTTAAAATAGGCTAGTTTCCCCCGGCGAGTGGTGGCTTGACGGCTCTCCAGAACTGCGTCTCTGTAGTGGGGCCTGTATTCAGGCTTAATATGTGTTTCCCGGCGGAAGGGCGTTACCCGGTTCAACTAGGGGTTCATGCGGACACCTGTTGACGATAGTTCTTCCCGGTTTTGCAAAGCCGTTGACGATAGTTCTTCCCGGTTTTGCAAAGCCGTTGAAGAACTGGGCTGTGTTGTTTTGAGTAGTCTTTCCACCCCGGCGATCTTTTGCAAAGAAGTGGGGATAGGAACAATTGGGGTTAACTTTTCTACTATTTTTCACCCGGCGGTTGAACCTCGGGAGGGTGGGAATCACGGATTTGCAAATTCGGTAGAATTAGCCTAACAATTGAGGGATACATTTAGGTATCAAGACATTCAACTCACGGCGATCTAATGATTAAGATGGGCTTAACCTGGCCAACTGCGTTATAATAAGGAGGCCGGCGTCTTAGTATGGGTTCCCGGTGAACGTTATATCACAGGGAAGACTGCGTCACTTATAAAGAACTGCTCATCTTTATATCATGTCTGAGGATATTCTTAAATCTTTTGGACACGTAAAGTTATTTACAAATCTTTACATACGAACCTACAGGGTAACGAGAGGTAATGGTGGGGTATTACGTCTCGTTGCCCGGCGGTTCATTAACACTTGTGTTAGAACATTGTGGGGTAACCTTATGAGCATTAATTCCTGGAAATTTTCTTTTTTCCAGGGCGGAGTTCCGGCGGATCCTCAGAGGACCAAGTGAGGCCCGGGGGGAGTTAGCTTTTAACCAGTCTCTGCCATGGCTGCTCTAGCCCCTGTTTTTGCTCTTTGCTCAACACCCACATGTTCCGGAATCCCTATTTTTGCGCACACTCTGTGCATTCGTTGTGTCAAATGCTTAGACCGATCACGGGGTTTGTGGGTCACAAAGAATTGTACCTTTTGTAGTCAGCTGGGTGTTAAAGTATTACAGCATGACAATCTGGCCGCGGCGGTTGCATTACGCGAGGTCAGACAACTTCTTACTAATTATGCGACTGCAGTGGCTCATAAAGCATTGCAGTGTGATAACGTAATTCTGTGGGACCGTTTGATGGTTCAGTACCCCCCAATTAAACGTCCTCCTTCCCGAAGTAAAGTCACTAAGCCGGCAGAGGCTGGGCTGGTTAAAGAGCTTCTTGCCTCCCCCGGCACATCTAAGAGACCGCGAGAGCCGTCTCCCCCGGCGACAACTTCGGAATCAAGAGCTAGGTCCAGGTCACGGTCTCCTCTCAGAAAGCAGACACATAGTCACTCGACTTAACCTTCGCGGAAGAAGAGCAAGACAGACAAGACCAAGGATAGTTCTAGTGATACATCAAAGTCGAGGCGGAGTCACAAGTCTTCTAAAAAAGAGTCTCATGTACGAAAGTCCTCCCGGCGTTCGCCGGAGCCTCGAACCTCGCTTTCTGCCTCTACTCCCGACATGTCTCAAGTCCAATCTGACAGGTCGGAAGTGGAGTCAGAGACTGTGGTCGGGGATATTCCGGCGGACATAGTGTCCCCAAATAATAATATTCTCACTTTAGATTTAGAGGGTTCTCCCGGCAGTGATACCCCGCGAGAGGGCTCGAGTGAGGGCTCAGTCATTGGGGTGGGGCCTGGCTCACAAGTAAGTTCCGACCAAGGCCGGGGAGTTTGGAGGTACTCCCAGCCATGGCGGGACAGCTCTCTGACTTCTCAGGTAACTCAGGTAGAGGCTGAAGTCCACCGGGACGCGGAGACACCGTCTTCCATCCCTGACTTAACATGGCAAGGGGCCCCCGCCTCGGCGGGATCCTCTCAGGAGGGACCGGAGGCAGGGGATGATGGGTCTATTATTTCTGAGGTGGGTAATGAAGATAACTCTCAGAATAGGGATATTTCACCTAATAGTTCTTCATCTGCTCATTTTGTCACAGCGGATGAGATTGATGGGTTATTAGCGAGTGCTTTAACTAAGTTTTTTGGCCAGCAACCGGAGCCTCCTATGGTTGGTCTGGGAGCTCCCACGCCAACATCGACTGTCCGACCTCTGGCTACTTCCGTTACTTTGACACAAACTCCGCTCACTCCCCTTGTATCACCTACTATTGTTACTAGGCCAACTTCGGCAGCACTAACTACGTCCAATGTGCGAGTAGTAGCAGACGTAAATCCTCCCCCATTAGACAAAGCCCCGGTCAGAAAAGGGGCTATACCTTACCTTTTGATACCTTTTGATGTGTTCGCCACTCTTCTAGCGGCACCAAGGAGCGCGACGCCCCTCGTTTTGGGTGGTGATTTGGTGCAGTAGACTGTTTGAAGCGACAGCTCGCTCCCTTGCGAGGATGGGCTAGTCTGGCACCTTTTGCAGTTCGACATCCAGGGCTCTCTTGAAGCTGTCTAACGAGACGTCCCTCATGTCTCTTACTCGCCGTGGGAGTTTGTTGAAGAGACGTGGGCCTCTGTGTGATAACCAGCCCTCTCGCAGAGAGCCCATAGCACCCCTGTTATTCATCCGGGGGATTTCGCATTCCCAGCCTCTCCTATCACTGAATTTCATGACTATCGGAGTATGTAGGTTTGGTACTAAACCCTCTGCGATTTTCCACGTGTATATTATTAGGTAACGTTCTCTTCTACGTTCCAGTGAGTACAGATTCAGTGCTCTTAAACGCTCCCAATAGTGTAGCTGTTTTATCAAACTTATATGCGAAGTGAAATTTCTTTGTACACTCTCTACGTCATTTATTTCACCTGCTTTGTATGGGGATGTTAATACGCTACAATATTCAAGCCGCGGTAGCACTAGAGATTTGAAGAGCGTTATCATAGGTACTTCACCGCATGCTTTAAAAGTACGCAGAATCCAACCCGTTAGACGTTTCGCAGCCGCCACTTTGACCTGGTTATGTACTTTGAAACCCATATTTTCAGACATTAATACCCCAAGGTCTTTCACACTGTCTTTCCGTTCTATTATGTGGTTAGATTCTGTTAAGTAATTTGTAATTTCTTTAACACCATTATTATCTCCGTACCGTATTAATTGGAATTTTTCTTCATTGAATTGCATGTTGTTTTCCCTGGTCCACTGGAACACTACATTCATGTCTTCCTGCAGTCGGCCCGTGTCCTCTTGTGTGTTTACTATCTTACTTAATTTTGTGTCATCAGCAAAAGACGACACCGTACTGTGTCTGGTGTTGGTATCTATGTCGCAAATTAGTATGAGGAACAGAAGGAGCTTTTGACATCCGAAGGCTCAGATGTGACTTGGTTTACTGCTACTGATTGTTTTCGGTTTACGAGGAAATTGTATATCCACCGTCCGATTTTCACAGTTATACCTTTTGCTTTCAGTTTGTGGGCTATTATACCATGGTCACATTTATCAAATGCCTTAGCAAAATCGGTGTAAATGACATCCACGTTTTTCTTTTCTTCTAGCGCTTTAAGAATTTTGTCATAGTGTTCCAAAAGTTGTGAGAGACATGATCTTCCCGCTCTGAACCCATGTTGACCGGTGTTGTGTAGTTCATTTGTCTCCATGAATGTTGAAATTTTTATTCGGGACTCGCTCGAAAACTTTAATGATGTGAGAGGTTAGAGCTACCGGGCGGTAGTTTTTTGGTAGTGCTTTACTCCCTCGTTTATGCAGTGGGACAATTATTGCGTTTTTCAAGCTATCTGGTATGTCACCAGTGTCTAGACTCCTTCTCCACATTATAGCCAGAGGTTTTGAGAGGTTTTCCTTACATTTCTTCATTAGGATCGAATTCCATGAGTCCGGGCCTGGTGCCGAGTGGGATGGCATGTTGGAAATGGCCTCTTCTATGTCTTTTGGACCGAAATCAATATCCAGCATCTGAGGGGTTTCCGTGGGGGAGGTTTCCATGAAAAATGTATTTTGGCTGTGAAAGAGCCGTCCCCTTTGTTCAGTGGGCCGATGTTTGATGTTGTTTTAGCCTTTTGTTTGGCGTATGAAAAGAAGTATTTGGAATTTTCCTTTATACCTGCAATAGCTTTCCTCTCCTCTTCCATATGTTGTAGTTCATATGATATTCTTAGCCTTTGTTCAATTTCCACAATTTCTCTATCTATTTTGACCTTTTGCCTATCCTGTAGATTTTGATGTGTGCGTCTTTGTGTGAGTATTTTTCTTCTTCTGTACAGCCTCCTCCTTTCCCGATCTTGTTTGTCTTGCAGGTATATGGTGGCTACAGATTTGGGTCATGGTTTCTGTTATTAAGACTAGACATTCTGCTGGTGTCAGGTTATCCATTAAATCTTCCCAGTCTATTTCCTCCATTTCTTGATTTACCTCTTCCCACCTAATGTTTTTGTTATTGAAGTTAAATTTACTGAAGGGGCCGGTTTTTGTTCTCGATTCTGAGGTTGTCTGTACACTTTCTAAGGTTGTTTTGATCTCAATTAATTTATGATCTGAGTATGTTGTGTCCGATATGTTAATGCTGTGTACTAGAGAGTCGTTGTTAGTGAAGACCAGGTCTAAGATATTGTTTTCCCGTGTGGGTTCAGCAATATGTTGGGTAAGACTAAAAAAATCACATAGTTCAAAAAGCTCTCTCGTATTAGTATTTGCTTCTCCGGTGTTATTTGCCACTAACTGGTTTTCTAGTTGTCTCCATTTAATGTTTGGTAGGTTAAAGTCTCCTAGCCATATAATATTTGGTGTTGGGTTCCCCAGGGTTTCCACTTCTGATTTTATTTTGTTGAGCTGGGTTTTGAATTCTTCTCGGGATGAGTCTGGAGGCCTGTATGTAACAATAACTGCTAAATTTAGGGATTCTATTTTAACTCCAAGTATTTCCACCACTTCATTACTGTTATTTAGGAATTCAGTACATATCAGTGAGTCATGTATGTACAAGGCTACACCTCCATGTGATCTATGCATTCTGTCCGCCCTATGTAGGTTGTAACCAGGAATCCATACCTCACTATCTTCCTGATCTTTAACCCTCTCACTACGGAAGGGCTCTTGAACGCCCATAAAAAAGCATATAACAGGTACCCGGAAGGGCTCTTGAACGCCCAGTGGTTGAAAGTCTGTGAGCTTCGTGTGCGAGGCGTCGGTCCGACGCATGTAAACAACAGCCGGCTGGACCGACGCCCCGCATCTCCGGCCACAAGAAGGAGAGCGTCGCTTGTTCGTGTGTGCCTGTATGTTGTTGTTAAGTATCGAAAAGTAGTGTAAAGTGGCTGTTTTGGCCATAAAGTTATCTCCAATGAAATCATCATCACAACTCAACCAGTTGACTTAGAGAGCTCTACTTAATGCCATTCTACAGGTAAATAACACAGCTACGCTTGGGGATGTGCGGGAATGCGGGAAGCAGTCAGATTAACAAATATACGGTAGCCTAGCCTAGACGTTTTTCGGCCAAAACACCCGGGTTTCGAGGAATACACTCTAACCTCCATTTAACGGATTCCGATTTAACGGATATCGGCAATAACGGTCAAAAAATGTAGGCCGGACAATGGACCCAGCAACGGACATAGTCCGTTGCTATAAAAAAGTTGGAGCAAAGTCCGTTGCTCTATCTATTTATCTCTAATGCACCTACCTAAATCCCTTATACATTAACATAACTATGTCTTATTTGGACTTTTTGTAATCTTTGAATCATTTCTAATATGATGGAATTGAAAAATATAATATCCTTCCAGCACATAGATAAATAATAAATAAGATAGTCAACAAAATATTTCAACTCTCCCCTCCGTGCCAGCAGAGACGGAAGATTTACGTTTGATAGATTTTTTTTTTTTTTTTTTCCCCTCGATATACACACTCTTTCTATTTATCTATCTCTCTAATTCATCTACCTAAATCCCTTATACATTAACATAACTATGTCTTATTTGGACTTTTTGTAATCTTTGAATAATTTCTAATGTGATGGAATTGAAAAATATAATATCCTTCCAGCACATAGATAAATAATAAATAAGATAGTCAACAAAATAGTTCAACCCTCCCCTCAGTCTAGACGCCGAGCTTCCGAGACGGAAGATTTACGTTTGATAGATTTTTTGTTGTTTTTTTCCCTCAATATACACACTCTTTCTATCTATCTATCTCTCTAATTCATCTACCTAAATCCCTTATACATTAACATAACTATGTCTTATTTGGACTTTTTGTAATCTTTGAATAATTTCTAATGTGATGGAATTGAAAAATATAATATCCTTCCAGCACATAGATAAATAATAAATGAGATAGTCAACAAAATATTTCAACCCTCCCCTCCGTCTATGCGCCGAGCTTCCCAGACGGGAGATTTACGTTTGATAGATTTTTGTGTTTTTTTGTTCCCACGGTATACACAAAATGATGGGGAAATATTATAACATGTTTTTAATTGACATTTGTGTCGTTTTTGCTGATTATGAGTTGGTGGAAAATAAAATCTTTAATTCTATCATATCGGAAATGATTCCCAGATTATATAGAGACCAAATAATATACACTTTTAAGTGTGTTCAATAGTTTTGCATTATCAATAGGGTGTAGCACAAGGGATTACCAGGATTTATTTCAGGTACAGTAAAAAAAAAGGATGCATACCAGTTAAATGTCACGATCCGGACACCTGTACTCAACACCGAATTTTTCTCAAGGAATTTCCGGATTACATCCGGACTGGACAGTATTTAGCAGCAACGGACATTTAGCAGGAACGGACAGGTGCTTGCACGCATTTGTCCGTTAAATGGAGGGTCGAGTGTATATATATAATACATAGCCGGGGCTGGAGGGTTGTGAGTTTCTGTGAGAGCCGCAAATATAGCGTTTCCTTCTTCTAGCAGGCCCCTAATAAATGGTACTTTGTTCGTGGTTCTATTTTTTAGGCCTTGGATATTTGCAAACAAGATTGGGGGAGGGATTGTTTGGAGTACTATGTGTACCTAATAGTCTTCGGGATGTATATGCCACTCTTTGGAGGCCAGGAGGTGCTCGAGGTGTTCTATGTGCTCTTCCATCTCCCTCAGTCTCTTCATCTTCGTCTGCCCTTTCCCTCCTTGCCTTTTTCCTCTGTCTCGTCCTCGCATAGCTAGAGAGTTTTTTGGGCTACCATTCGCGTTAGGTCTAGCATATCTCCAAGTCCCTTTAATATGAAAAGCTGGGCATATCATATTGTAGCAGGTCTTGTTCTCAAGTGATGTCTTGCAAAGGGATGGGTGGTGGTATTTGCAGGTTTCACCAAATCTACATTTTCCATGACTGGTTATGTTGTTGCAAATTTTGGGATGAGCAAATCTACATGAATTCCCATTATATTCGCCCTTTTGACCAAAGTAGCACCTTCTTTCCAGATAATATCTGCACACTGGTGTAGACAACCCCAGTAGGTGTGGCTGGGGCTGCGAGGGGTTATGTGGTGAGCTAAGTGTGGTTGTGGGTGATAGTGGGCTTGGTGTATGGGTGGGTGAGGCCTGCAGGGGGGTGGAGTTACGGGTCGGTTGTAGGTGGGCAGGTGGCAGTGGTGAGGGGGGAGGCGATGTGGAAGGGGAGCCTGATATGGGGCTTGTTGCATCCTACGTTCATCCTGCAAATGTATTTGATCAACAGCAGTAGGGTGGTCAATGGCCATAGATGGGATTAATGTGGGTGTTTTCTGGGTCTGGGGAGGTGTGGGAAGATGTGCGGCAGGGTTTGTGGATTTGCAGGGTGCGAAAGGTTGTTGTTCGGCAGGCAATGTGTGTTGATGTGCAGGAGGCAATGCGGGCATTTTCATGGGAAGGTGTGCGTGTGTGGGTTGTGATATTAGTATGGGCCCTGAGGCCCCAATAGTTCCCCAGTTTCTGTGAAAAGTAGCTATGTCTTGGCTATATTTCGGTCTATCTTGTACTTCTGTATTTTCTACAGTCCTTATGACTTGCCATGTGATATCGAAACAACTATCGCAGAAATGGAGGTTCTTCCCTCTTGTATTGTACGCCTCATTTATTGGTATCAATCCTATGCAAACCCAGTGGTATGGTTGCTTGCATATCTGACATGCTGTGCCTTTATCCACGTGTATATTCATGTTACACCTCGTACAGGTGTCTCTGGTAGACATTTTTGTTTGTTCTTTTATATTTGTTTTTGTTTTTGTTTTTGTTTTTCCACCCGCCCTTACATGGGGGAGAGAGAGAGGGGGGGGGCGTGGAGGACAAGGAGGTGTTTGTTACGCGGTTTGTGGTGAGTGGGGGGGGGGGGGGGGGGGGTGCCACTCGTTTACACTCGTTATGTTTAAACTTTAAGTAACTTTAAGTAACACTTTCAATAATTATCTTATGAAACAGAATTCTCACTGCCCTAACCACTTATCCCGTTTTTGGTCGGCTGTTTAGCGGAATATACGGCACTCTAGGAAAATAACAAACTTTCCAGGCTACCTATATATACTATCTATTTTAATTTTCATGTTTTACCTATCAACTTGATTCAACACTGCTCAGGTTCGAATTTTCACCACCTTTGGTTGCGTGGGAGATATTTCTCTCCAATAACGTCACTACTAACCTAAGATATGGTCGAGAAATAATCTGCACTGATTTAATTTGTTTACATATTGTTTTTCTCTGTTTGCTATTATTTACGATATTTGTTTTGTCGGTACCCTCTTATACGGGCCAGACGATTCGTGGGTATCACTGGTACCAACAAAGCCGGAGGCGGCACAGTCCACTATGTCAGGGGAGCTTCCGGTACCACGAGAGTGGGTAATCCAAGGAAATAAATCTAGGAAGTAAAGGGCTCTTCATATGCTGGGAAATGTACTTGATGTTAGTATTAACCTCTGAAGTGCGCATGGGGGTAATTGGAAACGTCCCCCTGTGCTGACGTATTTGAGGTGTTTCCGTCACTAAAATATTCATTGTGCCATTAATAGCATTAATATTTATCCATATGCGCCTATTATGGGTTGATTATAAAGGTATTAACCTGAAACAACAATAAAACGAGTGAAAACAGCGTTTGGATGGTCAAAATCGGAGATATAGCCCGCGAGTTGTATAATGTATGGGTGAGGCAATCTGCTTTCCCGCCAATTTCCCCCAAGGCCACTGAGACACAGTCGATCGATACTCTCTCTCTCTCTCTTGCACTCGCTTGCTATCAGTGATGACCACACCCTCCAATCGGATTTCTAATGTTAGCACGAAAATATACCTCAGAATAAGGGAATAACAGGGAAAATAGGTGATAACTGAAGGAGAGGAGGAAAGTGGGGAAGGAGGGGAGGTAGAGGACTGAGATTTTGCATGGCCCAGGGGCCAAAAAAAAAAAAAAAAATAAAAAAAAAAATATAAAAAAAAATTTTTTTTTCGATGTCAAAAGTTGATTTTTATTTTCTCTGACTCTTAAGAGTCTTCCCGCAGTGCGCCGGGGGAACTCTTAAGAGTCTCCCCGCAGCTCCCGGGTTAAGGCCATCCCCAACTATTATACAGTAAAAGTCCGTTAATCCGACGACCGATGATTCGAATCTCCCAATAGTCCGAATTTTTCAATTTGAGGCCAAATCCGAATTCACCCGATGGTCCGAATTTCAAGAAGTCCCAAAGTCCCCTTTTTGAGGCATTAGGCCACTCAAATGACACATAATGGAGCACACACATATCATATGTTCATGAATTCACTTTAAAAGTTTACCATTGTCATTGTAGCCTATTATCTACTTCAAAACATTCAGATTAATGGTCAAAGGAAGCTACTGATATAATCGTAAACACCTTCGTCTTCTTCTTCTTCCACATCGTCTGCTAGAGAGTTTGTTTTGCTCTTGAACGCATCCTTGGGACGCTCCGATGCGCTACTGGCTTGCACCGCATTTTCTGCAAGCGCATTCAGTCTTGAGCTTGAAAACGCACCTTTGGACGTATTAGTCTTGAGCTTGAAAACGCACCTTTGGATGTTCCGATACGCTACTATTTATAGTTCAGTGATCGGAGCATCCCAAGGGTGCTTTCAAGACAACAAGACAAGGGTGCTTTCAATACAATATAATATAACAGAGCACGTCACAAAAGGAAAATCACAAAAGGAAAATTACAAGAACCTCTCAGGGAAGTGCCGTTGTTAAGGCATTACTTCCCGAACCACATCTGATCTTCAAGAGCAAGACAAACTCGCTAGTAGACGGAAGAAGAAGAAGACGTTTATATCAGCAGATTCCTTTGACCATTAATCTGAATGTTTTGAAGTAGGTAATAGGCTACAATGACAATGGTAAACTTTTGAAGTGATTTCATGAACATATGATATGTGTGTGTGCACCATTGTGTCATTTGGGTGGCCTAATGTCTCAATGTTTTCGTCATACACAGGTTCATAGGGGTAAAGTCCGATAATCCGAAAAATCCACTAATCCGAACGAGAGCCGGTCCGCTGCCCTTCGGATTAACGGAAGTTTACTGTACTCATGACTATTTTGTATATTCTTCTACACCTGCCCTACCCCCTGCGTCAGCTTCAAAACTGTTTTCGGACTGAACAAAACATGATGGGTTCAATGATATCAAAGCGCTGTCAGCTCTAACCCCTGAGTTGGGATTAAAGACATTTACTGACTCAGCCGCGAATCCAGTTTTGAAGGTGGAGCAATTGGGTTCGGGACCTTGGGTGGACTGGGAAGTCGAGGCGCAAAACTTTGCAACCACATTCACTTCCAAAGCTTCACACCTAATTCCACAAGAGAGCCATTCTTGGTTCTCTCTCCCAGTATACTCTGCCGGCGGAGTTCCCTCTGCTCTCTTTGCGTTAGCTGCCCCTAAAATTAATCTATGCGAGCTTAACCCTCCCGCCCCGGCTACGCATTACATAAATATTCCCCGAAATCCGGGTGTTTTGGCCGAAAAACGTCTAGGCTAGGCTACCGTATCATTGTTATGCTGACTGCTTCCCGCATTCCCGCGCATCCCCAAGCGTAGCTGTGTTATTTACCTGTAGAATGGCGTTAAGTAGAGCTCTCTACGTCAAGTGCTTGATTTGTGATGATGATTTCATTGGAGATAACTTTATGGCCAAAACAGCCACTTTACACTACTTTTCGATACTTAACAACAACATACAGGCACACACGAACACGCGACGCTCTCCTTCTTGTGGCCGGAGATGCAGGGCGTCGGTCCAGCCGGCTGTTGTTTACATGCGTCGGACCGACGCCTCGCACACGAAGCTCACAGGCTTTCAAGCAATGGTACAATGTTGTACCACCCGGGTTCCTCGGGTCAAAACAAAATGGTACACACGTGTACCACCCGGGGTTGAAGGGTTAAAGATCCGTTCTCTACACCTTCCACTGCTCACCTAGACCGGGAGTTTAGGCTACGGGGTAAGGCGTACAGACTATTTTCTCAGTATATTGTTACGCAACAAGTCGCCAAATCTATGCTAAGATCTGCTCAGGCGATAGCGGACACAGAAGTTCGAAAGGCAATCGAACTATCTAGACGCTTACTTCTCCAAATTTCTATTCAGTCACTAGGAGATATACGCACGGCCTTGTTAGAGGCGGTGCGGGCAAGACAAGATCTAAGGATGTCTCTAGTCCGAAAGCTCCCGGATAGGATTGCTAATCAAGTAATAATGTCCCCAGTTCTAACTGCCTCTTTAATGTCCCCGGAGGTGTGGAGGACGGTGTTTAACATGGCTCAGGCCTTGAAGCACAGTCCCGCCCCGTCTCAGAAACCTGCTTTCACTTTTACCAAGCCCAGACCAGTCGCTAAAGCTCAGTCTGGTGGGGCGAAATCCTTTCATTTGCCTAAATCCTCTTCCGCCCAAGGTCAGTAAAGATACAAGCAAGGAAAGTCTTCAGGTACCCATAAAGGACAGAGGTATCAAAGGCCGGGTCAGGGCCCGTCTCCGGCCAAACCCGGCCAGTCGTCTAAACTTCCACCACCACCACCACCACCAAAAAACTAAGGTCTCCCTCACTCCCAGGGCCGATCTCCCGGCGAGTGGATGAGGGGGTAGTCCAGCCGGCGAACCCTTGTCTGCTAACTGGGTCGTTCCGGGCGAATCATCGCGCATGGCCTTTAAACACATAGGGCGAGGATGGTGGCACGCAAAGGCATCACCTGGCAGTGGCTCCGGCGACCTCGCTTACGTCAGCCGACAAAGGCAAATTTTGTTTCATTAGAGGTGGAGTCACTGATCCAAGAGATGGGGGCCAAGAATGTTATCATCCCGGTCCCCCAAAATTACCCAGTTTTTACATCCAAACTTTTTCTGGTACCCAAAAGGGACAGTGTTCAGATGAGGCCGGTTGTAGACCTGTCTTATCTGAACCTCCATATTCACAACGTATCCTTCCGGATGCTGACAGTGAATCAGATCAGGTAACACTTCCGCCGGAAGGGTGGATGTGTTCTTTAGACCTGATGGACGCGTATTGGCACGTCCCGGTAAACAAACGGTTTCAACGTTTTCTAGCGATAAGAATCATGCATCAGACTTATGTCTTTCAGAGGATGCCTTTCGGTTTAAACCTAGCACCTCGCATATTCACAAAATTAGTCCGGCAAGCCCTAATGCCCTTGTTGCAACAAGGGATCAGGATTTTGTGGTATCTAGACGACTGGCTGGTGGTGGCGGAGACGGAACAATTATGCATAAGTCATGTCAACATAACATTAACTCATGTAAAAACTCTAGGATTCAAGATAAACCTGGTAAAGTCAAACCTTGTTCCCTCACGAGTGGTTCAGTGGATAGGGCTGGTCTGGGACACAGCTGCTCTCACTCTGAGTCAGAGTGTGGACAATCGGAACAGGTTTCGCAAGAAACTGTTTCTGTTTCTTCACAGTCTGACTACGATACGGAGAGTCTGGGAATCTCTGGTCGGCTCTCTCAACTGGATCCAACTAACTGTAAAGTTGGGCCGGTTGAAAGTCAAACGTTTAATTTTGGAGGGCAACAAATATTTTCCACTACTGCCGGCGGAAACATTATGGCCCATCCCAAAATTAATACACACCTTACTAGCGGTCTGGGCGTAGAGGGAAACATTGCACTCAGTCATGTCTTGGACCTCTCCTCCGCCGACGGTATGGGTGGACACGGATGCGTCAGGCACGATAGGTTGGGGCTTTCCGTCAAACCAAGGGCACCAGGCTCTGGTCCCACTCAGAATCCTCCCACATAAATGTCAAAGAGTTACTAGTCCCCTTGTATTTCCTTCAGGCTCACGGCTTTGCTTTGCGGGGCAAATCGGTGGCCTTCAGGATGGACAATCTGAATGCGGTTCACTGCGTTCAGAAACAGGGGTCAACGCGATCTCGGAGGTTGCTAAACGTGTCAGAAAAGATTTTTGTACTAGCCGACAAGCTGGACATTCAGCTTCACGCTTCTTATCTCCCCGGCGTAGCGAACGTCTGGGCAGACGCTCTGTCTCGGAGACAGAGCACAACAGTAGAATGGGCGCTCAAGCAACACATTTTCGACCTAATGATTGCGAAGCCTTACCATCCACAAGTGAATCTATTTGCGTCCGAGGAGACTCACAAACTCCCGCTGTATTTACCTAATTGTAGTTTACAGGAGTTGAGCTAAGCTCGTGTTGTCCCGTCTCTCAGTCTACTTTTTATCCAATTTTTTCTTGAAAATATGGATGTTCCTTGCCCCTACCACCTCCTCCTCCAGCCCATTCCATTTGTCAATACATCTATAGGGGAAGCTAAACTTCCTGATATCGTTCTTGCAGGTAGGTCTTTTTACTTTGTAGCTGTGGCCTCTAGTTATTCCTGTATCCATAATTAATATATCCTCCCTATCCAGCCTCTCCAGCCCCCGGGTGCATTTGTACATCATTATCATGTCTCCCCTCTCTCTCCTCTCTTTTAGACTCGGTAGATTTAATTTGTCTAGCCTCCCTTCATATGGCAGTTCTCTGAGACTTGGAACCAATCTAGTAACTGCTCTCTGGATTCTTTCTAACTTGTGAATATGCTTCTTTAGATGCGGGGACCACACCACTGCTGCATACTCCAATCTTGGTCTAATCATACTCTTCATAATTTTCGCTACCATGGTCTCATCCAAGTAGTTCAGAGCAACTTTCATATCCCCGGCCATTGCATACATTCCGCTAAAGAGCTTGTTAATATGTTTCTCTGGCGACAAATTATCTTGTATAATCAACCCTAAATCCTTTTCTTTTTCGGCCTTGCTAATTATATTATCTCCCATCCTGTACTCCCAATTTGGTCTATTCACACTTCTTCCCATATTTAACATATGGCATTTACTTATATTAAATTTCATTTTCCACTTGGTGCTCCATTCATATATTTTATCTAAATCCCCTTGCAGCTCCTCACAACTACTTTTATTTGTTATTTGTCTCATAATTTTTACGTCATCTGCAAACATTGACATGTAGGAGTTTATGCCTATCGGCAGGTCATTCACGTACATAAGGAACATGAGAGGTGCCAACACAGATCCCTGCGGCACACCACTCTCAACTTTCCGCCACGATGAGTAAGTTCCTCTAATGTTGGTCCTCATTTCCCTATCTGTTAAATAGCTCTCCATCCATTTCAGCAAACTCCCCCTGACACATCCTAGCGTCTCAAGCTTAGATAACAATATCTTATGTGGTACCTTATCGAATGCTTTGGAAAGGTCTAAGTAGACGCAGTCCACCCATCCGCCTCTTTCTTGGAGTACATCTATCACCCTACTGTAATAACATAGCAAACTGGTAACACAAGATGTCCCTTCTCTGAATCCAAATTGCTTTGGGGTTATTATCTTCTTTCTCTCCAACATTTTCATCCATCTCTTCCTAATTAGCTTTTCACAAATCTTGCATACAATACTAGTAAGTGAAACTGGTCTATAGTTTAGAGGGTCCTCAGGGTTTCCATTCTTGTATATCAGAATGATATTAGCTCTTTTCCATTCAACAGGAACCTGTCCTTTATCTAAGGAAGCTTGAATTATGTCCCTCACTGGCTCCACTAATTGCTCTGCACACTCCTTTAAAACCCAGGCAGACACTTCATCCGGTCCCATAGCTTTCCTTACTTCAAGTCCTCTCATCGCAGATAACAGCTCATCTCTAGTTATTTCAATCTTACTAAGACCACTCTCCAGTACTCCCGCCTGTGGTTCGTCAAAACCTTCCTCTCTAGTAAAAACTGACCCCAATTTGTTATTCATTACCTCGCACATGTCCGATACATTTTCATACGTCCTAGCATCAACTCTTCATTTAGTAATTTGTTTCTTTACCTTCAACTTACTGTTTATATATTTATAAAATAATCTAGGGTCACTTTCACATTTATTTACTGTTCTTCTCATAGTTCATTTTAACTTGCCTAATTATGTTAACATATCTATTCCTCTCCTGTTTATATTTATTCCGATTACTCTCAGTGTTCCTTCTTCTTAATCTAGCCCAGGCTGCATCACGCCTACCCAAAGCTCTTTTGCATTTCAAATTAAACCAATCTGGTATCCATCTTTTATCGTAGTTTAGCTTATTTTCCTTATTTTCTCTTTTTCTTTACTGATTTATATATCGAGGTGGTGAGTGTGGAGTACTGTGATGAAAGAAGCTATTCCCAACTGCACTATGGTAGGCCTAATGTTTAAGTGAGAGGAAGGAATATTCATGGGGCACAGATCATATAGACCGGTCTCGCTACGAAATAGCCCTGAACCTACTGATAATCTATATTTTATTAATTTCACCACAACACCAAACACCCCCAATGAAATCAATTAAAATATATATGTGATCCACCGGGATTCGAACCTGGGTTATCACACACAGATTTTTGCCACCTTAACCATTACACCACCAAAGGAAATTTAGATCAACACAGAACCAACCAAAATGGATGAATAATAAACTAATAGATCTTCTAGGAAAAAAGAAAGGAAGGTACTTATTACCGAAACTACCACTAATCATTTCTCAATATTTGAAGGCTATTATAGAAAAAGGATGTTGCAAAGATCACACAGTATTATAACGTGTTTCAACCTCCGGAGATACATTTTATGTGCACTATATAAAGTACTGTAAAAACAAAAAACTCTCCCTATTGACGGCAGTGAAACTCTTATTAAGCCCCTTACTGTTAAAATAGATGCTGATTTCAATAAGTCATGGGGGGTGAGGAACCCATCCTGTATCCAAAGGCAAACAAATGTTTATAATTACTCTGAAAATGAATTACATCTGAGTGTTTTAAGATCGTTGGATAATGGGAGAAATAACATTTTCTGGGGAGTGTAACTAATTTCAACTACAGGTTGTTGTTGTTGTTGTTGTTGTTCCCTAAGCTGCCTGGCCGAACAGCCCTGAGTCCCTGAGGAAGGCCATGGCCACGATCGGGCTTTCCCACAGAGCTCTCATTGAGTGTAGATTGTGTTGTTGGCGTAAGTGGTTGTGTGAAATGCAGTCTTCTATGATGTGTTTAATGGTATGGGGTGCTGTGTTACATCCCGGGCAGGCGTCGACAACGGAGTCATCCAGTCTCTTCTGATAGCTCAGGAGAGCTGGATGGTGTCCGCATCTCAGCCTGGCCAGGTGGACTCTGTCCTCGCGAGGAAGGGAGGATTCGGAAGGATGGATTTCGGGAGGTCGTGCATGCAGCTGCGTGTTGTCTGTGAGTGAGTGGATGGATCGGTGAGAGATATGAGTATGGATGTGCTTCTGGAAGTTGGTTCGGGGTGGGCAGGGAGGGAGAGAGGACAATAATTGTGTGTGATACCGTGTGCTGGGTGTTGTTTTGATATTTCTTGGTGTCTGTGGGTGTGTTGCCATGCAGTTTAGTGGGTGGTCTTGGTTCGTGGAGGCTGCTGCCAGGAATTGAGTGCCTCTCATGTCCAGATGGTCTTTGACTTTAAGGATTTTGGTTTCTTGATGTAGGTGATCTGTGGGTGCAGTAGCTGTGCAGCCTGTAAGGTCTTATGATGTGTTTCAGCTAGGTTAGAAGCCCAGGCTGGGCTTGCGTATTCCATCACTGATCTTATGTATTGTTTATATACTGTGGTGGTAGTTTCTTTGTTGTGTCCAAATTTTGTGTGAGCAAGTGACCTGAGGGCGTTAAGTCTGGGTGTCAGTTTCTTTTTAATGTTTGTGGTGTGCTGTTTGAATGTCATATGAGTATCAAATGTTACTCCTAGGATTTTGGGTGTGTGTGTATGTGTTAGGGGTGTGTTGTTTATGGTGAGTTGAGGGATGTATTTGTGTTCTCCTGTCCAACTTGTGAGCAGGGTTGCGGTGGATTTGGCTGGGGCTAGATTAAGTCTGTTTGTAGTGCACCAGCCATGTAGTGTGTTGAGATAGGGTTGAAGGAGATCTGTTGCTCTTTTTGGGTCATGGTGTGTGCATGTGAGTGTTATGTCATCTGCATAGGAGGCTAAGTTTATTTGGGGCGTATTGGGTGTAGTTATATCGTGCATGTACAGATTGAAGAGTGCGGGCGATAGGACGGATCCTTGTGGGACTCCGTTTGGAAAGTTTCTGATTTTAGATGACTGACCGGCAAAAGATACGTGTGCACATCTGCCTGCTAGGAAGTTGGCCAGCCACCTTTTTGTGTTGTTGTGCATGTTTGTGTTGTAGATTTTGTTTGTTAGGTTGTGGCGGGGGATGGCATCGAAGGCTTTACTAATGTCGAGTGTGGCTAATAGTGATGTGTGGTGGTCTAGCTGAGTTGATGCCGTCGAAATCTCTTTGTGTAAGGTCTGTGAGAAGAGTGTTTGTGGAGTGCAGTGGCCTAAAGCCATGATGTGTTGGAGCTAGGGGTAGGTCAGGTGTAATTAGTTGTAATACTAGGCGTTCCATGACTTTGGAGGGGGAGCAAAGGAGTGTGATGGGGCGTTGCGAGGAGGGTAGCGTGGGGTCTTTGTTGGGTTTGGGGAATGTGATGATGATACCATGCTTCCAAATGTCTGGTATTGTGTTGTGTGAATAGCTGTAGTTTGATATGTTAGTGAGTGCTTGTATGCCTTGTGGTCCCAGGTGTCTGAGGTGTATGTTGCTTATGTTGTCTAGGCCACAGGCGGGTGAGTGCTTGAGATTGTTGATGATATGCTTTGTCTGGTGATTGGTGTATAGTCAGGGTCTGTGGGGAATTGTCTCTTACGTCGGATGACACGTCGGTCGTCTTTGTGAGGTTTTAGGTGGCTGACATGTGAGAAGTGATTGATGAGAGTGTTTGCTTGTTGTTTACATGAAGGAGTAGAGTCTGTTGTTGTGATTGCAGCATGTGATTGTGTTGTGTTGCTGTTGGAAAGTGTGATGCTGTTTAGTGTTTTGTAGAGTTTTTTGGGGTTTGTTTTGTGATCAAGTGTTTGTAGGAAGTTATTCCAATTTAGTTTTTGTTGTTCTTGTATTTTGTTGTTAGTTTGGGTGTTGAGTGCTTGAATTTGTTGTGTGATATCTTGTGTGTGGG
This sequence comes from Paralithodes platypus, assembly GCA_032716605.1. Taxonomy (NCBI): domain Eukaryota; kingdom Metazoa; phylum Arthropoda; class Malacostraca; order Decapoda; family Lithodidae; genus Paralithodes; species Paralithodes platypus. The sequence goes on along the minus strand of CM064513.1, from coordinate 81,662,931 downwards.
GTGCTGGGGAGTGTTTCAGTATGTCGCGTTGTCTGATGAGGTTTTGAATTTCTGGTGTGAAGTTGGGGTTGTGTCTTTTTCTGTTACCTCTTGGAATATGTTTCTTGTCAGCGTTTTGGATAGTTTTATTGAGTATGTGAACAGCATTGTTGATGTTAGTGATGGGTGTACTGTTTAGAGTTGTGAAGTGTTGTTCTGTCTCATTTGTGAATGCTTCCCAGTTAGCTCTTTTATAATTGGTGTATGTGTGTTTGTGGCTAGCTGGGGTGAGTGGTTTTGGTGGTGATAATGATCGGGAGGTGGTCAGAGCCTAAGGCTCTGACCACCCTCCAGGATGTTGTGGGGGCGAGTTCTGGGGAGCAAAAGGTGATGTCTGGAGATGATGGGTTATAGAGGGCTTGGTGAGGAATATGGGTATGTTGATGGATGTCGTTAAGGATGATGAGGTTATCTGTTTGGTTTTGTAGTACCAGCCCTCTGTCTGTGTCGGGGTTGTCTACAAACCAGGCCGACATCTTGGCGTTGAAGTCACCACCCAGGATGGTGTGTGGGGTGTTTGTGATGTGTTGTAAGTGTGGTCTGTATTCATTTGGTACTGTAGGGGATGTTTGGGGAGGGATGTATGTGTTTATGATGGTTATGTTGGAGTTGTTGCCAGTGCATATTTTAATTGACTGTATTTCTGTTGTGTTATCATTTGGGGGGAGGAGGGATTTGGTTTGTACACTGGTTACTATGTATGATATTTCTTTGTGTACCAGGGTGATGAGTCCACCGCCCCCGCCGACAGCCCGGTCTTGTCTGATGGTGGTGAAATTATGAAATGTGGTTGTTTTTTGTGTTGTGCGGAGTTTTGTTTCTTGTAAGATGGCAATGTGTATGTTGTGTTGTTTGATGAAGACATTAGTAAAGCCTTCGATGCCATCCCCCGCCACAACCTAACAAACAAAATCTACAACACAAACATGCACAACAACACAAAAAGGTGGCTGGCCAACTTCCTAGCAGGCAGATGTGCACACGTATCTTTTGCCAGTCAGTCATCTAAAATCAGAAACTTTCCAAACGGAGTCCCACAAGGATCCGTCCTATTGCCCGCACTCTTCAATCTGTACATGCACGATATAACTACACCCAATACGCCCCAAATAAACTTAGCCTCCTATGCAGATGACATAACACTCACATGCACACACCATGACCCAAAAAGAGCAACAGATCTCCTTCAACCCTATCTCAACACACTACATGGCTGGTGTACTACAAACAGACTTAATCTAGCCCCAGCCAAATCCACCGTAACCCTGCTCACAAGTTGGACAGGAGAACACGAATACATCCCTCAACTCACCATAAACAACACACCCCTAACACAGAGGAAGAGGAAGTGGTGTGTGCCAAAAACATTCATATTTTTAAGGCAAAATTAGATAATTGTAACTCAGGAAGCGGGACAATACGAGCCTAAAAAGCTCAACTCCTGTATACTACAAATAGGTAAATACAAATAGGTAAATACATACACACACACCCAAAATCCTAGGAGTAACATATGATACTCATATGACATTCAAACAGCACACCACAAACATTAAAAAAAAAATGACACCCAGACTTAACGCCCACTTGCTCACACAAAATTTGGACACAACAAAGAAACTACCACCACAGTATATAAACAATACATAAGATTAGTGATGGAATACGCAAGCCCAGCCTGGGCTTCTAACCTAGCTGAAACACATCATAAGACCTTACAGACTATTCAAAACAAAGCCCTGAAGATCATTACAGGCTGCACAGCTACTGCACCCACAGATCACCTACATCAAGAAACCAAAATCCTCAAAGTCAAAGACCATCTGGACATGAGAGGCACTCAATTCCTGGCAGCAGCCTCCACGAACCAAGATCACCCACTAAACTACATGGCAACACACCCACAGACACCAAGAAATATCAAAACAACACCCAGCACATGGTATCACACACAATTATTGTCCTCTCTCCCTCCCTGCTCACCCCGAACCAACTTCCAGAAGCACATCCATACTCATATCTCTCACCGATCCATCCACTCACTCACAGACAACACGCAGCTGCATGCACGACCTCCTGAAATCCATCCTTCCGAATCCTCCCTTCCTCGCGAGGACAGAGTCCACCTGGCCAGGCTGAGATGCGGACACCATCCAGCTCTCCTGAGCTATCAGAAGAGACTGGATGACTCCGTTGTCGACGCCTGCCCGGATGTAACACAGCACCCCATACCATTAAACACATCATAGAAGACTGCATTTCACACAACCACTTACGCCAACAACACAATCTACACTCAATGAGAGCTCTGTGGGAAAGCCCGATCGTGGCCATAGCCTTTCTCAGGGACTCGGGGCTGTTCGGCCAGGCAGCTTATGGAACAACAACAACAGGTACTGTATAATGATGAAAACTACCTAAAACCAAACAGAAAAACCATGGGAAAATTAGTGGTAGTTTCGGTTATATTTTCCGAAAGGAATATATAGAAAAATTAAGAAAGGCAAAAATCACTTACTTATTTACTATCAGATTCTATCAAGACAGGTCAAAAAAGAAATTAGGAAAGCAAAAAGAAATTATGAAATCAGGATAGCCAATGACTTAAAAAATAACCCTAAAACTTTTTACCAGGCTCTATATAAATCTAAAGTTAGAGATGTAATAAAACTTCGATAGGAGAAATGACAGAAAATTATTTAGAAATGTGCAGTACAGTACATTAAATAGTCAGTTTCTTTCCGTTTTCACTAATGAAAATTTGGCACAGATTCCAGAAGTCCGTAAGGTATATAGCGATAGTATAGAAAATAGGTTAAGTACGGTTACTATAAGTAGAAATGATGTGCTTAACCCTCCTGGCCCGGGCTAGCTCTCCTAATGACAGTGCGGCGTACCCGGGCGATCTAGCCGAAAAACGTCTAGGCCTAGGCTACCGTATTTTGGTTAATTTTAACTGCTAGAAATTTCCCACGCATCTATAAATGTAGTGCGGTTTCCAATCTGTAGACTGGCGTTGAGTAGAGCTCTCTAAGTCAACTGGTTCAGTTGTGATGACGATTTTAGTAGAGAGCATTTTCAGGCGATGTTAGCAATATGACGATCTTTTCACTACTGAAACAACGACATACAGACATACAATAACAAAAGAGTCTTCTCCTTCTTGTTTTCGGAGGTGCGGTGATGCAACGATCGGCTTTGTTTACATGCGTCGGACGCACGGCGTTCAGACCAAGCTGAATAGGCTTGAAAGCTTACTATCTCCTGAAAGGACACCCGGGCACCTGCCCTTATTTCGTGGTGTCATATTAAAATGAAACCCGGGCCAGAAGGGTTAACCTAAGACGTGCGCATGGGGGGTATGAGACACCACACTCCTGTGCGCACGTATTTGAGCTGTTCCCATCACTAACATCGTTATTTTACCATAAATAGCATTAATACTTATCCATATGCGCCTATTATAGGTTGATTATAAAGGTATTAACCTGTTAAAGCAATAAAACAAGTGGAAACAGCGTTTGGATGGTCAAAATCGGCGATACAGGCCGGGAGTTACATAATGTATGGCTGAGGCAACCCCCCTCCCCTTGTCTGGAGAGACACTGTTACGCAATAGTCTCTCTCTCGCTCTTTCCCACGCTTGGTAACAGTGATGACAACGCCCTGCTACCAACTCGCTAATGTTAGCACGAAAATAGACCACAGAATAAGGGAATAACAGGGAAAATAGGTGATAACTGAAGGAGGTGAGGAAAGTGGGGAAGGAGGGGAGGTGGAGGAGTGATATTTGGCATGCCCCGGGGGCAAAAAAAAAAAATAAATATGGGGTGTTTTAAATGGATTTTTCCCCCCCCCAGACTCTTAAGAGTCTTCCCGGAGTCGCCCGGGGAATCTCTTAAGAGTCTTCCTGCACTTGCCGGGTTAAGGAAACTGACAGACTGAAACCTCATAAATCGCCTGGTCCTGATGAGGTACCGTATATGCTAGACTCAGCAGTGGTCTTCAACCTTTTTGAGACCATGGCCTACTTCTAGCATTCCCAAACACTCATGGCCCACTTTCCTTCAGCTTTTGAATATGATTTTAATCTATCTATCTATCTATCTATTGCCTGACGCCGTGATCCCCGAAGGGGTGGCCACGAACGAACCGCCCCATGCACCTCTGTCCCCAGTCAGTCGACGCCCCTCCCCCCAACCAGCACCGCCTTCGTTCATGTACTGTACTTCCTCACTCCATCCTTCCACCTCTCATTCGGTCTACCTCTCCCTCTCTGTCCCTCCACGTCGCTCTCGTACACCCTCTTAGTCATTCTCTCGCTTTCCATACGTTCCATATGGCCGAACCATCTCAAGTTGTTCCTTTTCACACTTTCCAGCACATCTACCTCCACACCACACCTCCTTCTTACTTCCTCATTAGTCTGTCTATCCCTCCATGTAACTCCGCACGCACTCCTTAAGTACGGTAATTCATTTCCACTGCTCTCACTCTTGGTCTGAGTCTCTCAACCAACGTCCATGCTTCGCTTCCGTAAGTCAGTGTCGGGATTACCACACTGTCATGCAAGGACTTCTCCACTTCCATACTGACCACCCTATTTCTTGTTACTGCTTTTAGCATTTTTAATACATTCATATATTACACAATTATGAAATGTTATTACAGTTTACTTTTGTCTTCAAAAAATGAACCACTGTACTGTAATCGCTGTAAATAAAAGTTGTGTACTGTACTTAAAACTTTAAATATACAGTACAGTACTATAACAGCCAAGATCAGAACCTCTCCGGGTGGTCGGGGGCCGGGGGAGTGCTGGAGCGACCTTGGTGACCCTGGTCTCTGGGTCTTCTCCTGGGTGACCTGGATGTGTGTGAGTTTGTGCTTTTTATCTGTGTTTATTCGTTGTTTTATGTTGTTTTTGTGTTTCCCTGTTCTTGCTCTGTCTTGAGTCGGCTACCCCCAAAATGGGGATTGGGCCTGAGCATATAGATAGATAGATAGATAGATAACAGCCAAAAGACAAATATAACAAATTTACTCTACTTCACCATGTAACTACTAACTAGGTTAGGAAGCTAATATAATGGTTGTACTGTACTTGTTTCCTATCTATAAGGCTATCAAATCGGGGGGAAATTGCCGTTAAGGCACATTAAATATCATCCTCCACATTTAAGTACTTTATCGATTTTGTTTTAATTTGAAGTAGGGTAGTAAAGCCTGACTCACACAAATAAGTGGAAGAGAAAAGTAGAAGTGTTTTTAGTGCAATCTTTCCTATTCTAGGGTATGATGCACTTACTTGGGCCCTGAATTCCTGTACAGAAAGCTTGTTATGCAATTATTGTACACCTGAATCAATTATTATTTCCAAGTATTCATCTTGGTCAGGGTCTGGAACAGAATCTGGTTCAAGATTAAATGGATTTCTTACAATGACAGATCTATGTCCTCAAGATCAGGGAAGGACCTGGACAAATTTTGGTCCTAATGTTGCAGGTGATTGATTATTTCTTGAAGACAATAATCTATTTTGTCTTTTCCTTCAACAACTTTACAAAACTTCTCAAACATTGCAAAGTTACCTGCGTTAACTCTACTAGCCCAGTTCTGGATCCTAGCAATACAATCATGCAATGGGTCAACATAAGGAATCACAGAAGTTTCAGATTAAGTTTATTAAGCTGGTCAAATAGATCAACTAAGTATGCTAAATTTAGTGCCCACAGTGGGTCACTGAAAAAATTAGATTCCTTATCTTGCATGTCCAAAAACGTCTTTAGAGCTTCTCTAAGTTCAAAGACTCGACTGAGAACATTGCCTTTTGACATCATCCGTCGAACTTTAGTGTAGAATAGCAGGAATTGATGCTCTGAATCGAAGTCCTTACAGAGCGCTTTGATGACGTGAGTTGTCAGGCTTGGACTTTACATAATTGACAATATTTATGGCACTGTCCAAGATGGCTTGGATTTCCCTAGGAAGGGTTCTGGATGCAAGTGCCTGACGGTGAATCATGCAATGATTCACTGTAAACCCAGGAGTAGCCTCTTAAACTCTGGATGTAAACCCTGACTTTGAACCTAGCATCAGTACACACGTCACACATATTCCCAGATGACAGCGGTTCCTAATGCAAACAATGAATTACTTTTTTCATTATATATTCACCTTTTATTAGTTGTTTTTGTTTTATATTCTACCCTACCTAGTAGATGTCCGTGGCCCACCTGAGAACCAGCCCATGGCCCACAGGTTGAAGACCACTGTGCTAGAGTATTAAAAGAATGCAGAGTCAGAGATGAGTTAAGTTACACATTAACATATCTATTTAACAAGTCATTAGAAACACTTAGACTTACGGAAGCGAAGCATGGACGTTGGTTGAGAGACTCAGACCAAGAGTGAGAGCAGTGGAAATTAATTACTTAAGAAGTGCGTGCGGAGTTACATGGAGGGATAGACAGACTAATGAGGAAGTAAGGAGGAGGTGTGGTGTGGAGGTAGATATGCTGGAAAGTGTGAAAAGGAACAACTTGAGATGGTTCGGCCATATGGAACGTATGGAAAGCGAGAGAATGACTAAGAGGGTGTACGAGAGCGAGGTAGAGGGACAGAGAGGGAGAGGTAGACCGAATGAGAGGTGGAAGGATGGAGTGAGGAAGTATATGAACGAAGGCAGTGCTGGTTGGGGGGAGGGGCGTCGACTGACTGGGGACAGAGGTGCATGGGGGAGGTTCGTTCGTGGCCACCCCTTCGGGGATCACGGCGTCAGGCAATAGATAGATAGATAGATTAGAAACAGGCTTAGTTCCAGAAGCTTGCAAATGTAGTTCCGATCTTCAAAAAAGGTGATAAATCAATAGCATCTAATTACCGTCCCATTAGTCTCACATCAATCATAGGAAAGTTGCTAGAGTCAATTATTGCTAGGAAAGTTAGAAACCACTTAGAAACATTTAACTTAATCAATTCTTCTCAGCATGGATTCACTCAGGGACGTTCTTGCCTAACTAATTTGCTTAGCGCTTTCCTCTCCAGTCAGAGGTACAGTAAAAGTCCTTTAATCCGACGACCGATGATTCGAATCTCCCAATAGTCCGAATTTTTCAATTTGAGGCCAAATCCGAATTCACCCGATGGTCCGAATTTCAAGAAGTCCCAAAGTCCCCTTTTTGAGGCATTAGTCCACTCAAATGACACATAATGGAGCACACACATATCATATGTTCATGAATTCACTTTAAAAGTTTACCATTGTCATTGTAGCCTATTACCTACTTCAAAACATTCAGATTAATGGTCAAAGGAAGCTACTGATATAAACGTAAACACCACATCGTCTGCTAGAGAGTTTGTTTTGCTCTTGAACGCATCCTTGGGACGCTCCGATGCGCTACTGGCTTGCACCGCATTTTCTGCAAGCGCATTCAGTCTTGAGCTTGAAAACGCACCTTTGGACGTTCCGATACGCTACTATTTATAGTTCAGTGATCGGAGCGTCCCAAGGGTGCTTTCAAGACAACAAGACAAGGGTGCTTTCAATACAATATAATATAACAGAGCACGTCACAAAAGGAAAATCACAAAATGAAAATTACAAGAACCTCTCAGGGAAGTGCCATTGTTAAGGCATTACTTCCCGAACCACATCTGATCTGATCTTCAAGAGCAAGACAAACTCGCTAGTAGACGATGCTGACATATGGTGTTTAGAAGAAGAAGAAGACGTTTATATCAGCAGATTCCTTTGACCATTAATCTGAATGTTTTGAAGTAGGTAATAGGCTACAATGACAATGGTAAACTTTTGAAGTGATTTCATGAACATATGATATGTGTGTGTGTCATTTGGGTGGCCTAATGCCTCAATGTTTTCGTCAGGCCATTAATACACAGGTTCATAGGGGTAAAGTCCGATAATCCGAAAAATCCACTAATCCGAACGAGGGCCGGTCCGCTGCCCTTCGGATTAACGGAAGTTTACTGTATATGTAACAGTAGATAATGACAAGTCATATGATATAATATAGGCCTATTTAGATATCAGTAAAGCTTTCGACAGAGTCCCTCATGAGAGATTAATGAGGAAGGTTGAAGCGCATGGAATAGGTGGATCGTTGTTGGGATGGATTAGCCTAGGTCATAGCTAATTGGTAGGAAGCAGAGTCAGCATAAATGGCACTAAGTCAGAAATTCAGAATGGGGAGCAGTCAAAAGTGGTGTCCCCCAGGGATCTGTATTGGGTCCTCTTTTGTTTGTTATATACATAAATGACCTTGATTTAGGTATAACTAGCCTAGTAGGATAAGTAAATTCGCAGACGATACCAAAAAGAAAAAATTAGGGGATGGATGTACTGTAGTTACAAGGTGTACAGTCGTCATGTTTACATAGGGCGATCGCTGCGGTTAACTTCGCGTCTATTTTGACGGCGATTTTGTTCTGTTATTTGCCCCCTGCTGGCAATATATATGATGATGACAATATGTCATGGGGGGGTGAGGGGGGGGGGGGGCAAAGCCCCCCCTCAACATATTATTGTATCCAATAGCATTCAAAATAGATGGGAACTTGACTGCAAGCGTCCGCCGCCTCCCCCGCCGCCGTCATGTTTACATTTGTCGATCGCCGTGGTTCAAGTTAGCGTCTATTTTGACGGCGATTTTTTTCGGTTATTTGCCCCCTGCTGGCAGGATACATGTCAACTCGTACTCTAGACATCTCGTACCTTCAAAAGACAACTTGTACTCACTTTTTGGACAACTCGTACCAAAGACAGATAGTACTCAATTACTACCCTTTTATCCAATTCCAAATATATGTTAAACCTCTCTAGGCCTTTCTAAGGTATCTTGTTTTCTTTCTTTTTTATGATCATATTGTGTGGAGGTAATGTCTTTTCTTAGACACCTCTCTGCCTTTTTGTTTGAGTAGCCGAACATATATAATATACAGGCCTACCTACAGAGCATCGTGATACACGAGTTTCATATAGGCCTACAGTGGTGCACCAAGTTTCGCGCCCAATAGGGACCGCCGAAAGTGCCGCGAAAGTGCGATTCGCGAAAGTTGGGGCATTGAGCTTATGGGAATTAATTTAATAGGGACCGGGCATGAACGAAAACTCACTCCCATGTTGAACAAACCATCATGAAATACATATTATATAGAGTACATAGTAGATAAGCATATAAATGATAGATAAATATAATGAAACACAAATAAAACTAACCATAGACAGCAGTGTTAAGGGCTTGATGGGCTCGATGGTAGGGGTTATCCGAGGCATTGGGTAGGGCTAGTTGGCCCCACCACTGCCTCCACCACCTCTCTCCTCACCACCAGCATCCTCACCACTCATCTGCGCACATCGCCGTAGCACATCCATTCGGTGTTGGTTTTCCCCTAAAGCCTGCTCCTCAACAAAGCCCGAGAAATCATCGTCGAGCATGAGGTTTGCCAAGGCTTGGGGATCTGGTCGGTTGCCTTGTTCAGAGGAACCTTCAGCCTGGACTGGAACCTCTACCTCCCTAGGCTGCTGGGGTCTCGGCGGCTGCAGGTAACGAGTTATCAAAGTAACGAGTTATCAAAGCCTGTTGGCCTTCATTAACTTGTTTGTTGAAAACTTCACTAAGAAGGGAGATGACTGACTGAAGATTCTCCATTATTTTTTCTTTGTTGGTGATTGAAAGCTGCTCGGTCTCCTCAGCAATTGACTCGCAGGACACGATGGTGCGGGAGAGGAAGGCTGTGGTGGCAACTTTCACTTTTTCCTCTTGTTGTTTGCCAGGTTGTTTGCCATCTTCAATTTCCATCTTGTCAGCTTCCATCATATCTTCTAGCGACTCCTCTTGCGTGTGGCCGATCAGGTCTTCAAGGTCTTCGTTCGTTACCTCAGCAAAGCCAGGAACAGGAACCTGCCTTATTGCGTCTAGGGTTTGTGCTAACAGCCGTTGACGTCCCTCTCGGCCTGGCTGGGTGGTGATGAGATGTGGCAACAGATTTTTCCAAGCGTGAGTCAAGGCGGCCACCGACAATGACTCCCATGCCTTCACAAATGCCTCGACGGCCTGACGGATGTTTAATTTTTTCCAGAAAATCTTGGCAGATATTGTCGATGATGAAGCAGCAGGGTCGTTTTGATCACTCTCGCTACCAGAAGTTGAAGCCTGGATTTCTAGGAGTTCTTGTTGTGTGTCCGTGGCTGCCCTCATTCGATCGTGGATGTCCTTGTAAAATACGAGTTTGGTGTTTGCGATGACTTCCTGGTCCATCGGTTGGATCTTTGAGGTGGTGTTGGGAGGTAGAAACACTACCTGTACTGCAGGGTGCCGTCATCATACTTGCGCTTCGTCACCCCCTTCCGATAGTCTCGCTTTGTCTTCCTCCTGCTTTAGGCCTTCGATCGTCATTATTACCGTCACCTGAACCATCCCCCATTCCACTTGCACTAGAAGATGCCATAATTAAAGCATATATGGCGGGACAGCAACGAGAAGGCACGATGTGGTTGATCACAGCACGTAAACTAAACTGAACCAAGCGCGGGAGAAGGTCAACTGTTTACTGGCGCTGTCTGGCGGTGGCCAGATTTCGTAGCTAGGGCGCGAAACTCTGATTTTTTACCGCGAAAGTCAAATCGGTGGAATATTTAGAGACTGCCGCGAAAGTGTGATTCGCGAATCGAGATGTCGCGAAACTTGGTGCACCACTGTACTGTACTTTTCAAACAAATTTATAATTAATTATTCAAATATCATTATGCTTCAGACAAGCAATCGATCTATTATTTGTATACCGGTATATTATTTATACAACTCCGCCTAATAGCAGACTTGTACATGGTATGCAGTATTGACACAACATTTAATGTTTTTAGACAGCCATTTATCAGCTACTATCAGTCCATGTTTTTCTTCGCTCTGAGGACTGCATCAAGCAAGTTCCATTGGCTTTTGTATTTAAGAACATAAGAAAATGGGAGTCTGCAGAAAGCCAACTGCCCAAACAAGGCAGATCCCTCTCACACCTAACCCTAATTATAATCTTCCGTTGCACCATCACTACTATCATTTGCAATTTAGCAATATAGTCATCATTTTTAGCATGAGACTGAATATAACCTTATCGCTTTTGCCTGACACTAAATGAAATACAGAAGAAAAGAAAAACCCCCAAGGACAAAAGAAAACGGAAAGGAGAGAAACAGGACGAAAAACAGAAGAAGAGGGGAGAGAAACAGAAGAAGAAAGGAGACAAGCACACCGCGACAATGGCAGGGTCAAGGCCAAAGACCCAAACCACAAAAGACTACCGCCGCCTCGCAACAGTAGAGACAGGGAGCCCCAAAATGGCCGGAAAGGAACCACGACAGACCACCCCCAAGAAAGTGCTATATTCTCAACCCTTTTAGGACAACCAAAACCACTATGCAAAATAACTATAAACATGTAAACAAATACATAAGAAAATAAATGTAAACAAGTAGACAAACAAAAATACAGAAGAATCAAATAAAATGCTGGAAACAAGAAACCTCATACGAACAAAACATCATTTCCCATACAAATAAACATTATAGAAAGGAAGACACCTATTATTTCTTTACATTATAATTGTGTATGTACAGTATGTAGTCACCTATGCCCATTATTTCTTTATATTATAATTGTGATTACGTATTTTTTTTTTTTTTTTTCTATGTGATTGAGGGAGGCAAAAGGCAGAATTGCCTATAGTGAGTGCCTCCCCCATAGTTGAAAGAGTGACAGGGCCAAAATCAAGGGACGATCGAGCCAAAATGCCTGGACACACGGAGTTTGAAGCAATTTAAGTCATAGGAAGAGGGAAAGACTGATTCTGGGAGAGAGTTCCAGAGCTCAGCTGTTGAGTAGAAGAAAGTTTGAGAGTAACATTTCACTCTTGGGTTAGAGAGTTGCACAGAGTAGGGGTGGGATTGAGTTGCAAGACGGGTACCACGTGCCCTACGTAAAGGTGGTGGTATGCACTGGGAAAGCTCTGAGGAACACTGATTATTATAGTAGCGATAGAATAGCGAGAGAGATGCAACATTGCGGCGGAGAGAGAGAGATTGCAGAGAGTTGGTGAGTGGACGGGAGTTAATGATACGAAAGGCCTTCCTTTCAACTTTGTCTAGGAGAGCGGTGTGAGAGGAACCTCCCCACACATGTGAACAATACTCAATACAAGGACGCACTATGCCCCTGTACAGAGCAAGAAGCTGTGCAGGGGAAAAGAACCCCCTAAGGCGGTTGAGCACACCCAGCTTCTGGGAGGCTGCCTTAGCAAGACTGGTAATATGGTCCTTCCAAATGAGAGCAGAAGAAAAAGAGACACCAAGAATATTGAGAGAAGATGAAGGGTTGATTTTTGTATTGTTGAAGAATACGGGATAGTCCGCTGGGAGATCCTGACGGGTAGATAGATGGAGAAATTGGGTTTTGGAAGCATTAAAGGTAACAAGGTTTTCTCTGCCCCAATTGAAGATAGTATTTAGATCAGAATTTAAGAGTTCTATGGCTTCATTACGTTTGTCGTTAAGGGATTGCTGGCTGGGGCGTTCTGAAAAACTAATGGAGTAGTGTAAGGTTGAGTCGTCTGCGTATGAATGGATGGGAATTAAGGTACAGTTAAGGAGATCATTTATAAAAATTAGAAAGAGAATAGGGGATCGGACAGAGCCCTGAGGAACACCAGAGTTTATAGGGTGAGGAAGTGAACAATGGCCGTCCACAACCGCGGCTATGGAACGGCCGGAAAGGAAATTAGAGACAAAGGCACAGATGGAGGGATAGAAACCGAAGGAGGGTAGTTTAGAAATTAAAGATTTGTGCCAGACTCTATCGAAAGCTTTCGATATGTCTAGTGCAATAGAAAAAGTCTCACCGAAGTCCCGAAAGAAGGATGACCAAGAGTTAGTAAGATATGAAAGAAGATCACCAGTAGAGCGACCCTTAAGGAAGCCATACTGGCGATCTGAGAGCAGATTATGAGAAGAGAAATGCTTAAGAAATTTGGAAGCAAGAATAGTTTCAAAAACTTTAGAAAGACAAGAGATGAGAGCAATTGGACGATAGTTGGAGGGTTAGGACACATGCCAAGCTTGTGGGTTATCGTATAGGTAATTGATTATGCAAGGACCCTGTCTGAGGATCTCGTCGAATTACGAGAGCCTGTCAGACCATCACCTATGCTCATTGTTTCTTTATATTTTAAGTGTGTCTGCATGTAGTCCCCTATGCCCCTTTATTTCTTTATAGTATAATTGTGTATGTATGTAGTTAGGCAAGAGTCATGTCCCACAATGTTCAGATTAAGGAGGTTAGGATACATGACAATATTGTTGTGTTATCATGTATGCATTTGATTGTGAAGGAATCTGAGTACAACCATCTCAGAGAGATGCTTGGTAACCATATGAACAAAATGTATATGCCTTTTTGAACCCCCCTGTACCTCCTCCAATTAAACTCACCCAACCCACATTTCTGTCCTTTCCCAACTGGAAGCGACTCTCACCTCTATACCTGCTACTGAAAATAGATCAAAGGAATCACCTCGGTAGCCTCACCCGAGCCCCCCCACGGTGGTATAGGAAAGATACTCATCACTCAACTCATGCCACCAGGGACCACTACGATAAAGCAATATATTGTTTCCTAGGGTCCGGCAACGTTCCATTGCTAAAAAGAACATTATGAAACTTCCTAATAAACATCACTACCTTGCCATTTCCGACCCGGGCATGTGCGGCCGTGCGAGGCTAACAGAATGAAGGCCTTCTAAACCCCCTCAGGTCATCTGTCCCTGAGTGACCCAGGTAGCCTCGGCAGAGGTCCCATGATAGTATGACGAAAGAAACTTCAAAACATCAACTAGCCCATCATACACCACTACAACAAATAGAAGTGGACTCCCTAAGGTCCAGAAACATTCACTTGCTAAACGAATACGTAAGAAACTTCCTTAGTAAACACCCCTACCTTCACAATTCCCGACATGCAGGTGCGACCGTGCGAGGCTAACGAGATGTAGGCCTGCCTGACCACCCGGGAAACAATCACCCTTCCCCCCTAACCTCTGCACTAAAGGAAGCCTCCCTCACTGAATACTACCTACCCCATCAGGAATGAAAATGGCAGATACTGATACTATCCAGCTAAGAAACAAGGAAATCCATAATTCCTATTCCCCTGAATTAAACCTTTCGAGATGCAATATAATTCATTATACTCCAGGTGGAAGGCAACGTCAAGTCCCGGAAAAAACCCCGCCTCCCCCTGTCGACCCAAATAGCGACGCGCCCCGCCCCCTTGACCTCGAGAGCGGCCCAGTGAAGAAACTCTTGCCAAACAACCAGCCCATAACGTGCACATATATGTTAGATGTTTAAGTTACCCATACCATATAATCCAGGATACGTAGAATAAGAAATGAATTACTCAGACAACAACTCTTAAGCCACCGCAGTACACAGCTGCCTCAAAAGTAAAGTAAACCGCTTCAAAGTTCAGACAACACCCCAGCTCTGACCTTAACTAGTGACGCGCCCCACCCCCTTTACCTCGAGAGCGGCCCAGTGAAGAAACTCTTGCCAAACAACCAGCCATAACGTGCCCATATATGTTAGATGTTTAAGTTACCCATACCATATAATCCAGGATACGTAGAATAAGAAATGAATTACTCAGACAACAAGTCTTAAGCCACCGCAGTACACAGCTGCCTCAAAAGTAAAGTAAACCGCTTTCAAAGTTCAGACAACACCCCAGCTCTGACCTCCTCCACACCTCAGAAAGCTTGCCAGCTTGAAGTCCTGCTATATCCACACATAAGTAATGTTAAGACTACTATTAACCCTTACCCAACTTAGGGAACAACAACAACAACAACCCTTACCCAATCAAGTAAGCAATCCAATAGAGCATCATGTGTAGAGATAAACCTGACGTCTCCCATGCCTAAAATCCCTCTTATAATAGTAAAACAACCATCATTCAGACTCGACAACACCGAGTGCCCCCCTTCTACCCCCCTCACTGACAAAGGTTATATAAACTCTAGGAAGAGAGAGTTCAGGTAAGTAGAAATATCGCTTCTGTACGATCGGCACCCCACTCTGATTGAAGACTATTTTATACCCAAACTCAAGACTAGTTATTGACGAACGGCACCCCGGAGTCTGTATACTATCTGTGATATACAAATATATAAACCTATTTTTGGATCTTTATTAATCGTGGCCACCCATCGGTTAATATAGAGACCTTAAATAATACCTATATATATAAATACAAAGTAAGTGTATTTAAAAACTCATTGTTGGTATGGCCTCTTCCACCTGGGTTTCTAATCATTTATATAGTGCAACAGTAGCTACATACAGTAGGGTCCCGCATAAAACGAGTCTCGATTAAAACGACCGACCTAAAATATTAATATTTAATTTTCGATCAGAACGAATGTGATCACATAAAACGAGTCCGCCGCCAAAGTGGGGCAAATCCGAGGAGTTTTCATATAGAGCGCCGAAATATCGTACAAAACGTACGAAATATCGTTCGCTTTGTACGAAAATTTTCGCTTACAGTGAACATTGACGATATTGCGCCACCAAAATGCTGTGTTCACATAAAACGAAATCGCATAAAACGCCCTCGTTTATCGACCATAAACTCGTTTTATGTGAGACCCTACTGTAGTACATACGTACAGTAGGGTCCCGCATAAAACTAGAAATTGGTCGATAAACGAGGGCGTTCTATGCGATTTCGTTCTATGTGAACACGGCATTTTGGTGGCCCAATATCGTCAATATTCACTATAAGCGTAAATTTCCGTCAGGAGCGTACGATATTTTGTACGTTTTGTACGATATTTCGGCGCTCTATATGAAAACGTACGATATTTCGGCGCTCTATATGAAAACTCCTCGGATTTGCCCCACTTTGGCGGCGGACTCGTTTTATGTGATCACATTCGTTCTTATCGAAAATTAAATATTAATATTTTAGGTCGCTCGTTTTAATCGAGGCTCGTTTTATCTGAACACTACTGTATAACTGATTACTTCTGGCCACCCAGAATTTAATATAGTTATTCATATTAGTTTCTTCTCTAACCTAATAAAAATATTGAAAGACGAAGGCAACCCTACCTTTCAATACATTTATTATTTTCGACATTATACTGGCATTAACTCACAGAGATCTAGGAGAGAAAGATCTTTTGTGTTAGAAGGGTCTATGCGAGACACTCTCAGGAGCACTTAGCAAATATAGATCCTAGGCACAAATTGTCTGTGGCAACCCACCAGGATTTGTGACTAAAAGGTTAAACACCGCCCGAGTTCTTTGAACCTCTTAAAAAGATTAGAGACTGTCAAGAAGAGTTACTTGTATCGACTCCTCTTGCGTTCGTCCGAGGTTTTGTTAATCCGGCCCCATGCCTGAAACATAAAATTTAAAATCCTAGCTCAAGAGTACAGTACCTGAACGGAACTTCATCAACGGTTAATATTAAAGGTCAGAATAGTCAAGTATTCGTTCAAAAGCTACATGCCTAGAATACTTGCATTAGTTCGATGTGGTGACCAACTGTACTCCTCATAGTTACGGAACCATATTTAAGACCCAAAGCCCATTAACCCAACTGTAACTTCTTCACACGACCGGACACCCTGGACGGCCCACGGAGCAGCCATGAAACCCTCAATGACAGCGCATCGAGATACCAAGAAGACAACTCAACAGTGCATTATTAATTATTATTTGTATCAGTGCGGAGATACCGTACTATATGATCGATTGTTCACCTGTGCCCTCCCGTAGTTATTTGCCACCCATGACGAGTGCTCAGATTATGTTACAATTGTTCCCTATACATTCCCAACGAATTCAGTATCAGTGCTAAGATACTAAGAGATAACTGTAGCGACAGTATTTACCCTAAGCCATGTAATAAGTATTCCCTATTTGGAGACTATGGTATAGATATTTTGAGATCCCGAGAGTTTGTGGGATAGGTCGTGAAATAAGTAATCTCAGTGACGAATTCATATAGGCTACCGTGCATAACCAGTCGACTAAGTATATAATTTTGTTTCATGATTAATCATCCGTGTTTTGTGAAAATAAATACCGGAAGATATCTACACGCCTAAAGAAATAACAGAACACAAGGTATACGCAATTAACTTAATATGATACTTATAAAAACTTAATAGGTACCCCACGAGTGAAATTCTATAATATTCCTAATCGTACCTGTCTCAGAAGAATAATACCCAAGTGTTGAAAGTGGTAATGCGCGCTCCATCCAGATCCGCGATCGTGCTAGAAGAATTGAAAGACCAATATTGATACTGAATCTTTTGCCCCTTCATGTTTTCCTAAGTGAATTTATTTGTTTTTCTATGCTAAGAAGTGCTACATAAATAAAGCTGTATTATAAACCACATTCCGAAATTATATTGTGTTCTATTGATTCCTTATATGTATTTGCATGAAATCTGATATTCCAGTCTTGAAGAACTCACAATGATCAATCATTAATCCTGCAGTAAATCAAGGCATAACACTAAACATTTTCCATTTAAACTCTCTTTTATACTCAATATTTCTGTTCACAACCACTCTATCTAAAGAACTAGCTGATGTGGAAACTCCTAACCGTGAAAGATGAACCCCATCCCTTGCGTACATCCTATCTCTCCCATAGAAATTTATGAGTCGACGGCGTCATGAGGACTACGAGAAGGTAATCAGTGTTATTTAGTCCAAACTCCCCAGATGTTGATGACATTGTGTGTGACTTTAATTAAGGCAGCAATTTGGCAATCTATATGCTCGTTATTACCAGGTAGCCTAGATATTCATGGCTGTTCCGTTCATTGGTGCCAGGCAGTTTACAGACAGGTTGGAATCCTCAGACTTCTGAGTACATACCACCAAAAGGGACCAGTATATAAACTAATAAATCAATTATTGACCCTGCATTATCTACCAAGATGTCATATCCCCGATGCCTTTGAGTGCCTTAGGTCTCGGGCAAATAACTGCAAAAAACTTGTTTCCCCTTTTAAATATGTAGATTCGAATTTAGTAGCCTACTACCGTACTTCCATGATAGTGATAGCTTGGGACAGTGGACACAGGCCTCCAGGGGACACCACTTTATAAAAAACCGGGCCACATTGCCTACCGTACCTCTATTGGTGGTCCAGAAATGACAACCAGAGATAGAGTAGCCTATCGTATTATATACAAGACGATAATCTAACCAAATTAAATCAAAGAAATAACTAAAAGAATATATAATACTAGTATATTATGATACTCTGACTTTTCCTTTAACTTATATGTTTTCTAGATCTCAGGTGACGGCGTCTCTTCTGTGGATTGACCTCCCAATCTACCAAGATTGGAGGCCAGGGCGTCACATTTTTCCCTTGCCCCTCAACTTTCTCTTCATGGTTGCTGAGGAGCACGGGGCCCTGGGTGGGGCTTTGGTTTCCCGGGCGTTTCCGCACCCTCCTCAGCCCCCCGCCGTGAGTGGCTTCGGTCACCCAGGCTTTGTTGTGGTCGGCGGGGGGGGTTCTGTGGGGGCGCTCGGTTGTGGCCTTGGAATTGCTCGGGGCCTTGGGGCTGTTCGGCCAGGCAGCTTGGGGAACAACAACAACAACAACAACAGAAAAGAGGAGGGGCCGTTTTCAAGGTTATTGGTACGAGTTGACTAGGCAATTGAGTAGGAGTTGTCTCGTTTCGCCAGGTACGAGTTGTCCAGCACCCCTGCTGGCAATAGCCTATATATGATAATGACAATATGTCATGGGGGGTGAGGGGGGGCAAAGCCCCCCCTCAACATATTATTGTATCCAAAGGCTGTCAAAATAGACGGGAACATGACGGCAAAGGTCCGACGCCACGACACGTAGTGTAAACAATGATGGCGGTATGCCCGCTCTTAACATTCTTGCCAAAATTAGATAGGCATATGGACGAGATGGGTTGGGTGTGAGGGGGATCTGTCAGGTGTGAGGCAATCGGCGCTCTGCAGACCCCCGTTTTCTGACTTCTGACCGTTTGGCGAGGTTAGTCCTCATGGTGTTAATGAGCTGGCTGCTGATCTTATAATTATTCTTACCAGCTAAGAGCAGCAGGAATTGGAGGCGACATAATTGGGTGGATTGTGAGTTTTCTAAGGAATAGAGTACAACGCGTGACCATCAAGGGTACCCAATCACAATGGCGACGAGTGTGGAGTGGCATACCACAAGGAAGTGTACTAGGGCCAATCCTCTTCCTAGTGTATATAAACGACCTTATGGAAACAGTACAGTCCGATGGCAAACTTTTCGCTGATGATGCTAAGATTTACCGAAGAATCAAGACGCCTCAAGATGGAGAGACCCTACAAGACGATCTTACCAAACTTCAGGAATGGAACACTAAATGGCTTCTAGTTTCAACGAGGAAAAGTGTAAGGTCATGCACCTGGGGAGGAGAAACCCTGGATGTCAATATCATGTAGGAAACACTCCACTAACTACCACAACAGAAGAGAAGGACCTAGGAGTATATGTCACCCCGGACCTAAAACCTGCAACACAGGTAGCCAAGGCGGCTGCCAGTACCAACTCCTTGGTGGGATTATCGAAAAAAACATGGTATAATCCTGCGTGACGGTATACATTATATCTCAAGAACTGGGCAGTGTTATAGCATATTTGTTGTTTGTACATATACTGTATATGTATTATGTATGTTGCTTCGTAGTATACTATAAATGGAAAATATACTTGGTAAATGAATAATTAGAGGGCATCTGTGGACTCACTTTCTACAATTTCCCAGCTCAGCTAGTGGACGACGAGTGGAGGCGAGTCGAGTTGTATACTGATATTCTATTGGTCAATAAACTGGGTGTGACGTCATGAGCGATGATGGCATATGAATGGTTGTTGTGGGAGTACGTCACTGTCTAGACGGTGACGTCACAAATTCTCGCGATATTTTAACGGGTGTAGAAATACACGTCAGTCCATATAATGAGCCTCTTTTGTTTCTCAATCCCTCTACGACGTCACATTGATTAATTTATTATCCTTGGTGTTTATAATCTCTCGGAGTCTGGCCAGTCGGCCATATTTGAAATGGTGGAACTGTTGTTCAATGAATAGTGAAGTGTTTTTGCTTTATGAAAACACCTACAACATCTTCTATTTAACGGGATTACGAATGGAGCTTCCAGCGGCATTGTGTTAATTTGGCTGCAGACCATTATTCTCCAGTACACCAAGGGTAAGGGTTTTATACCGTCGTTATTTGGGTCCAAGCCTAGGCTACGGATACCACGGAATCTTTAACCCTTGTCTAGCGGAGTGTTTTGGGCTCATTTGGGCATATTCAGGCCCTCCTGCATGATAAATCAAGCATCTGCATGAAAAAAAAAAAATTAGCAAAAAACTAGGCGCTAAAAGCTTCAAAATGAGACCAGAACGAGCTACGTAGCACTCGTGGTTATCTTGCAGTGGTGCCACGAACATGGGAGTTTAGAATATATCGGTATATTTTTCCCAGCTATGCTCACTACTGGCTACACTGCCGGCCTCTCGAGAACACAGGGAACATGAGTTAATGGGCGGCAGTAAGCCCTGGGAGTTGGTTGTCTGGCCCGCTGCGCTCCCGGCCATTTGCACTCGATTTTAACCCTTTAAAAGCCTTAATAATGCTCCTAACTTGCTGCAAATTGGTGCACGACTTAAGTCGAGTGCCGCCAATAAGGGGTTAATGTATATCCTCAATACAGACTTATTTCCTTTACTTACCTCATCAATAATAACCCATATAGGTGCAGAGGGCATGCATTATATCAAAGAAAAAGTGATGTTGAAACATTATCTGCAATTTAGCCATGTTGATTAACTCTTAGACCACTTAACCCCTTCAGACTCATATGACGCAGAGGTTGGCAGATTAGCAATAAGAAATAGAGTTCTATCTCTTATAATTACCTCTTTTGGCGACCGTCAATCTTTTATTACTTAAATACCAAACCAGCGGGGGGAAGGCGGTGCTGGTTGTGGGGAGGGGCGTCGACTGACTGGGGACAGGTGCATGGCGGTGGTTCGTTCGTGGCCACCCCTTCGGGGATCACGGCGTCAGGCGATAGATAGATAGACCAGCGGGGGTGTGGGGACGGCAGCCCCCACCTAATATACTAGGTTAGGTTAGGTTAGGTAAGGTTGTTAGGTTACGCTAATATTACCCCTTATTTTCGTCTTTTAGCCCTCAATTTCCCTGTACTTTATAGCCCTCCCCACTATCGGGGGCCGTATCTTAAGATTGTTGGATAATGGGGAAAACGTTTTGGTAAGATCCTATGTAGCGGTAGTCACCGTATTTTGTTTGCCCATTAACCCTTCAACCCCGGGTGGTACACGTGTGTACCATTATGTTTTGACCCGAGGAACCCGGGTGGTACAACATTGTACCATTGCTTGCGTATGTGCTTTCGAATGGCGCGCGTAAACATTTCGTTCCGTGGTCGCTAGGCGACGCCACCAGACACCATGTACGCCACCAAAACAGTCTCTACCCTGCCGCCATCATGGATACTAGCCCAAAAAGTGATTCCCCTGTGTCCGATTCAATGCTCCCTTCGACGCCTGCCCATGTTCGTCGCGCCCTAACGCAAAGGCACGTACAAGATGCGTTGACTCCCGGAGGTATGGAAATAGCTTTGAGGAGTTATGAACGTGGTGAAGGACAAAATAGTGTTGATGACTTGGGCAGTGATAGCTCCGAGTCTTATCAGTCTCACTATAGTGAAAATTTAGACGATCTAGACGAAATTCATGAAAGAGACGCGCAATTTGTTGGATTTGACGATGACGATGAAAGTGATGATAGTACTGAACGTGATATAGTTGTGCAAGGTGATGAGAGTGTAGTGAGAGTGAGCGAATGGGACAGCACTAGGTCGACTGCCAAGTTTAGGTTGAGTGACACGACACCTAGCCCTTCGCCAGCTAAATCCCCATTCAAGATACGCTTTTATAAGAAGCAAGTTCTTGAAAAGGCGGCCGCGGCAGCCAGGAAAGAGGCCCTAAAACTTGGTGAGGGAGCAGTGCGTGAGGGTGCCAGTGAGGCTGAGCGTGAGGGTGAGGTTGACCCGCCATTGTCTTCCTTATCTACCCACGCCACCCAAGTTGCCCCAGGCGCCCGCCATTCTTCCCCACCACCACCAGCACTGCCTAGGGTTGAGGACCCCCCACTTTCGGCCTATTTACCCCCTATTTCCCCCGAGAGGAGACATACTACTACAGAAAAGGGAAAAGGGAGAAAATATGTGAAAAAAGGAGCTACAAGTAGGCGCTCTTTGTTCGAGGCTCCCGCGGCTTCCACCCCTGCCGGTCCCAGCCATACGCCCCCGCAAGTTTCCCCAGGGTCCACCCCACCTCTCCAGCCTACAACAGAGGTTCCTGATGATGTTTTTGACCTCGCATCCATACCTGCACCTACAGACACTGAACCAGTGCTGTCTACGAATCGTCGTAGGCCAAGGAGCCCCGAACCTCTGCATGAAGATGACAGAGCCTCACCTGCCACTCCTTCCCCACCTCGCCGACCTACACGCCGCCCACGCATCATTCGTTCCCCGCGAGATTATGAGGGGGGGTCTGAAGATGAAGGGCACCTCACAGATGACTCTGGCCATGATTACCTGGGTCCACCGTCAGGGCAAGATGACGGCTCTGACGACAACGACGATGACTTTATGGACATCGACGACCCTCAACCCAGACGCTTTGCCCAGGGCCGTCGTGCTCCTGGCCGCCCTGGCCGCCGGGCTGGGCCTGGGCGCCGTCGCGCTCCTGGCCGCCCTAGGGTGCGCGCCGCCAAAGTTCGTGGGCGTGCTGCCCCAGCTGCAGTTCCTCGTCAGCGTCGCCAGCAGGACCCATTTTATATTTTCAACTGGCAGGATGTGGCTGCTGATGAAGTGAATGACCCTGATGTAACCCCTTTTGATGAGGTACAGGAGGGTTCAGGAGTTACCCCAAGTTTTCCCGCAGGCCCCAATGCTCCACCACATGAGCTTTTTGAGGCATTTTTTGATAAGGAGGTTACTGAGTTTGTCATAGAAGAGACAAACAAGCACCACCAAATCCAGGTGAACTTTTTTGGCAAGGTGACCAAGGGCCACATGAAGCGGTGGACCCCAGTGACTCATCCCGAGTTCATGGTGTTCCTGGCAATCACCATGCTAATGCCTCATGTAAAGAAGCACAGGTTGGCTGACTATTGGATCACCAAAGATCTGATATCCAGCCCTGCCTTCGGGAAATACATCTCTCGGGACCGGTACCTCGACATCCTCGGAGCGCTGCATCTTGTCACCAACACCGACATGCATCTCTCTGACAAGCTGTGGAAGATTAGGACATTGTACGAGATGATGCGAGAACGTTTCACGTCATACTTCACGCCCTTCTGCAACGTCTGTATTGACGAGTCTCTTGTGCTGTTCTGGGGAAAGCTGAGCTTCAGGCAGTACATCCCCTCAAAGAGACATCGCTTTGGTATAAAGTTCTTTGTGCTGTGCGATTGCCAAACTGGCTATGTCCTGGACTTCCTGGTCTACAGCGGGAAGGAAGGGGACGTGGAAATAGACCCCCTCATTGGCTTTGGCGGAGCAGTGGTTCAAGCCATGATGAACCGGTACTTCCAGAAGAATCACGTCCTCTACACGGACAACTACTACACGTCCCCCACTCTCTCAAAGTACCTCCATCAGCGCAAGATGGGGACTGTAGGCACAGTTAGAGCGAAAAGGAAGGGCATGCCAACTTTCCCTCCTAAAACCAAGAAAGGCGATGTCTTCAAGAAGAAGTCGGGACCCATTCTGGCTATTCACTGGCACGACCAGCGGAAGGTCAACCTCCTGAGCACCGTCCACAAGGGGGAAATGGTTGAGACTGGCAAGGTGGATCGCCGCACCCAAGTCAGGGTGACCAAGCCCGATGCTGTAATGGACTACAACATAAATATGAGGCTGGTGGACAAGTCCGACATGCAGATAGGCTTCATCGACTGTCTGAGTACCTCGTGCAGATGGTACAAAAAGTTCTTTCTGCACATGGTGGACATGTCAATGCTGAATGCCTACAATATCTACAGGCTTCGGAATCCGCGCACACCCAGGAAGTTCAGTAGCCTGCGGAGGTTCCAAAAACAGGTGTTGGTGGAGCTCCTGGACAGGTATGCTACGCCACAGAGGGCAGTGGCACAACCTGGGCGCCCCGTTCAGGACCGTATGCAGTGTGCACAGTATCTAAATGTGCACAAGCTCGGTTACCTGCCTCTGGAACGAGATGGAGTCACCATTAGCAGAAGGCGGTGCCATGTCTGCTGGAACAGCCAGGTGAGGCCGAGGAAGCAGAAAAAGACCACCATGCAGTGTGTGGAGTGCCAGCTGTCACTATGTGCTATACCGTGCTTTGCTGAATACCACACCAAGCAGGAGTACTAACTAATAATCATAGTGAAAGTACCAAAGACTGACAATATGTATGTATATAGGCAACAAGTGGAAATAAAACAATGTATTGTGATAAAAAAGTCATGTATTATGAAAACATATATAAATAAGTGAAAAAAGACACAATAAATTGTATATAAAACGTTTACAAAGCATATAACTAAGTGAAAGTGACACATGATATAATATTAGATGGCCAAAGTATAATAAACACCTGTGATAATGAATAATCACTGCCTAATATAACAATAACCTACCTCAATTACTAATAAAATGTACCGTATCAAGTGAAAATGAGCATTATCAGTGACAGTGACACTCTCTCAAGCATATTTACCAAAGTGAAAGTGACACACGAAGTAATATTAGATGGCCAAAGTATAATAAACACCTGTGATAACGAATAATCACTGCCTAATATAACAATAACCTACCTCAATTACTAATAAAATGTACCGTATCAAGTGAAAATGAGCATTATCAGTGACAGTGACTCTCTCAAGCATATTTACCAAAGTGAAAGTGACACACAAACTAATATTAGATGGCCAAAGTATAATAAACACCTGTGATAACGAATAATCACTGCCTAATATAACAATAACCAGCCTCAATTACTCATAAAAACTACGGTATCGAGTGAAAATGTGAAATATTAGTGACAATGATAGCCTAATACACATATTTTATATAATTGGACTCCAAATAACTATAATAACATCACTATCAATAAATAAAATCGCCTCCGGGAGGTAAAAACTCTGGCGCGACGAGTGGCTAAGTGCGCAGTAGGTTAGCCAAGCCGGGGCCTGGGCCAAGGCGACGCATCCGAACGCGGGAAGATTTTCCCGCATAAAAATCACTCCACTTCCCGCGCTCGCCATTATGCAATCACTTGGGCTAGAGACCTCTACTCAACGGCATTCTACACATGAAGGTTTGTGCAACATTTTTTTTTTTTTTATAACTTTGTGTCATGTATTTCAGGAGTAACAGGTGAATCAACATGGACCAAAATTCCTCAAAACCCCCGGACACAGAGTACAGTCACGATCTACCCTAGCCGGGGTTGGAGGGTTAACTAAGGATCCTTATTTATATCCTCATATCTCTTAGTTTATTTTCTTCACTTACCTCAACAATACTAAACCCCGATAGCTGGGGAGGGTATGAAATATATCAGGGAAAGAGAGGGGTTGAAACACGGAGATTAACTAGAATATAGCCATCTTGATTAACCAAGCCAAGACGTTGTGTATCCTTGCTTGTGATTCGTTGTTGATTATCGTGACGTCATCAGCCAAGGCGGGCCTCAGCAATGACGTCATTCCAGCCCTCGGCCAACATGTCGTCATTACACCCGCTTAATCTTACACCCGGTTAATTTAACATCAGCGGTGTATATGTTTCACACAACGTGTATTATAATGTCATTAGTGCACTGTGTAATTTGCGTCTTGATATTCAAACCGTTTCTATTTATCAATACTAATTAGTATATTAGTATATTAGTAGCGATATCGTCCCAAGATGAACGGATATATTAGTAATTATAGGGAATAGGCTCGCACCCTTATTTGTTATGTTTTTTCCTCCAGATTTTGAGAAATAAGTGTAGGCCCTATTCATGGTCTTAGTTATAATGCCAATGTTGGATACACGATGGGTTGAGGGGGGGCTTTGCCCCGCCTCAGCCCCCCACGAATTATTGAAATCGTCATCTATGTTGCCAGCAGGGGGTAAATATTGATTACACTGCATAAAGAAGGCGTTTGTAAACTGTGACTGTCCGAAAGAGCTCTGAGATTTATTAGAATGGGCGTTTTTTCGGTCAATATTAAGGAGACGGACCACAGCTATTTTCAATGATTGTATTTTTGTGGATTTGTTATTTATATGATTTATTAGGTTTCTATAGGCCTATTACAATTTGTTCATGAAAATTAAGGAACATATTCAGGAACCTGGCCAACATTAATTTCGTGATTTTTTGGTTTTTTTTTAGCTAGTTTTCATCATTATACAGTGGTTGTCATTAATTAGAATCTCCGGAAAAAAAGTTGTCCCCATTATCCAACAATCTTAAGATACGGCCCCCGATAGTGGGTATGGCTATGAAGTACAGGGAAATTGAGGGGTAAAAGACGAAAATAAGGGGTAATATTAGCGTAACCTAACAACCTTACCTAACCTAACCTAGTATATTAGGTGGGGGCTGCCGCCCCCACACCCCCGCTGGTTTGGTATTTAGCCTAATTCATAAAAGATTGACGGTCGGCAAAAGAGTTAATTATAAGAGTGAGAGAACTCTATTTCTTATTGCTAATCTGCCAACCTCTGCGTCATATGAGTCTGAAGGGGTTAAGTGGGCTACGAGTTAATCAACATGGCTAAATTGCAGATAATGTTTCAACATCACGGTAATTGTTTAGTGTATGGCCTCCTAAAGAAAATGGATTTTTGAGCACAGACTGAACCAAATGTTCACTACTGTATTTACATAGCTGGTCATTAACCTAACCTAACCTAACCTAAGGTAACCTGGGCATCCTGGGGGCTGCTGCCCCCAGACCCCCGCTGGTCTTGGGTTGAAAAGTGATAAAAAACACATAGTCTATCTCTTACCTCATTATTCAAAGTTTTGTATTTTGTTTAATATACACTTCCCAGGTAATTTGAACAGTTCTATTGCTTCTATATATCATATAATACACCATAGAATACGTTTTTAATAACTAGAAAAAGAGGACTTCGATTAAACAATTACGATCTTAAGATACGGTCCCCAATAGTGGGGAGGGCTATGAAGTACAGGGAAATTGAGGGGTAAAAGACGAAAATAAGGGGTAATATTAGCGTAACCTAACAACCTTATCTAACCTAACCTAGTATATTAGGTGGGGGCTGCCGCCCCCACACCCCCGCTGGTTTGGTATTTAATTCATAAAAGATTGACGGTCGCCAAAAGAGGTAATTATAAGAGTGAGAGAACTCTATTTCTTATTGCTAATCTGCCAAGCTCTGCGTCATATGAGTCTGAAGGGGTTAAGTGGGCTAAGAGTTAATCAACATGGCTAAATTGCAGATAATGTTTCAACATCACTTTTTCTTTGATATAATTCAGGGCCTCTCCACCTATATGGGTTATTCATCATCATCATCTCCGACGCCTTGCTTCCCCCTGGGAAACCCCCACTAGAGGATGGCCATGACAGAAACGTCTCCAAGCTACTTTGTCAAGACATGCCTCCCTTGCCCGTGCCACAATGCCCCTTCCACTACGTGGAAGTTTTTCTTCAATATATTTTTCCACTTTCTTTTCCCATACCATAGGTGGTCTTCCACTACTAGCGGTTCCACTCACCTGACTCCCATATATCTTTCTTGGCATTCTGTCTTCATCCATTCTCTGAACATGACCATACCACCTCAAAGTACTTCTCTTTATCCACTCAACCACACCACAATCAATGCCCAAAGCCTGCTCTTCCATTCCAAAGGAATCGTACACTTCCCTATTACTTGGCCCATCTAGCCTATTCATGCCAGCTGCCATTCTGAAAAAGCTCATCTCCACAGCTCTTAGTTTGAAGAGGTCCTCGTCACTTGCTGTCCATGTCTCGCTTCCATACGAGAGTGTTGGGAGCAGCACACTGTTTCTCAGTGACTTTTTGACTTCCTGGCTAACCATTCTTCCTTTGAGAATACTATCAAGTTCTCCAATCACTTTTCTCCCTTGCATTTTTCTCTCTTTTATCTCACTCTCCATTTTACCATATTTGCATAGTACAGCTCCCAAATACTTGAAACTTTCAACCTCTTCTAGTACTGTACTTCATTTTTCAATTTTATTTTACAACTTTTCTTGTGTTCTTTCTTGATTCTATATTTTTCCTTAAAATCTATAGTTTCATGCATTCTTCTCTCAAACACCATTACCTTACATTTCCCTACATTGACCTTTAACTTTCTCTTTTCACATACCCTGTCAAAGTCAGTGACCACTCTCTGAAGTTCTTCAGCATTTTCCGCCAACAGGACTGCATCGTCCGCATATAGGCATGTTAAAATCTTCCATGTTCTTCCCTCTGATTCCAGTCTAGCTCCCACACCCATTGATACAGCCCTACATTCCCTAATCACTCCATCCATGTATATATTGAACAACCAAGCTGACATGACACATCCCTGTCTTACACCTACATTGACCTCAAAACTTTCACTTAACTTATCCCCTACCTTCACATTTGCCATTGCATTCCTATAAAAAGATTTTACTGCCATTAGCAACTTTCCTCCCACACCATATACTGTTAACACATCCCACAGGCCCTCCCAGTCTACTTTGTCGTAGGCTTTTTCCAAATCCATGAATGCTGCATAGAGTTTTCTGTTTTTGGCCAGATACTTCTCTACCAACAATCGCATTGAGGCTATCTGGTCAACGCAGCCCCTGCCCTTTCTGAAACCTCCCTGTTCCTCGCCTATTTTGTCATCCGTTATCTTCTGTAGCCTCTGTGTTACTACTCTTGCGTGTACCTTTCCAGGTATGCTAAGCATGCTAATTCCCCTATAATTCTTACACTCTTCTTTACTACCCTTCCCTTTGTACAAGGGTACTATCACTGCTTTCCTCCAGTCCTCTGGTACACTTTCCTTTTCCCATGCTAATTTACATAACCTATGCATTATGTCAACAGTTTCTTCTCCTCCATATCTCAGCATTTCACCTGGGATGTTATCGACTCCAGCAGCTTTGCCCATTTTAAGTCTATTGATTGCTTCTTTTACTTCTTCTCTGCTTATCTGGCTTTCAACTACCCTGTTTATTCTACCTCTCTCCATTCCTATGGATGAGATCTTTGCCTTCCCCCTACTCTTTACAGCTAAGCTACTAAAATGATCTTTCCATACTTTCACCACACCATCACCCTCTACCACTTCCCCATTCATGTCCCTCATCCTACCACCTGAGACACTCTCAGTCTTCTTCCCTCTGGCTTCTTTCACAGCTCTGTAGTATGCTTTCCTGTCATTCAGAAACTGTTCACTAATCTTTCTCCCATATGCCTCATCTGTCTTTCTTTTAGCGTCTTGTATCGCCCTCTTCACTCTTTGTTTCAAATTTTTATATTCTTCTTTCCTCGCATCTCTAGTTTCTCTAGGTATATTCTTTTGCAGCATACTCTTTCTGAACTCTTTCTTCTTTTTCACTATTTCTTCTATCTCTTTACTAAACCATGCGTTACCTTTCTTCTTCCACATTTTAAAGGTTTTCTTCCCACATACTTTCTCAGCTGCTTTAATCATGGCGTCTCTTGTACCTTTCCATACTTCGTCTACAGTATTTCCCAGATCTATCATAACATCCATGTCCTTTATAGTCTCTTTCAGGATGTCCTTGTATTTTGTTGCATTACATTCTTCATTTAATTTTCTCACATTTATTCTCTCTACTGTCAGTTTTCTCTCTTTCCTCTCATATTTCCACTCTTTCCTTATCCTCACTTTTGTCAGCACTCTATAGTGGTCTGATCCCGTCAGCATACCTCTTACAGCTTTTGAATCTAAAATTCTTCCTTTTAGTCCGAAGTCCATCATGGCGTAGTCAATTAGAGATTTCTGTTCCTGCTCACCTTCACCTCTGTGCCATGTATATCTATGAATGTGACGATGTTCAAAAAATGTGTTCGCCAGAAACATCTCTCTCTCCGCACACACTTCTAAAAGGAAGTCACCATTCATATTCCTACCCTCCACACCCCATTTACCCACTATACCTTCTATCTCCTCGTTTCCAACTCTACCATTCATGTCGCCTACTAATATTACTTGTGTACACTCTTGCCTTTCTCTTATACATTTATTGACTTTATTCCAAAATTTTCTATTTTCTTCCGCACCTTTCCCAGTTTCTTGGTTGACTGGTGCATAGACACACATAAAAGTATACCTATCTATCCCAATCTTGCACTCACACCATACAATTCTTGAGTCCACGCATCCATAGTTTTTCACACACTTCCTCAACCTTTCTGACAAAATTACTGCTACCCCTTCCTTTTTCTTACGTTTATATCCTGCATCCAATCCAGACCAGACAACCCATCCTTCCCCACCCCACAAATCATGCTCACTCTCACCATCCCACACTCCAGAACCCAACAGGTGCGTCTCACCTACCCCACACACATCCACACATCCATCTTTAAGCTCTCGCATCAGACACTCTCTCTTGCTAAAATCATTTATGCCATTGGCATTGAAGGCACAGACACGGAGCACGCTTTCCTTCACCCGAACGACGTTTCCACCACTTTTCTGCTTTGTTCCTCCACCCCCGAGGGGGTCCTGGCCGGCAGCATACCGAGCACAGTTGTTTCCCAGGAGGACTTGGGGCCTGGACATAATGCCTCCAAACAGGGCGCCGGATTGTCAAAAGTATACTAAAAGAAAAACTAAAAACTGATACCAACATCAGTAAAAAAACATACAACACAGTAAAAATGAAAATATTAAGAAGATAGGGAGAACAAAAATATACAGGGGACAACAGAAATATAGTTACAAGGGGGATAATTTTTATAGTGGAAATTAAAAGAGGATTTAAAATTAAAAACAAAGTGTGCTGCTGAAGAAAATAGCACACCCGCCCTCCCCTTTAGTTCCACCGTCAAGCAAAAATAAAAATGTTAGAAATTTAAAAGGGAGGATTAAAATAAGGACGGTGTAATAACGAGGCTACCTCGAGAAGGCGGGGTAGGACTTACTTACCGTAACTAGTCACGGTAAGCTACAGAGGTGCGTTTTAGCAAGACTTTAACCAATACCGTACTTATACGCAGATGACAGGACCTCTAAACCTCATTGGTTATGATACCGCCACTGCGCAAAGCTTGACGAGGTAAGTGAAGGAAATAAGTCTGTATTGAGGATATTCATTAAAGATTCTGTGGTAATCGTAGCCTAGGCTTGGACCCAAATAACGACGGTATAAAACCCTTACCCTTGGTGTACTGGACAATAATGGTCTGCAGCCAAATTAACACAATTCCGCTGGAAGCTCCGTTGGTAATCCCGTTAAATAGAAGATGTTGTAGGTGTTTTCATAAAGCAAAAACACTTCACTATTCATTGAACAACAGTTCCACCATTTCAAATATGGCCGACTGCCCCGAATCCGAGAGATTATAAACACCAAGGATAATAAATGAATCAATGTGACGTCGTAGAGGGATTGAGAAACAAAAGAGGCTCATTATATGGACTGACGTGTATTTCTACACCCGTTAAAATGTTGCGAGAATTTGTGACGTCACCGTCTAGACAGTGACGTACTCCCACAACAACCATTCATATACCATCATCGCTTGTGACGTCACACCCAGTTTATTGACCAATAGAATAGCAGTATACAACTCGACTCACTTCCACTCGTCGCCCACTAGCTGAGCTGGGAAATTGTAAAAGTGAGTCCACAGATGCCCTCTAATTATTCATTTACCAAGTATATTTTCCATTTATAGTATACTATGAAGCAACATACATAATACATATATATGTACAAACAACAAATATGCTATAACACTGCCCAGTTCTTGAGATATAATGCATGCCGTTTCGCAGGAATATACCAACGTTTTTTCCGGAGATTCTAATTAATGACAACCACTGTATAATGAAGAAAACTAGCTAAAACCAAAAAAAAATCAATCACAAAATAAAAGTTGGCCAGTTTCCTTGATATTTTCCCTAATTTCCATGAACAAATTTTATTATAGAAACCTTATAGATCATATAAATAACAAATCCTTGAAAATAAAATCCTTGAAAATAGCTGTGGTCCGCCTCCTTAATATTGACCAAAAAAACGCCCATTCTAATCAATCTCCGAGCTCTTTCGGACATCCTCACTGTTTACAAACGCCTTCTTTATGCAGTATAATCAATATTTACCCCCTGCTGGCAACATAGATGACGATTTCAATAATTCATGGCGGGGGGGGGGGGGGGGGCAAATCCCCCCCTCAACCCATCGTGTATCCAACATTGGCATTATAACTAAGACCATGAATACACTCATTTCTCAAAATGTGGAGGAAAAAAACATGAAAAATAAGGGTGCGAGCCTATTCCCTATAATTACCAATATATCAGTTCATCTTGGGACGATACCGCTCTCGCAGATTAACCTTACCGTTCTCGAGCCAAATACGGAGGGGGGGGGGGGTGAATACTAATTAGTATTGATAAATAGAAACACTGAATATCAAGACGCAAATTACACAGTGCACTAATGAGATTATAATACACGTTGTGTGAAACAGGTACACCGCTGATGTAAAATTAAGCGGGTGTAAGATTAAGCGGGTGTTAAAATAAGCGGGTGTAATGACGACATGTTGGCCGAGGGCTGGAATGACGTCATCGCTGAGGCCCGCCTTGGCTGATGACGTCACGATAGTCAACAACCAATCACAAGCAAGGATACACAACGTCTTGGCTTGGTTAATCAAGATGGCTATATTCTAGTTAATCGCCGTGTTTCAACCCCTCTCTTTCCCTGATATATTTCATACCCTCCCCAGCTATCGGGGTTAGTATTGTTGAGGTAAGTGAAGAAAATAACTAAGAGATATGAGGATATAAATAAGGATCCTTAGTTAATGGGCAAACAAAATACGGTGACTACCGCTACATAGGATCTTACCAAAAAACATATACATACCTGAATGTTGAAATGTTCCTCCCGCTGTACAAATCTCTGATTAGGCCTCGACTCGAACATTGTATACAAGCCTGGTCCCCTTACCCTCGAAGAGATATCAACAAACTTGAGCAAGTTCAACGGAGAGCAACTAAACTGGTTCCGGAATTGTCCGAGTCATCATACGAGGAAAGGTTAAGCCGCCTTGGCTTAAAACTAAGCTGGAGCAGCGAAGGAAGAGGGGTGATATAATGCAAACCTATAGAATCCTACATGGTATTGATGCAGTGAAGGGAGGGCATTTCCTACAGCTCGCTCCAAGAAACAACCGGCCTGACACCAGAGGACACAGCCTGAAACTAGCAAAGCCCAGACATACGACATCCAAGAGGAACAACTTTTTTAACGCAAGAGTGGTTAACCAATGGAATAGTCTCACAGAAGAAATCGTCATGAGCCAGTGTTAACACGTTTAAAAATAGATGACCGGTATGAGACTGTTAGACTGAGAAGACTCAGAAGAGGCACCCTTTATGAGCACTGACTCCCATGCCTCTTTAACTATCACTAGGTAAGCATCCACCTCAGCTTCAGTGGTGTTGAGGTGGGCGGTTCAGGATCGGGGCAGTAAGCCTTCGCTGGCTCATGTAGTGCCCCCCCACTTGCTTTATCAACGGATCAATCATTGCCTTGAAATCATTCACAGTCTTCACCATTACTGCCTCTCTTGGCAGATTATTATTATATAATTAGGGTTGGGTGTGACAGGGATCTGCCTTGTGGGCCAATCGGTTTTCTGCAGACTCCAATTTTCTTATGTTCTTATGTAGGCTAGCCTAATGATGAAAACTACCTAAAACCAAAAAGAAAAACCATGGTAAAATTAGGGGTAGCCTAGGCTAGTTTCGGTTATATTTTCCCAAATTGTGGTAGCCTATTAAAATAATATTGAACCCATAGCCTAAATTCAGCATTTCCGTTCTGAATTAGTATTGTAGGCTTGTAGCCTAGGCTATGCTATATGGCCCTAGGTCTTTGATCATGTCTGAACAGTCTGATCATTGATGCCAATACATTTAACATGGTGATGGGCTGGTCTATCACAGTGAGAACTGAGCGATCTCTGCCATACCCATAGCTTACTCTGACTGTTCCTTTTACTTGTATATTTTCTAGATCTCAAGTGACGGCGTCTCTTCCGTGGATTGACCTCCCAATCTACCAAGATTGGAAGCCAAAGTGTCACATTTTTCCTTTGCCCCTAACTTTCTCTTCATAATTGCTGAGGGGCACAGGGCCCTGGGTGGGGCTTTGGCTTCCCGGGTGTTTCCGCACCCTCCTCAGCTCCCCGTCATGGAGTGGCTTCGGTCACCCAGGCTTTATTGTGGTAGGCAGGGAGGGTTCTGTGGGGCCGCTCGGTTATGGCCTTGGCCTTGCTCGGGGCCTTGGGGCTGTTCGGCCAGACAGCTTGGGGAACAACAATATGGAATAGGCCTAGTTTTAGAAGCAAATAAGAGGAAGGCCGACTTGTAAACAATTCTAATTACAAATAAAAATAACCTCGACCTAGGCCTAAACAACTAGGCTCTAGGCTAGGCTATATAAAAAAAAGAAAAGGGGATGGATGTAGTTACCGGGTGTACCACTACCGACATACAACATAAATCATCTATAAATACTTATAGCCTAGACCTAATAAAATAAATACTTATAAATCTATAATACTAGGCCTAGGTTAGGTTAGGTTAGGTCGTTTGGTTAGGGTAATGTATTATTGTATCCAAAGGCAGTCAAAATAGACAGGAACATGATGGTGAGCGTCCGCGTAATGTAAACAGCACGGGCGGTACACCCGGTAACTACATTCTTGCCAAAAAAAGGTATTAGTTTATGACCAACCAGTTACGGGCCCCATCGATGATTATCAGTGTTTTATCACTTTCATGAACGATACTTTGTTGGTGTACATGTAGGCTAATTACCGTCGCAAAATCACTAGCCTATAGGCCTAAGTGAAATACAAGAAACTGTTGGATTGTTCACGCATAACACAGGGAACGTGAGCTGGGTTTAGACCGTCGTGCACCCATAAACAGGGAACGTGAGCTGGGTTTAGACCGTCGCGCACCCATAATAAACAGGGAACGTGAGCTGGGTTTAGACCGTCGAGCACCCATAAACAGGGAACGTGAGCTGGGTTTAGAACTTTAGACCGGCGCGAGACAGGTTAGTTTTCGGTTCGGTTAGGTTAGGTTAAGTTAAGTTAGGTTAGGTTAGGTTAGCCTAGGCCTAATGTTGAAATTACTAAAATGCGACGGTCCTCGGTATTAAACAACACTGTAGGCTATAGGTCCTATCAAAGACAAATTACAAATTATATGCTTACCTATTGAATGATAGTGAGGAATTAAGGGAAAAATGTTATTTTAATACCACAAATTTTCAGAGTGGTTTTTATAAAAGAAATTGTTCATTTGCATCAATATATAGCGTTTGTAATTAATTCGAAATCTCGGGAAAACCTATTTTCCCCATTAGGCATATTGATCGATGTTGAGACACGCCCCCGATAGTGATTTGAAAATACATTAGCCTACCCTAACAACCTTACCTAACCTAACCTAGTATTATGGGTGGGGGCTGCTGCCCCCACACCCCCGCTGGTTGAGTACTAATCCCTTGGTAAAAAAAAAAAAAAATTTGGCTGTCGATTATACGAAGGTGAAAGAAAAGTCGATGAAGTCTACGGTGTTTACTCTGCAATCTTCAGCTTTGATTGTACATTGATAACGGGAAAGTACCGTATTGACAACCTTGTTACGAAAATTAAATTTTAGTACCGGTACCATACTTTTATATTAGGTTTTTCCGAGGGTTTAATACATTTTCATATGATCTTTAGAGCTATCGATAACTGGAAGTACCGTATTGACAACCTTGTTACGAAATAGAAATTTTAGTACCATACTTTTTTATTAAGTTTTGCCGAGGGTTAAAACAAATTTTCTTATGATTTTTAGAGCATATAGATTCAATATTTATCTTCAAATAGATCAACAAAATTTGTGGTATTAAAATAACATTGAACCGAATTAAGAAGCAGGCTTCTTGTGTGAACCCCACCTCCAAAGACTGGTCAGCCAATATTAACTAGGTTATGTTATTATGTTTGTCGTATCTGACTTTAAAAGTGGCAATCGTTGGCGCTGTAACTACACTCTCTGGGAGTGCGTTCCACTCGTCGATGACTCTGATAGAGAACCAATTCCCCTTCAGTGTCGTTCTCCAGTGGTCTGGTTTGGAGAGTTTCAGCGAGTGGCCCCGTAGGTGGTTGTTATTTTTCTGGAAAAACCTGGTGTATGGTATGTCCTCAAAGCCGTGTAGAAGTTTGTATGTTTTTATCATGTCCCCTCGTTTTCTGCGGTCACTTAGTGTCTGGAGGCCAAGATGCTTACATAAGAACATAAGAACATAAGAAAATGGGAGTCTGCAGAAAGCCGATTGGCCTAAGCAAGGCAGATCCCTGTCCCACACAACCCCAATTACAAAGCCCAATTATAGGCTCAACACTCTAATACCCTGAGGATCATCTTACCAAACCGGTTAGAGATTAACGCAGGATTACGGGGGTCTGCAGAGCGCTGATTGGCCCAACCCGGCTGATCCCCCTTCACACCCAACCCTTCTCGTCCATATGCTTATCCAATTTTTTCTTAAAGCTCCCTATCGTTCTTGATCCCACTATATCACTTGGTAGCCTATTCCACCCATCTACAACTCTGTTACCAAACCAATATTTGCCTATATCTTTTCTGAAACGAAATTTATCTAATTTGAAACCATTGGTACGAGTTCTTTCGCTATCACTGAGCTTTAGTACATTTGTCATGTCCCCTTTGTTAATCCCACTTGAACACCTCTATCATATCCCCTCTAACTCTGCGTCTCTCTAACGAATGTAAACCTAATTTCTTCAACCTTTCTTCATACGGAAAATTTCTAATATTATGGATCATTTTTGTCATTCTACGCTGAATTCTCTCCAATGAATCTATGTCCATTCTGTAATAAGGACACCAAAATTGGACAGCATAATCCATATGGGGTCTCACTAATGACAAGTAAAGTTTTAAGATAACATCAGCAGTTCTGTTACTCACACTCCTAGAGATGAACCCGAGAATCCTGTTTGCCTTATTACGAACGCTTATACACTGTTTTCTAGGCTTCAAATCATTGCTAACAAACACACCTAGATCTTTCTCGCAGTCTGAATTTTCTAATTCTAAATTAGCTAGTTTATATTTAACATTTGTTTGCATCTTCCCTATCTTTAATACCTTGCATTTGTCAATGTTAAACTTCATCTGCCAATTTACTGACCATTCATGTAAGGTATCTAGATCCCTTTGGAGGCACTCTATATCGCTATCTGAATCAATTGATCTCCCCATTTTAGTATCGTCTGCGAATTTACTTATCCTACTAGTTATACCTAAATCTAGGTCATTTATGTATATAAGAAACAACAGGGGACCTAATACCGATCCCTGGGGGACACCACTTTTGACTGCTCCCCACTCTGACTTGGTACCATTTATGCTGACTCTCTGTTTCCTACCAATTAGCCATGACCTAATCCATCCCAACAACGACCCTCCTATTCCATGTGCCTCAACCTTTCTCATCAATCTCTCATGAGGGACTCTGTCGAAAGCTTTACTGAAATCTAAATATATAATATCATATGACTTGTCACTATCTACTGCTTCATATACCTCTGAGAAAAAGCTAAGCAAATTAGTAAGGCAAGAACACCTTTCTTCGTAGGGTAATTCTTCTAGGTTTGGGATCATCTTGGTTGCTCTTCGCTGCACCCTCTCAATAGTCTGTATGTCCTTGATTAGGTAGGGTGACCAACATTGGACACCAAAATCGAGGATCGGGCGCACCAGTGACACATAGAGTGGTACAAGGATTTCTTTGTCCAATATGGAGAAGTTCCTCTTAATTATGCCCAAACGACTATTTGCTTGTGCAGCGATTTTAGCCTAGCGCCATGTGCTGAGGATTTTAGGTTTGAGGATATAATAATGCCCAAGTCTTTTTCATTTGAAGATTTCTGGAGTGTTGTCCCGCGTAGCTGGTAGTCCTCTTTCGGGTTATTATGCCCAATGTGCATAGTCTTGCATTTGTCTGCGTTAAATGTTAGGAGCCATTTCCTGCTCCACTCATTCAATCTCTCTATGTCTCTCCGAAGGTTCTCGACGTCTGCGTCTGTCCTGATGGTTTTGTATATCTTTGCGTCGATAATAGTCAAGGACACTACATCCGCCTTATTAGAAACAATTTATTAGGGAAAATAGCGACCAATAGAATCGCCAGTATAACTAAATAAGTTGGTCACCAATTATTTTGCAATATTTGAAAACAAATATGGATTTTATATGCTCTAAACATAATATGAAAATGTGTTTTAAGCCTCGGCAAAACCTAATAAAAATATATGGTACTAAAATGGAATTTTGTGGTAACATGGTTGTCAATACCTTCCTATAGACGGCACCGATTCGTACACACACCATTTTCACCTGTCTCCCGAGGTCTGTACTCTGACCACCAGCTTTTTAGTCTACTCCACCTGCCCATCTCTGTCGATAGGTTGGGTTGTTTGGTTAGGTTAATATACTAGGTCTCAGAAACAAGATTCGTAGTTGCGGTAGTATTTACGGTATCTAGACACTTCGAGCGGAGGTGCATTTAGGTTAGGTTAGGTTAGGTTAGGTTAGGTTAAGTTAGGTTAGGTTAACCCTCTCACGACCATAGGACGCAGAGGTTGCCAGATTAGCAATAAGAAATAGATTACTCTCACTGTTATAATTACCTCTCCAAAAATTAGTTTTCTGCCCACAGCTAACTCAAAGACAACTGCAGAGGTTGAAGTAAACAAACTAAAGGTTTATAGATACCCCTGATGGTAAGAAAGGCTTTAAAGTATCCCTAATAGGCTCAAAAATCGCGTCAGGATGTGAGAGGGTTAGGTTAGGTTAAGTTAAGTTAAGTTAAGTTAGATTGTGCATCCGCTCAATCAGGAATTCGCTCGAAGTGACTCGCATTCGTATTTACAGATACGGCCGAATACCGGTAGGCTACTAAATGGGCGCCGGCCCAACCACCATGTTGTATCCCACGTAGGCCTACTAAGTAGCCTACTACGGACACATTGTAGGCGTTAGGTGTGGATTAGGCTTGTATCCAATGTACTAGGTCTATGTTACTGGATATTTATGATTTAAATAAGTGCTACGTTTTCGATAAATCTGGTTATATGGCTTTGCAATTAGGGAAATCATGAGCCGATTTCCGACATTTAGTTAGTCTTTTTCGATTCTCAAAATACGATCCAAGTTTTGCCAAAAATTGGCTCGGGTTTTCCAAAAATTATGCTTTTTTGGGGTTTGCAATTTAGGGAAACATGAGCCAAAATTCGGTATATATTAAGCAAACCACCCACCAATTTTCATGACAATTTTGAAATGCATGTTGGAATCCCTATAAACTGTACTTCATTTTTATGTAAGTTTGATAATTTGGAAAAAACCAATAAAGGGAGAAAATTAACATTGAAAATT
The DNA here is from genome assembly GCA_032716605.1 of Paralithodes platypus. NCBI lineage: Eukaryota > Metazoa > Arthropoda > Malacostraca > Decapoda > Lithodidae > Paralithodes > Paralithodes platypus. Next base: position 81,622,983 of record CM064513.1, on the reverse strand, counting down.
ATGTGTAAAAAGTCTCCCATAAACGGCGGCCCGCTATGTTATTGTAATTTGCGGCCTAATTTCGTCTGTTAATTAACTTTCTCCTTAATTGGACCCCCTATGAAGTACAACAGATTATGATGACATAAGTGACGGGTGTTTAGAGGGGGCAGAGCTCCCCCTTCAACATATTACGTGTCCCACAGTAACTTCTATTATATAAACAACCCAAGAATTTTCACACATTTTTAAAATTTCATTTAGGATGTAATATAACCTATACTCCATGTTAAAATACGTGTTAACCCTCGAAAAATTCTATTAAGGGAGATACAGAACCTAGAACCTGTAACCTGTAACGATATTTGTCCAGCGTTTCCCACAGACGCCACCCCGCTAGGTCAGCCATGTTGATACTATAATTGAGCAGCGCTTTTATCGTAAATATTCGAATATAACGCCCTCTGCCTTTCTCTATGTGAACTAATGATCAACACGTCACTATGTTTCTGCCATATTATTGGTTATTTTTTGTATACGTCACCATACGTCACGGTATTGAAGGAGTCACCCAATCATGGATTAATATATGGACAATTACGTCATTTTAGTCAGCCAATGAGTGCATTGAACTCCAGCCCACCGACAGGCAGCATGGTTTTACATGTCAGTTGCAGGATGGCCAGTGTCTGTAGTGGTTGTGCACTTACCCCTGAACAATAATTATACACATTTCTCAAAACAACCAGGCAGCCCTTAAGATACTTACAGACCACGGTATATTGCCTACAAGTGTTGAGTGTCCTAGGTGTGGACATCCTTGCCATTACCGGCCAGATAAAGATCACTGGCGGTGTACACACCATTATTACGAGGATAAGTCCAGAACACGCCGTCACTGTCCCTTTGTTACATAAGGTTGGTTATTTTTATTATTATAGATGTAAAAATTTATATAAAGTTTATTTGCACCTATAGTGTTTTTTCGGTATTATTCTAGCGTTACTTACACAGCGCACCCATCAATTTCTATGACTTCATTCCTATATATGTCAGTAGCGGCGGAAATGCATTAAAGCAATTATAGCTACTGTAAAAAACATAGACGGCACACAACACGACTCGGCGGACCTCTTTCTCCCTGCATTTCAGTCTAATTAACACTAGGAATTGACCTAATGTTCTATCCAATGTACTATCCAACCAGCGGGGGTGTGGGGGCGGCAGCCCCCACCCATAATACTAGGTTAGGTTAGGTAAGGTTGGTAGGTTAGGCTAAAATCTTTAATGTTGCTTAATTGTTGGATAATGGATAATGAGCTTACTGGGTAAGTTCATTTTCTATCCCATGTACCATCCAACCAGCGGGGGTGTGGGGCGGCAGCCCCCACCCATAATACTAGGTTAGGTTAGGTAAGGTTGGTAGGTTAGGCTAAAATCTTTAATGTTGCTTAATTGTTGGATAATGGATAATGAGCTTACTGGGTAAGTTCATTTTCTATCCCATGTACTGTACCATCCAACCAGCGGGGGTGTGGGGGCGGCAGCCCCCACTCATAATACTAGGTTAGGTTAGGTAAGGTTGGCAGGTTAGGCTAATATCTTTAATGTAGCTTAATTGTTGGATAATGGATAATTAGCTTACTGGGTTTTTGGAATAAGTTCTTCAATATTTTTCTTTATTTTCATCTTTAACCCACAATTTCCCTGATCTTCATAGCCCTCCCCACTATCGGGCAACATAGATGATGATTTCAATTAATCACGGGGGTGGGTGGGTGGGTGGGTGGGGGGGGGGGGGGGAGAGCTCTCCCAAACCCCATCCTGTATCCAATGGCGAAGAGTTGGCTGGCATTTTCTACATTTTCAGCTTTTATGAAGCCTAACAATTGTCCAATCCGAGCCAACTTTTGCCAAAACATGACTGTTTTTTTTTCATTTTGGGGTTTTCTTAAGTTGAAAAACAAGAAAACCTGAGCCAACTTTTTTTTGGCCACTTTCTGACTTTTATGAAGCTGAAACAACTTAAAATCCGAGCCAACTTTTGCCAAAACTTGGCTCGAGTTTTTTAATTTTGGGGTTTTCTTAAGTTGAAAAACTAAGAAAACCCGAGCCAACTTCTTTTTTGCACTTGCTGTCTTTTATGCAGCTGAAAAATCTTAAAATCCGAGCCAACTTTTGCCAAAACTTGGCTCGGGTTTTTTCATTTTGGAGTTTTCTCAAGTTGAAAAACAACAAAACCCGAGCCAACTTTCATCATAAAAGCCATTATATCGCCTTTTTGTCTTTAACCCCATATTTTCCCTGATCTTCATAACCCTCCCCACTATCGGGCGCCGTGTCTTAAGATCGTTGGATAAAGGGGAAAACGATTTTTGCGGAGGTTGAAACTAATGCCAATCACTATATATTGATGCAAATAAACTAAAACTAAAAAAAAAATAATGAAAATAATTGGTGGGTGGTTTCCTTAATATTTTCCCAAAATTCTAAATTAGGTTACTGTAATTTGTTTACTCATAAAATTCGAAAAATCCGAGCCAAGTTTTGCCAAAACGTGGCTCGGGTTTTCCAAAATTCGGGTTTTATGGCTTTGCAATTTCGGGAAACCTGAGCCAAATTTCTAAATGAGGTTACTGTCATTTTGTTGTCTACAAACTCTCAAAATCCGAGCCAGCTTTGGCCAAAACTTGGCTCGGATTTTCGAAATATTGGGTTTTAGGCCTTAGAAATACCTTAAAACCCGAGCCAAGTTTTGCTAAAATAAGTTTTAATCGCCGTTTTACGCATTTAACCCCTCATTTTCCCTGTACTTCATAGCCCTCCCCACTATCGGGCGGCGTGTCTTAAGATCGTTGTATAATGGGGAAAACGGTTTTGCCGAGGGTTGTAATTATTTCCAAACACTATAGCCTAGCCTAGCCTAGGCTATATTGATGAAAACTAACAGGGAAAAATACAAAAATCCATGGGAAAATTGGTGACCATCTTAGCCTAGCCTATTTAGTTTTTCCGAATCGCAATATTTTTCTCATTAGCCTAGGCCTAGGCTAGGCTATAGTCCGCATGGAGGATTTTCATTATCGATAACTTGAAAAAACCTGATTTCAAAGAAAAATACACCAAAATCTGTCAAAGATGTAAAATAGCGGGGGTGTGGGGGCGGCAGCCCCCACCCATAATACTAGGATAGGTTAGGTAAGGTTGTTAGGTTAGGCTAATGTCCTTTCAAAGGGGTATAGGCCTAGGCTAGTAAACACTAGGATAACCTATACCTGGTCAGAGGTAAGAAGAAGAAGAGTCCTGATGTAGTCTCCTTGAATGTTACCTATAGCCTAGGACTGAAGACTATTATATAACATACCTATAGGCTAGGCTACACAAACATCGATGGGGCTTGTAACTGTCACACCGTAAAATCTTACCCAAATCTCCATATAAACTAACCTGCATTATTTTAGCCTAGTTCACCGTTAGTGTTGAAAGCCTCTTTGAACCTCGGGAGTCAGGCGTCGGTACCCATACAAAATTGAGTCTGAGATTGTTTTCGAAGTAAATAGGCTAGCGTAAAGTGGCAAACACGTGATTCAATTAAGTTGCTGGTCGGGAAGCTATGCTTTTGAAACGGCGCCTCCCTTTTATCATGCTATCAGTAACATTTATTTTGTGCTAGGCCTATGTGTAATGCCCTGATTTTACACAGGATTAACTTGGTATAGGTGAGTTCTGCAAGACTGGGTTATTGGATTTCTTTCAAAATACATAAAGAGAATCAACAGAGGACATAGATAATCTCGGATAAATGGTTTGTAATACAGCTTTATTATCAATAGCACTCAGGTAGAAGGTACGTAATAGAATTTCACGAACATTAGATGTTGGAGCACTCTGGTAGGTTATTGGACTTATTACAATCTCCCAGCAAAACTGACTTATCGCGGATTTGGATAGAGACATACTTCCCACTTCCAACGTTCAGGCATTATTCTTCTGATCACATTGCTTTATGATACGTAGGGTACATGAATCACACAGGTTAGGTATTTCGCTTTGTTAACTTTGTTAACAATTTGCGTATTGCTACTTATAACTGTAGGGGACTCCCTAAAACCAACAGAGGGCTTCTCCTACGCCCTGATGTAGTAGACGTATTTAATACCAGTGATATTGTGTGCCTGCAGGAGACTTGGTATTTTAAACAGGATTTGGGTAACCTCAGTACTATCTGCTGTGATAATTTTCATGGGTTTGGGGTCTCGACAACCGATGCTATGGATGGTCTTGTAGCAGGTCACCCACCGGGAGGAGTAGCTATTTTGTGGAGGGACTCTTTAGACAGCCGGGTTAAACCACTTGTAACAAATTTACCATGGTGTACAGGTATAGAAATAGAAGATATCCAACGGAAAGTAGTTATTCTTAGTGTGTACTTGCCCTACCAATGTAATGAAAATGAAGAACAATACCTGGAATGCCTTGGAGAGCTAAGTACTGCTCTTTTACAAGAACTAAATACCACCTGCTACTCTGTAATAGGGGACTGGAATGCTAATCTGAAGGACATGAGGAGTAACTCTCTGTTTGCTAGTCATATGACTAACTTCTATGGTGAGCATGATCTAATTATCTCTTCTCAGCTCATGCTCCCTCATAGTAGTTACACATGTGTCAGTGCAGCATGGGGCTCAACGTCTTGGCTAGATCATACCGTAGCTAGTGCTGATTTCCATGATATGATAACAAATATGGAAATTCAGTATACATATACAGATGAAGATCATATCCCATTGACCTTAACAGCTAGTTTGGAAAGAGCGCCAGAATTAACCCAGTCAAACAATAGTGTAAATCCAAAACTGCCATGGGGCGGGCTTGACGAGGAGGAGTGTGAGCAATTTTGCACTTTAACACACACTCTCGATCCTTTCTGAGCTTGATCCTGGCAGTGAGGATGTCATTACCTGTGAAGACCCCAATTGTGTTAATGCTAGTCATCGAGAAGAGGTCAGCAAGCTGTACAATAATATATCTTGTCTTACTAAGGCTAGTGACATAGTATTTCACAAGCATAACAAAAATTACTCTTTTAACAAACCTGGGTGGAATGACCATGTTTCAGAACTATACCAGGCATCCCGAGATGCTCGTTGTGTATGGCTGGATCATAACAAACCGAGACAGGGACCCATTTTTGACATGTTCACCAGACTAAAGGCTAGATGCAAGTATGCAATCAGATATATAAAAAACAATGAAAATTTATTAAGAAGAGAAGCATTGGCCAAAAACTTTGCTAGCAAAGACACATTGGCCTTCTGGAAGGATATTAAAAAAATGCATAATAGCTGCACACCTCTACCCGTTAGTGTAGATGGGATCTCTGGTACTAATAACATAGCCAATCTTTGGAAAACACATTACCAAACTTTGTTTAACTCTGTTGGGCACCAAGGAAATACCATTGCTGCTACAACAGAGTATAACAAAGAAGAAAAATATGACACAATTAAAGTTACAAGTGAAAAAATCAAGGCTGCAATAAGTAGGCTAGATGCTAATAAATCCTGTGGTTTTGATGGTATATATGCTGAACATTTGAAGTACTCCTCCACTCTCCTCTTGGAGAAACTCAGCAGTTGCTTTACCAGCTTTCTAATCCATGGTTTGCTACCAGAATCTATGATGTCCGTTACCTTGATACCAATAATTAAAGACAAGGCTGGCAAAATTACATCAAAAGACAACTATAGACCTATTGCCCTTGCCAGTATTGTAAGTAAGATACTAGAGTTAATCATTTTAGACATAATCTCAGTGTAAATCTCAACTAATAGTAATCAATTTGGTTTTAAAAAGAATCATGGTACGGACCAGTGCATCTACACTCTGAAGGAGCTAGTGGATGGGTACATCAAAATGAACAGCTCTATTTTTGCATGCTTTCTTGATGCTAGTAAGGCATTTGACAGAGTCTGCCACAATATCCTGTTTGATAAATTAGCAACAAGGGGAGTGCCATCCTGTATACTGAGAATCTTGAAGTACTGGTACGCCAATCAAACATTTAATGTAAGATGGGGTAACATTATTTCGGATTCCTTTACAGTAACCAATGGAGTGAGACAGGGTAGTATTCTCTCACCTTACTTATTCAATGTATATATGGATGAATTAAGTGATAAATTGAATAAAGAGCAGATTGGATGTTATGGTGGGAATAAAATCATCAACCATCTCATGTATGCTGATGATCTGGTCATTATTGCACCGTCTTCTGCGGGTCTGAGCAAACTTCTTGATCTATGTGAATCTTTTGGTAGTAAACATTGTGTTAAATTCAACCCACTGAAAAGTGCTGTTTTTATATTTAGATCAAAATTACTGTATAAAAGTAAACTGGCAAATTTCTCACTCAATAATCAAATTATTCAAGAAGTAAACAAAATAAAATACCTGGGACACATTATCTCAAACGATTGCTCAGATGATGCAGATATCGGCCGTCAGCGCAGACAGCTATATTTACGTGGTAACACCATCTTGAGAAAATTCCACATGTGTAATTGGGAAACTAAAGTCACTTTGTTCCGGACATATTGTTCCTCTATGTACACGGCCCATTTGTGGTGGAAGTATAAGAGAGCCACCATAAATGGTCTGTGTACATCCTATCATAATATACTCAAGATGTTCATTGGTCTCTCTAAATATGAAAACACTAGTATGGTGTGCACACTGTTGGATGTGCAGTGCTGTCGGGCTATCATCAGGAGACTGGTGTACAGCTTTTCGCAGCGACTGCAATCCTCCAGTAACACGCTGATTGTAGCTCTTTGGTCTAGTGATCATATCTATGAATCCCGTATTATATCTCACTGGCAGAAGCTGCTGCACACATAGTATGTAATGTAATATATAGGTCTAATTGAACTATGAGCAATGATCTGTGCAATAGGTGTTAACCAACATTGAGCAATAGCCTTAGTTAGCCTATCTGTGTTATATTGTGACAAAATGTGATATGTGCTCTATTCTGTAAATAGGCCTACTGTATATTTTATTTTATTGTTTCTTTATTAATATATCTTTGTGTATAATTATTATCTGTGCTCTGACGAGAAGTGTATGTGATATGGACCATTAGGTCGTACTGTATTTATACTGTATCTATCTTATGTGTCTGGAATAAAGCATTATTATTATTATTATTATTATTATTATAATATAACTTGTTATGCCCTGTTTTTCTACAGGATTAACTTGGGTAATGTGAGTTCTAACTGACTGGGTATATAAGGCTGCATGCACAATACAAGGTATGAGGAATAGAGAACACAAAATAAACACACGGTAAAAAGACACACGATCACGTTTATTGAAGATGATTAATAGGAAGCATAAGAAGGTATGAATACTCGTACAAGACAAATGATAGAAATGAACAACTAGCATTAGTGGATCTGGATGGAGCCTAGTCTCCCACTTCCAACGTTCAGGTATACTCTTCTGAGCACTGGCTTGGTTCGCAAGTTTATATACTGGAAGACATCAATGTTACTTATAGATTCAATTTCACTAATTAGATTTATTACTGGCAGTTCTGGTGCACAAGTAGTAGTTCACAGACTAGAATTAGACACGCGTATTTTTAGAGCACGGGAATTCTAGTAACCTCAGGGGGGTACTGATCTAAGTTTTATATTCTTATAGCAGAAATACGTAGAACACAAATCAGTGGGCGAACGTTAGATATCACTAGGGTTTTACTTCTATGTAGTAATATCTGAATAGGGTTAATTACGAGAGTTAATGTCGCCTGTTAATTAATGAACACTGATACGCTTAGCACTTCCCAATAGAATGGTTGTATATGAATTATACTGGGGCAAAGATATAGCCACTTCATAGAAAGATTAATAAGTGAGTCTCTAATTAGTACTGTAACACGTAGTACTAATAAAGTGAATCTTGGGTAGTATTTGTAACACGACACACGTTCACGTTTATTGTAGTAAGTGAATAAAGAGCATGGAAAGATAGTAATTCTCGTACAAAACAAATAATAGAAGGGAACTGCTAGCATTATTGGATCTGGATGGAGCCTAGTCTCCCACTTCCAACGTTCAGGTATACTCTTCTGATCACGGGTTTAGTTAGCAAGTTTTATTATACTGGAAGACCTCAATATATTTATGTATTCAATTTCACTGATTAGATCTCTTACTGGCTGGTCGCGTGCCCAAGTAGCAGCTCACAGTTAGAATTAGACACGCGTATATTTTAGAACACGGAATCTCTAGTAACCTCATGGGGGGTACTGATCTAAGTTTATATTCTTATGGCAGAAATACGTAGAACACAAATCAGTGGGCGAACGTTAGATATCACTAGGGTTTTAATATCTGAATAAGGTAATTACGAGAGTCAATGTCGCCTGTTAATTAATGAACACTGATACGCTTAGTATGTCCCAAATGGAATGGTTAAATATGAGTTACACTGGGCAAGGTTATAGCCACTTCATAGAAAAGTTAATAAGTGAATGTCGAACTGGTACTATAACACTTAGTACTAGTAACATGAATCTTGAATAGTATTTGTGGGTCTGGTCCTGGTTATCTTGCTTCCGGTGATGTTGGGGGCTAACGACTGGTTCCACGGCCGTCCAGGTGGTCCAAAATGTAGGAAGTTCTCAAGTCGGATCTCTTGACGATCGGTGCTGGCTACACACTTATACCCGCTAATTTGTGTGAAGGTTATAAGGTGCACGTTGGGACTTGTACATGGACAGCTCTTCTATTTAACTTCTGCCATGGAGTCTGCCGGCTTGGGAATCTCTCAACTCAGGAACAACACAAGGGAAGAGCTAGAGGTAGACTTCAGGGTAGTGACCACTGGTTGGTGTCTAACTTTCAACTGATTTGACTGGGGGCGGGAGCTAGGTTTATAGGCTCGGTTCTGGACCCTGTAGACAATAGGGATCTCGAGTCTTATGGACTTATTTGAGCTCTCAATAGATATGGGGACTAGGTCAGATGGTGATTACTGTTGTGGCACATGGCTATAGGAAGCCTTCAATTTGTGATATAACTGAGCCTTAGTAAAAGGTACTATTTTGGCTATACTGGAAGTATTTATGGAAGGGAGACTGGATCTACTTTGCGGGGAGGACTGGGACAGCTGTGATAGGGGCGTCTCTCTTATATTGCTCAGTCTTCGTTCTATTGCATAGCTGAGGTGCTAATTTGACTATCCGAGTATGCAAAACAGGTGAATGGGTTATTGTGGGTACAGAGAAGTGAGTAAGGGGGTTAGACATGCATGGTTAGTTCATTGATAGGAAGAATTCCTAGGCTACCTGGCAATGACCCGGAAGTCAAAACAGGGGTCAGGTATACCTCCGCGGGGTGGGGGTCTCCCTCCTCGGGTGGGTAAAAGGGGTAGCCGGGCGCTCTCCTGGATGGTCGTCCGACGGCTGTGGCTAGGGGCTTGCCATATCACCAGTGTTTGTAATAACCCTCTGTTTATGAGACAGATTTGGGTGTTCTTAATATCAAAACCGAAGGTGCCTTGGCTAGTTGGGTGTAATCGGTTGGCTGTTAATTGCATGGCTTGCTGGATGTGGTGGAGACTGGTTGCTAACTCTGCCACATTTATCTGGAAGTATGGCAATAGAAATTAATTACTGGCGAGGCGGCGAGCCTCGCACCGACGACCATGGGGTGCAGGGTTGTGAATTGTAAGAGAATAGATGGCATGCAAGGGGTTAGTAAAGTTCTAATGTTGTTCTGGCCTACTAAGTGAAGGTAGGCTGGATAGGAGATTATATATAAAAGGTTGGAGAGCGTTAGCAACGGAAAAATCAAGGATCTTCAAGAGGTATGAGAGAGAAGCTAGGTCGGACAAGAGTCGAGAAGCGCGGGTATCTTAATGAGAGGGGGGGAAGCTCAGGGGCTACAGGGAAATTTGACCCTAAGGTCTCTGGGTGTGGGGGTGGCATTAGGCTACAATTGATATTGGAGTTTGAAAGGACAGTGAAAGTACGTTACCCAAATGCTACCGGGGGATGCAAATATGGGGTGGTATATGAGTCTGGAAAAGATAGAATCATGTGGACTGTGGGGCGGTGGGGGAGAAGGAGGTTAACTGTAGGTGTGGCTTGACTGTGGAAAAGTAGGGAAAAACATGGTGTATTATTACTCGTCAATACGAGGGGTTATGGACCTATTATTTGACACAATTTCTTGTACGTCTAGGTGTCCCTGGGAACTGCGTTTTCTATGAAATATAGACCAAAGCAAGCGGTAGTTCGCAGGGGTACTGCGTTATTGTTTCGAGGTACTATGATAGATACTGGTAACAAAGGTTATCTATACAATCTCTGGTTGGGGTAAGAATTACGTTACAGCATGGTGGCTAACATCTGTAGTCATGGCTGTCTAAGTCTTATGGGGGCAATGGTTCTATATCTTGGTGTACCCGTGGGTATCTTAATTTCTTATGAGTTTGGACATGTGGTTTCTTTTTAACATCTACTTCTCGGATGTAAGAACATACATAGATATTGGCTGTCGGATTTGTTGGCATTGGCTCAACTTAGGGACAGGGCATGGGTGTTTTTAATATGAATGTATATTCTTGTTCATCATCGTGTAGGTAGAATCGGGTGGTAAGAGGTGTAGGACACGAAGTAATATGGCGTAGTGTGGACTGTGGATACGAAGGAGGTAAGTGGAAGACGTATGACAATTGTGGAAAAGTAAATGGAAAAAGGTGAACACAATGGCGGATAAAGATACTTAACCTAAGGATTGAATACATAGATTTTATGGGCGATGAGTCTTCAGAAACTTAGTCTGGCAAGACAAGATATGTTAGGGAATGTTAACATTAATACTTAAACTAAGGATTGAATACATAGATTTATGGGGCGATGGGTCTTCAGAAACTTAGTCTGGCAAGACAAGATATGTTAGGGAATGTTAATATTAATACGTAACCTAAGGATTGAATACATCGATGAACGACGACATTATAGTCGTCGTCCTAATAAGGTGATGAAACCTGGTTGATCTGCACTTGGCACAATACGACATTAGGACAGTGCCGCTATGTCATATCAATACTGGTGGCAGTTAATATTATAGAGACACTTAGTTACTAGAGGAACAATGCAAGGGGGCGACTGAGCACGGGTTACATATATCTATACTCGTCATGGAAATTGATATACGAGGTCTAGGGACAGGCGTGGGTGTTTTAACTTCTAAGATATACAACATCTACTTCTCGGATGTAAGAACATACATAGATATATGGCTGTCTGCTTTGTTGGCATTGGCTCAACCTGGAGACAGGGCATGGGTGTTTTTAATATGAATGTATATTCCTGTTCATCATCATTGTAGTTAGAAGTTTAGGACACGAGGGGGTAGTGTACGTGAGGTGTGGAAAAATGGTCAGTTTAGAAGTGGTAGGTAGGTGCGGCCTGGAGCTGCTTAACCCTGCGGGCTTCGGCCTGTCTGAATTGGCTGGCTCGGTCAGCTGGTCCTTTCGTTCTGTGGACCTTTCTTGCGGGTGTTTCTGTGTGGTGTTCGTTCGTGGCTTCTGTGGTGGGCTTTCTCGTTCTGGGCATTTTAATTTGGTTGGTCTGGTCCTGGTTATCTTGCGTCCGTAATGTTGGGGGCTAACGACTGGTTCGCGGCCGTCCAGGGGGTCCATATGTAGGAAGTTCTCAAGACGGATCTCTTGGCGATCGTTGCTGGCTACACGCTTATATACCCACTGGTGTGTGAAGGTTATAAGGTGCACGTAGATTTCTTGTACGTGGACAGATGCTTCTATCTCAAATCTGCCACGGAGTCTGCCGACTCTGGAACTCAAATCTCAGGAACAACACAAGGCAGAGCTAGAGGTAAACTTAAGGGGCCAGCCACTGGTTGGTGTCTATCTTTCAACTGATTTTACTGGGGGCGGGAGCTGGGTTTATAGGCTCGGTTTTGGACCCTGTAGGCCATAGGGATCTCGAGTCTTATGGAATTATTTGAGCTCTCAATAGATACGGGGACTAGGTAAGGTGGTGATTACTGTTGTGGCACATGGCTATAGGGAGCCTTCATAATGTGATATAACTGAGCCTTAGCAAGAAGTACTATTTTGGCTATACTGGAAGTATTGAGGGGAGGGAGACTGGATCTACTTTGCGAGGGGGACTGGGACAGCTGTGATAGGAGCGTCTTATATTGCTCAGTCTTCATTCTATGGTATAGCTGAGGTGCTAATTGATTATCCGAGTATGCAAGAAAAGTGAATGGGTTATTGTGGGTTAACCTGACAAGCGCGATATAGACGTAGGTGCTAGGGTAGTTATTTGTGCATTTCTAGCCCTGGATTCTGAGAGAATTCGTTATATTTACAATATAAACCATTATTTGTTTTCGGTATGCTTTTATTTTACATATATGATGTATATGAACCTTCAAGAGTGCTAAATTAAAAGGGAAAAGCATTTGGGTGGTGAAAAACGAAGATATTGGCCACCCGGTCATAATCTCAGGCGAGAGAGAGAGACAGGCAGCCTTCCCCTCTCGCTGTCTGGGAGTCAACTGAGAAGAGCGGGGCGGTGTGTGCCGGTGTCTGGGTGTTGCATAACGATCTTTTATGCAACCCACTTGTGCTACATTATCGCGGGAGAGAAAAATAACCGATAAATGATGATAATAAGAGGAAAAATAGGTGATAATTGAGGAGGGGAGGGGGGGGGGGAATAAGGTGGGGAAGGAGGGGAGGGGGGTGGGTGAGATTTACATGGATGAGTACTGGAGGGGAATTATCTCACCTAGAGACAAATTCCTTTGTTTTGATAGGCCCTTTTTTTTTATGGAAGGCTTTGTTTATGGTCCTGCTTCCGTGAGGCCTATCGCGTTCCCTATAGGAAGCCTTCCGTGAGGCCTATCGCGCTTGCCGGGTTAATAGAGTTTAGTAAAGGGGTTAGTCATGCATGGTTAGTTCATTGATAGGAAGAATTCCTGTGCTACCTGGCAATGATCCGGAAGTCAAAACAGGGGTCAGGTATACCTCCGCAGGGGTGTGGGTCTCCCTCCTCGGGTTGGTAAAAAAGGGGAGGTGCGCGCCCTCTCTCTGTGATGGTCGTCCGGCGGCTGTGGCTAGGGGCTTGCCATATCACAAGTGTTTGTAATAACCCTCTGTTTATGAGACAGATGTGGGTGTTCGTAATACCAAAACCGAAGGTGCCTTGACTAGCTGGTTTAATCGGTTGGGTTGTTAATTGCATGGTTTGCTGGATGTGGTGGAGACTGGGTTGCTAACTCTGCCACATTTATCTGGAAGTATGGCAATAGAAGTTAGTCACTGGCGAGGCGGCTAGCCTCGCACTGACGATCATTTGGTACAGGGTTGTGAATGGGTTGTGAGGGAATAGATGGCATGCAAAGGGTTAGTAAAGTTCTAATGTTGTTCCGTCCTACTAAGGGAAGGTAGGCTGGATAGGAGTCTATATTATAGGTTTGACTCCTGTAAGGAGATAAAGAAAACCTAATATTTAGTAGTGGCCCCGTAATCATTGACGAACATGCCTATTACATAAGGCATCCTCTTCAAACACTAATCCGCCGTAGTTTGAATCTACCGCGCAGAGCATTTAAAAACTGAGGAGCCTTCATCATGAGCGCACGCGACCTCACTCATGGCTTCAGTCATTATGAATTGGGTTCTCACTACGAAAAAACTTCGTAAAAAATAAAACAAAAAGAAAATAAGAATAACTATCCAATAAGCTTTCCATCATATCGTGGATGTACTTGTGTGGATTTCTGACCAGACGCTGAAACAGGCGTCATTCCTCCTTCACTGACATATCAAGTAAACCAAAATCCTTAATACATCAACGAATGGGAAGGGGACGGTCGGGAGGGCCCCAGTCGTCAATGATTACGGGGCCACTACTAAATATTAGGTTTTCTTTATCTCCTTACAGGAGTCAAACCTATAATTTATTAGTGGCCCCTCCATCATTGACGAACATGCCTGATATCTAAGACTGGAGGGGGACATTCGTAATCATATCATAACTCTAGAAAAGCAGATAATAAAAACAACCACATAGTATTCTTACTTTTGAAAAATTTATTTAATACGGCGTAGGCCGGAAATATACAAGAAAAAGGGGGTTCAGGCAGGTGCGTGCTTCAAAGAAGCCTGCCTGACAAAAATAGGTAACCCTGAAGATTCTGAACACAGATCTGTAGTTACAAAAGGCACCCCACTCAACGAGTGGTGACAAATAATAAGTTATAAGTTTATATGTGCACATCATAAACCCCAAAATACATGTGGAGATCAATTGCTAATGAACTCCATTGAACTAATGTTACATTGCTTTCGCAGCTAAAACTACTATAACAACACCGTTGTTTTGTACTAAACTTTGTACTAGCACAAATTCTCTCAGAGAAATTTTCATATCACATTTCAACCTTAAATTGTATCACAGCTCTCATACTCCGGCGGGGTCTAGGGTGTCCTATGTCAACTGACTGCACCCCCCCCCCCCCCCCCCCTTCCTTGAAAATAAACATAAGTGACTGCAGGGCCACCTAGACCCTCTGCCTTAAAGCTATACATGGTAAGGAAGGTTTGTCTAGAGCAACTGACAAGTATCTAGAGAGAAACGTATGATTAGACGCCCACAAACTGTGTGGACGCAATATCTTCAACTGAAAAGTTTTTCAGGAAACGTAAAGAGGCCGCCCACTTGCGTAAATCGTGGGCCCTACCCACAACGCCGAGTTTACTCTCTTTAATGACTTCTACTAGAAGAGAGGCTAATCGCCGTTTAAGTAAGCGTTTACCCGTACTCGCTACCCATAAAGCACCTTGGGGGTTATGAGGAGCTATTCTTAAATATTTGGTTAGAGCTTGCACTGGACATAAATTATGATGCACCTTTCCCCTTTTTAACGCCGGCACCGTGAATTCAGAAAACACGTGTGCACTATGCTCATTCTTGGCTACAAACGCCGGGGAGGGTGCAATGGAAATTGAATCATTAAGTCTACCAAACCTAAGACAATTAGGTGTGTTGCTCATCGCCGCCAGCTCAGACACTCTGTTTCCGGTGGCCAAAGCCAAAAGGAAAACTGCCTTCTTTAAGATTAAAGCAAAGTCTGCAGTATTTTGATACAGACGAGAATGAAGTAAAGACAAAGCTTTGTCCAGAGACCAAGTAGGCATGAGCTGACGGGGAGGTGGGCGGAGTTTAAAACACGCTCTCATAAATCCTGTTTCCTCCGCCACCGGTATGGATAGACCTGTAAGGTCGAAAAAGGGCACTCTAATCGCAGTTAAGTGATTCTTCAAAGTAACCACAGATAAACGTTTCTGCTCAAACAGATAGTTCAAGTAATTAAAAACCAATGCCACTGAGGGTACAGTTTGTTCCGTTCTAATAATCCAAGAAGTAAAAGCTTTCCAATGAGATTGATATTGTCGCTTAGTAGACTGAGTATATTGATTGAGCAATTTATTGGTCACATCCCTACCGTATGGTGCTAGCCACTTGGCCTCCTGAATGTCCATAATGCAAAAGTCAGCGAGGTCTCTAGGTTGCCAATCGTGTCTAAGTGGAAGTACCCGACCGGGAGCGATACCGGGTCCGGGCACCACATTATTAACTGCTGGCACCACACCTGCGCTGGCCACAGGGGCGCGATTAGCGAGACTAAGCCTCGATAAACTCGTAGTTTGTTCACTACGTGGCACATTAGTGACGCATCTGGCGGCGGAAACAGATAGATGGAGCTCCATCTGTTCCAGTCTGTCACTAGGGCGTCTGGCCCCCCTGCCGGCGTTATCGTCCGGCGGGTGAGGTATAGAGGGAGCTTGTGAGTCTCCTCGGACGCAAAAAGATCCACTTGTGGATGGGAGAGCTCCGCAATCATTAGGTCAAAAATGGGTTGCTTGAGCTCCCATTCTACTGTCGTGCTCTGTCTCCGGGACAGAGCGTCTGCCCAGACGTTCGCTACGCCTGGGAGATAAGATGTGTGAAGATAAATATCTAGACTGGTGGCTAGAACAAAAATCTCTTCCGACACGAGTAGCAACTTCCTTGACCTCGTTGACCCTTGTTTCTGAATACAGTGAACTGCATTCAGATTGTCCATTCTGAAGGCCACTGACTTGCCCCGTAACGCCGGGCCGTGAGCCTGAAGGAAATACAAGGGGACTAGTAACTCTTTGACATTTATGTGAGAGATTTCTAAGTGGGACCAAAGTCCCTGACCCTGGTGCCCCTGATTTGACTGAAATCCCCACTCTATGGTGCCTGACGCATCCGTGTCTACCCATACCGTTGGAGGAGGAGAGGTCCATGACATGATTGAGTGCAATGTTTCCCTCTTCGCCCAGACCGCTAGTAAGGTGTGGATCAATTTTGGTATGGGCCATAATTTTCCCGCCGGTAAGAGTGGGAAATATTTGTTGCCCTCCAATATTAATCGTTTTACTTTCAACCGGCCCAACTTGACAGTTAGCTGAATCCAGTTGAGAGAGCCGACCAGAGACTCCCAGACTCTTCGTGTCGTAGTCAGACTGTGAAGAAACCTGAACAGTTTCCTGCGAAACCTGTTGCGATTGTCCACACTCTGACTCAGAGTGAGAGCGGCGGTGTCCCAGACCAGCCCTATCCACTGAATTACTCTTGAGGGAACAAGGTTTGACTTTACCAGATTTACCTTGAAGCCTAGAGTTTTGACATGATTTAAAATGATATTGACATGTTTTATGCATAATTGTTGTGTGTCTCTGCCACCACCAGCCAGTCGTCTAGAAACCACAACACTCTGATTCCCTGTTTTAACAATGGCATCAGGGCTTGCCGGACTAGTTTCGTGTATAATCGAGGTGCTAGGTTCAAACCGAACGGCATCCTCTGAAAAACAAAATTTTGGTGCCTGATCCTCAAGGCCAGAAACCTTTGAAATCTTTTGTTGACCGACACGTGCCAATAGGCGTCTGTCAGGTCTAGGGAACACATCCAGCCACCCGGCGGAAGTGTTAGCCTGATTTGATGAACTGTTAACATTCTGAAAGACTCGTTGTAAATGTGAAGATTCAGATACGACAGGTCTACGACCGGCCTCATCTGAACACTGTCCCGTTTGGGAACCAAAAACAGTTTTGACGTGAATACAGGGTAATCTGGGGGTACCGGGATGATGACATTCTTGGCAATCAACTCCTGGACCAGCAACTCCACCTCTAATTTGATGGTGGGTTTGGTGGTGTTGGACGCTTCGCCGGCTGGCTGGTGTGGGCCGAAGACTGGCCCTGCCCCGGCTTATACTGGCCGCGTCCCCTCTGTCCTGAAAACCCTCTCTGTCTATGCCTGAACTGACCCAGGGGGGATTGGGAGGACTTAGGCGGAAGAAACGGCTTAGAACCCCCTGGCTGAGCTTTAGTAGGAGGCTTAGGTTTGGGGAAGTTAAATGCGGGTTTCTTAGCCTGTGCGGGACTGTGCTTCACGGCCTGTGCCATGTTAAACACTGTTCGCCATACATCAGGGGACATTAAAGAAGGTGTAAGTACTGGGGACATTACCACCTGGTTAGCAATGCGATCAGGCAGCTTGCGAACTAATGACATCCTAAGATCCTGTCGTGCTCGCACCGCCTCAAGTAAGGCTGTGCGTATGTCACCTAAGGATTGAATTGACGACTGAAGAATCAGACGCCGGGATAATTCAACTGATCTTCGAGCATCCGCGTCTGCGATTGCCTGAGTAGACCTGAGTAAAGACTTAGCCACCTGTTGAGAAACTATGTACTGTGAAAACAGGCGGAAAGCTTTTCCCCTTAGCCTAAATTCTCTGTCTAGGTGAGAAGGGGTAGGGTAATGAATGGTTCCTTTAGTTCACAAAGATTAATCTTAGGGGCAGCTAAAAAGGAAAATAAAGCTGACGGAACTCCGCCGGCAGAACCTACCGGCATTGAGAACCATGAATGTGTATCCTGAGGGATCTGGTGGGAAGATTTAGAAGTGAAAGTGGTTGCAAAGTTTTGAGCCTCTACCTCCCAATCCACCCAAGGTCCTGGTCCTAACTGTCCCACCTTCAACACTGGATTAGCTGTCTCGTCTGTGACGGTCTGTAAATCTAGTTCAGGAGTAATAGCCGACAGAGCCTTAATATCATTAAACCCATCCAGCTTAGACCAGTCTGAAAAAAGTTTTGAAGCTGAGGCAGGGGGTAAAGCAGGCTTAGATGCATAAACAAAATAATCCTGATGATAATAACTAGGTATAGCCTTGATATTTACGTCCAAAACATTACCCAAGGCATCCAATGCCCTTAATTTCTTAGACTTATTTCCCTGGATAAACCACTCACGTGGTACCGGGAGTTCCCCTGACAAGGTAGGCTGGGCAAGCTCTGGCTTAGAGGGGTTCAAAGGGACCCATGACTCGTCTGGCCCATAAAGCAGGGCATAGCTACCTTTCTAAGAGGCGCTTTGTCTAGAGGGGGTGGATTAACATCCGTAATGACCCTGACATTTGACGTAGTGAATGCCGCCGTAGCTGGCTTAGAGCTCCCTGCCGGTGACAGAGTAGGAGGGTTAGGAATCTTAGATAAATCGATTGACGTTATCAGAGGCCGTACCGCAGAACCTGTCAAGGGAGCCCCCAAGTCCATTGTGGGGTTTTCTCGTTGTTGATTAAAGAATTTTGATAGAGCATGAGTAAGTAACCCATCAATTTCTTGTGCTGTAACAAACTGGTTAGGTGCAGAACTTTCAGGTGAATTAGTATTATCATGGGCGGCGTCCAGGCCTGAGCCTGACCCTTGTCCTTCCCTATCTGAAATTAATGACACTTCATCTTGTTCCTCCCGATCCTCCTGAGAAGACCCCGCCGAGGCAGGGGCACCTTGTTTCCAAGATAAATCAGGGATAGAGGATGGGGTCGCCGCGTCCCTGTGGACATCGGCTACTGTGTGACTCGTATGAGTCGGACGTGGATGGTCAGACCCTGGCTGAGCAAACCGCCAAACACCGAGGCTCTGGCCTACGCTCTCTTGAGAGTCTGAAACATTCTCAATTATTGAATATCCTGAACTCTCCATTTCTAGGGTTAAAATATCAATAGGTAAATCTTGTTTAGGGACAGGCGCTTCACTATACTCTGAGGCTGTAACAGAAACATTGTCAGGTGTAGAGGTACGATGAGATGCACTAGACTTAGTAGAATGTCGAGAGGACTTCTTATGGGAATCCTTTTTGGAGGATTTGTGGCTACGGTGTGACCGCGAACTGGACCTAGGTTTGGAAGAATCACCACCATGGCCCCTGGGGGAAGCTTCAGTCTTGCACTTCTTACTAGCCGGGGAAGAGGCCCGACTTGAAGACCGTTGTCTGAGGGGTGACCTTGACCTCGATCTCGCCTGCGACGAGGAGGTGGCTGCCGGGGGAGTAGGCTCTCTCGGGCGTTTAAACGTCTCCACAGACGATACAGAACCCTGGCTAGTCTCTGTCGGCTTAAAACCCCTTACTCTAGAGGTACGTTTAGGGGGAGGGTGCTCTGACAGCAACTTATCCCAAAGTGGGACGTTGTCACATTGAAGTGACTTATGTGCGACAATGGTAGTGTAGGCCGACATTTGTTGTCTGACCTCTCTCAACGCTACCGCCGCGGTCTTGTCATTGTCACACAGGACTTTATTGGTTAATTGGGAGCAAAAGAACAATTACGTGTAACCCAGAGACCCCTTGAACGGTCTAGACATCTAACACACCTTATGCAAAGGGTATGCGCAAAAATTGGGATACCCGCGCAAGTAGGGGTAATGCACAGGGCAAAAACTGGGGTCACATTAGCCATGACAGAGACTGGTGTGAGGAACTACCGCCGGGTCTGTATTGGTCCGCCGGAGCTCAGCTCTGGAAAAATAAAGAAAAATTTCCAGGAATTAATGCTCATAAGGTTAACCCAAGTGTTCGCATACAAGTGTTAATAACCCGCCGGGTAACGGGATGCAAAGACACAGCTAACACATCTCGCCACGCGGCTGGGTAAAAAGAGGCTAAACAAGTCTTCTTAGCTAAGAACATGAAGAATACCCTCTGATATAATGGTCCAGTATGGCACTAATAGTCTGTAGGAGGTGGTGACTGTCTCAAGATTCAATTTTGTAACAAAGCCCCCCCTCATAAAGACGCCGGCCCTTGAAATATTTTAGTAGAATAGCCCAGGGCAGGAATATACGAGATCTGATTTTTTAACGAATTGTCCCAAACGATCGTCGTAAAAATAGAAGGCGGCGATACTGAAAGTATCACCCAATTAAGGTTAATCGAAATTGAATTTGTTTATAAATTCCTTAGTTCCTTTACTTAGGGGCACCCGCCGGGTGTGGAAATCGATTTGGTTAAACCTCACTGATCCTTCAAATGCCGTAAGAGTAAAGGCAGCGATACACAGAGTATCACTCACATGGATTGGTTAACTATAAGAGACCTAAGTCGTTTTATCCCACCCTGCTCAGGTGCACCCGCCGGGTGAGAAGTCTAAAAGTTAACCCCACAAGTTCCTGACCCCACTACTTTGTAAAAGATCGCCGGGGAGGAACGCCTAAACAACAGCTAGGTTTTTCCCCGTGGTTGTCGTAAACCAGGTAGAAAAACCTATAAAAAACGAGTGTTCTCACGAACGTCGTTTCTTTATATATAACTAAATATATATGTAAGGATGGGTACAGCCATCCCGCCGGGAATTATAAAGGAGGCCTGAAACCAGGCACCCACAGAAACGCAGTCCTGGAGAGCCACAGACACCTCCCCTCGCCGGGGAACCAGCCAGTGTTAAAAACCACGTGTGGCCTAACACTGCTCATCGGTCAGGATTTTTCACGGTGAAACCGAGAAAACCCCGCCGGAAGGCAAACCCCACCCTGAACAGACACCATCTGAACAATACGACACGAGGAGAGACACGCACGACTAACCAAGGTCACAACATAATCCGTGGAATTAGCCAATACACAACTAAACCAGGAAACAAATATAGTCCGAGGAATTAGCCAATACACAACTAAAACCCGGATACACATGACACAGTAGGGCATATTTATAAAATAAATAATAACACTAGACATGTGGCAAAGCTACGAGCGGCTGGCTAGGCCTAGGTAGACGGCAAGAAAATAGTTGAAATATAAACACACACTGGAATATCACAACAGGAACCACCGCCAACACACCACCGAAGCGATAACTTCCCACCCCGGGAAGCCTGACACGGACCCAGAAAAAACTTCACTAAGTGAAGAAAAATACGCTGGGAACGTCAGCAAACACACAGCTTACCTCATCAGAAGGATAAAAGGCAGCAATTATTAACGCGTAATGAAAGCCGCCTGCATCACCAACTAAACCAAACTGTGAAAAGTTCACGTGTCCACAACAGGACCACGAGGGTACATCCGAAATAGATGCCCCATACATACGACCCAAAATACATTGCACTGCGGGCAACCAGCCCAGGACACTCCTGCTACGCCTATCCTAACCTTACTCGATACATCCCAGAGTAAACAAATGAGAAAAAACTCACTAGGGACGCCACGAATGCGGAACCAGCGGAGCCTGAAAGGTACGTCCGGGCAGGCTGAGCGCAGAGCAAAAAAGGAGGAATGACGCCTGTTTCAGCGTCTGGTCAGAAATCCACACAAGTACATCCACGATATGATGGAAAGCTTATTGGATAGTTATTCTTATTTTCTTTTTGTTTTTATTTTTTACGAAGTTTTTTCGTAGTGAGAACCCAATTCATAATGACTGAAGCCATGAGTGAGGTCGCGTGCGCTCATGATGAAGGCTCCTCAGTTTTTAAATGCTCTGCGCGGTAGATTCAAACTACGGCGGATTAGTGTTTGAAGAGGATGCCTTATGTAATAGGCATGTTCGTCAATGATGGAGGGGCCACTAATAAATAAAGGTTGGAGAATGTTAGCAATGGAAAAAACAAGGATATTCAGGAGGTATGGTGGAGAGGCTAGGTCGGAAAGGAGTCGAGGAGCATGGGGGGTTAGTGAGAGGGATAGGGTTCAGGGGGCTACGTGGAAGTTTGACCCTAAGTCCCGGGCGTAGGGTGGCATTAGACAGTTGATATTGGTTTGGTTAATGACAGGAAAGTGTTAGCCAAATGCTACCGGGGATGAGCAATACGGGGTAGTATATGAGTCTGGAAAGGATAGAATCATGTGGACTGTTGTGGGGAGAGGGGGTTAACTGTAGTGTGTGCTTGACTGTGGATCAAAGTAGGGAAAAACATGGTGTATTATTACTCGTCAATACGATGGTTATGGATACTGTTATCTGACACTATTTCTTGCTGATCTAGTTGTTCCTGGGAACTGCGTTTTCTATGATATACACCTAAGAAAACGACAGTTCGTAGGGTTAACTTCGGTATTGTTTCGTGGTGAAAATGCGTCGAGACAATGGTAACAGAGGGTTGTATACAATCTCTGGTTGGGTAAGAATTAAGTTACTGCATGGTGGCTAACATCTTCAGTCATTGCTGGCTAGGTCTTACAGGAACATGTTCTATATACACTGGTGTACCCGTCGGTATCATAGTTTCTTATCAATTAGGACATGGGTTTTAACATACTACTTCTCGGATGGAAGAACATAGAATTATTGGTCTTCAGAAACTTAGTCGGCAAGACAAGGTATTTTAAGGGGTGAACATATTACTTCTGGATGGATGAACATACTATAGGTTTGACTCCTGTAAGGAGATAAAGAAAACCTAATATTTAGTAGTGGCCCCGTAATCATTGACGAACATGCCTATTACATAAGGCATCCTCTTCAAACACTAATCCGCCGTAGTTTGAATCTACCGCGCAGAGCATTTAAAATCTGAGGAGCCTTCATCATGAGCGCACGCGACCTCACTCATGGCTTCAGTCATTATGAATTGGGTTCTCACTACGAAAAAACTTCGTAAAAAATAAAAACAAAAAGAAAATAAGAATAACTATCCAATAAGCTTTCCATCATATCGTGGATGTACTTGTGTGGATCTTTGACCAGACGCTGATTCAGGCGTCATTCTTCCTTCACTGACATATCAAGTAAACCAAAATCCTTAATACATCAACGAATGGGAAGGGGATGGTCGGGAGGGCCCCAGTCGTCAATGATTACGGGGCCACTACTAAATATTAGGTTTTCTTTATCTCCTTACAGGAGTCAAACCTATAATTTATTAGTGGCCCCTCCATCATTGACGAACATGCCTGATTTCTAAGACTGGAGGGGGACATTCGTAATCATATCATAACTCTAGCAAAGCAGATAATCAAACAACCACATAGTATTCTTACTTTGAAAATATATTTAAATACGGCGCAGCCCATATATATACAAGAAAGGGGTTCAGGCAGGTGCGTGCTTCAAAGAAGCCTGCTTGACAAAAAAGGGTAACTCTGAAGATTCTGTGAACAGATCTGTAGTTACAAAGGCACCCCACTCAACGAGTGGTGACAAAAATAACAAGTTATAAGTTTACATGTGCACATAATAAACCCCAAAATAATCGTGGAGATAATTTGCAAAAGATCTCCACTGTTTAATACTAAATTGCTTTCACAGCTAAAACTACTATAACAACCCCGTTGTTTTGTACTAACATTGTACTAGCACAATTTCTCGCAGAGAAATTTTCATATCACATTAACCATAAATTGTATCACAGCTCTCACACTCCGGCGGGGTCTAGGGTGTCCTATGTTACACTGACTGCCCCCCCCCCCCCCCCCTTTTTTCCTTGAAAGTAAACAAAAGTGACTGAAGGGCCACCTAGACCCTCTGCCTTAAAGCTATACATGGTAAGGAAGGTTTGTCTAGAGCAACTGACAAGTATCTAGTCAAAAACGTATGATTAGACGCCCACAACTGTGTGGACGAAATATCTTCTACTGAAAAATTCTTCAGGAAACGTAAAGAGGCTGCCCATTTGCGTAAATCGTGGGCCCTACCCACAACGCCGGGATTACTCTCTTTAATGACTTCGACCAGAAGAGAAGCTAATCTCCGTTTCAGTAAGCGTTTACCCGTACTCGCTACCCATAAAGCACCTTGGGGGTTTAGAGGAGCCACTCTCAAATATTTGGTTAGAGCTTGCACTGGACATAGATTATGATGCACCTTTCCCCTTTTTAACGCCGGCACCGTGAACTCAGAAAACACGTGTGCACTGTGCTCATTCTTGGCTACAAATCCCGGGGAAGGTGCAATGTGAATACATTCATTAAGTCTACCAAACCTAAGGCAATTAGGTGTGTTGCTCATCGCCGCCAGCTCAGACACTCTGTTCCCGGTGGCCAAAGCCAAAAGGAATACAGCCTTTTTTAAGAGTAATGCAAAATCTGCAGTATTTTGGTACAGACGAGAGTGAAGTAAAGACAATGCCTTGTCCAGAGACCAAGTAGGCATGAGCTGACGGGGAGGTGGGCGGAGTTTAAAACATGCCCTCATAAAACCTGTTTCCTCCGCCACCGGTATGGAGAGACCTGTAAGGTCTAAAAAGGGCACTCTAATTGCAGTTAAGTGATTTTTTAACGTTACCACAGATAAATGTTTCTGCTCAAACAGATAATTTAAATAATTGAAAACTAATGCTACTGAGGGCACAGTCTGTTCTGTTCTAATGATCCAAGAAGTAAAGGCTTGCCAATGTGATTGATACTGTCGTTTCGTAGACTGAGTATATTGATTTAATAATTTATTGGTCACATCTCTACCGTATGGTGCTAGCCACTTGGCCTCCTGAATGTCCATAATGCAAAAGTCAGCGAGGTCGCTAGGTTGCCAATCGTGTCTAAGTGGAAATACCCGACCGGGAGCGACACCGGGTGCGGGCACCACGTCTTTAATTGCTGGTACCACAACTGCGCCGGCCACAGGGGCGCGACTAGCGAGACTAAGCCTCGATAATCTCGTAGTTTGTTCACTACGTGGCACATTAGTGACGCGTCTGGCGGCGGAAACAGATAGATGGAGCTCCATCTGTTCCAGTCTGTCACTAGGGCGTCTGGCCCCCCTGCCGGCGTTTTCGTCCGGCGGGTGAGGTATAGAGGGAGTTTGTGAGTCTCCTCGGACGCAAACAGATCCACTTGTGGATGGGAGAGCTCTGCAATCATTTGGTTGAAAATGGGTTGCTTGAGCTCCCATTCTACTGTCGTGCTCTGTCTCCGGGACAGAGCGTCTGCCCAGACGTTTGCTACGCCTGGGAGATAAGATGCGTGAAGATAAATGTCTAGTCTGTTGGCTAGAGTAAAAATCTCTTCCGACACGTTTAGCAACTTCCTTGACCTCGTTGACCCCTGTTTCTGAATACAGTGAACTGCGTTCAGATTGTCCATTCTGAAGGCCACCGACTTGCCCCGTAAAGCAGGGCCGTGAGCCTGAAGGAAATACAAGGGGACTAGTAATTCTTTGACATTGATGTGGGAGATTTCTAAGTGGGACCAAAGCCCCTGACCCTGGTGCCCCTGATTTGACTGAAATCCCCAACCTATTGTGCCTGACGCATCCGTGTCTACCCATACCGTTGGCGGAGGAGAGGTCCATGACATTATTGAGTGCAACGTTTCCCTCTTCGCCCAGACCGCTAGTAAGGTGTGGATTAATTTCGGGATGGGCCATAACTTTCCCGCCGGTAAGAGTGGGAAATATTTGTTGCCTTCCAATATTAAACGTTTTACTTTCAACCGGCCCAACATAACAGTTAGTTGAATCCAGTTGAGAGAGCCGACCAGAGACTCCCAGACCCTCCGCGTCGTAGTCAGACTGTGAAGAAACATGAACAGTTTCCTGCGAAACCTGTTGCGATTGTCCACACTCTGACTCAGAGTGAGAGCAGCCGTGTCCCAGACCAGCCCTATCCACTGAATTACTCGTGAGGGAACAAGGTTTGACTTTACCAGATTTACCTTGAACCCTAGAGTTTTGACATGATTTAAAATTATGTTGACATGTTTGATGCATAATTGCTCTGTCTCTGCCACCACCAGCCAGTCGTCTAGGTACCACAACACTCTGATTCCTTGCTTTAACAACGGCATCAGGGCTTGCCGGACTAATTTCGTGAATAATCGAGGTGCCAGGTTCAAACCGAACGGCATCCTTTGAAAAACAAAATTTTGGTGCCTGATCCGTAAGGCCAGAAACCTTTGAAATCTTTTGTTGACCGATACGTGCCAATAGGCGTCTGTCAGGTCTAGGGAACACATCCAACCTCCCGGCGGAAGTGTTAGCCTGATTTGGTGTACTGTTAACATTCGGAATGACTCGTTGTGAATGTGAAGGTTCAGATAAGACAGGTCTACGACCGGTCTCATCTGAACACTGTCCCTTTTGGGAACCAAAAATAGCTTGGACGTGAATACAGGGTAATTTGGGGGGACCGGGATGATGACATTCTTGGCAATCATTTCCTGGACCAGTGACTCCACCTCTAAAGAAACAAAATTCGCCGTTGTCGGCTGACGTAAGCGAGGTCGCCGGAGCCACTGCCAAGTGATGCCTTTGCGTGCCACCATCCGTGCCCAAGTGTTTAACGGCCATGCTTGGTGACACGTTCGGAACGACCCAGTTAGCAGACAAGGGTTCGCCGGCTGTACTACCCTCGGATCCGCCGGCCTTAAGATTGGCACCGGGAGTGAGAGAGACTTTAGTTTTTTGATGGTGGTGGAGTTGGTGGTGGTGGACGCTTCGCCGGCTGGCTGGCGTTGGCCGAAGACGGGCCCTGACCTGGCTTATTATGGCCGCGTCCTCTCTGACCTGAAAACCTACTCTGTCTATGCCTGTACTGACCTTGAGGGGAGGAGGAGGACTTAGGTGGAAGAAAGGGCTTAGATCCCCCCGGCTGAGCCTTAGCGACTGGCCTGGGTTTGGGGAAGTTAAAGGCAGGTTTCTTAGAAGGGGTGGGACTGTGTTTAAAGGCCTGCGCCATATTAAACACCGTTCGCCACACGTCAGGGGACATTAAAGAGGGAGTGAGCACTGGTGACATGACCACCTGATTCGCAATGCGATCAGGCAGTTTTCGGACTAAGGACATTCTGAGGCTTGTCTCGCTCGTACCGCCTCAAGCAAGGCGGTGCGGATGTCACCCAAAGATTGGATCGACGACTGAAGAAGCAGTCGCCGGGACAATTCAACCGATCGTCTGGCATCCGCGTCTGCGATTGCCTGAGTGGACCGGAGCAAAGACTTTGCTACCTGTTGAGACACTATGTATTGAGAGAACAGGCGAAAAGCTTTCCCCCTTAGCCTAAATTCTCGGTCTAGGTGAGTTGGGGTAGGGGTAGTGAAAGGGTCTTTTAGCTCACAAAGATTAATTTTAGGGGCAGCTAAGAAAGCAAACAAAGCTGAAGGGACTCCGCCGGCAGAACACACTGGCATGGAGAACCAAGAATGAGTATCTGGTGGGAAGTTTTGGAAGTAAATGTGGTCGCAAAGTTTTGAGCCTCTGTCTCCCATTCCACCCAAGGTCCTGGACCCAACTGCCCCACCTTCAAGACTGGATTAGCTGCTGCGTCTGTGACGGTTTGCAAATCAAGTTCTGGAGTGAGAGCTGACAGAGTCTTAATGTCATTAAACCCATCAAGCTTAGACCAGTCTGAAAACAATTTTGAAGCTGAGGCAGGGGGTAAAGCTGGCTTAGAAGCATAAACAAAATAGTCCTGGTGATAATAACTAGGTATAGCCTTTATATTGACATCTAGTACATTTCCCAAAGTATCCAAGGCCCTTAATTTCTTAGATTTATTGCCCTGGATGACCCACTCACGCGGTACTGGGAGTTCCCCTGACAAGGTAGGTTGGGCGAGCTCTGGTTTAGTGGGGGTCAAAAGGACCCATGACTCGTCTGGTCCGTAAAGCAAGGGCATAGCTACCTTTCTGAGAGGCGCCTTGTCTAGAGGGGGTGGATTGACATCCGTTATAACCCTTACATTCGAAGTGGTCAATGCCGCCGTAGCAGGCCTAGTAACCACTGATGGTGACAGAGGGGGAGGGTGAGGGATCTGAGTCAAAGCAATAGAAGTCATCAGAGGCCGTACCGTAGAGCTTGTCGTGGGAGCTCCCAAGTCCACTGTGGGAGTTTCCTGTTGTTGGCCAAAACATTTAGATAAAGCATTACTAAGTAGCCCATCAATTTCCTGTGCAGTGACAAATTGACTTGATGATGTACTCACTGGTGAATCATTAATATCCTGCGCGGCGTCTAAGCCTGAACCTGACTCTTGCCCTTCCATATCCGATATCATTGAAACCTCGTCTTTATCATCCTGTCCCTCCTGAGAAGATCCCGCCGAAGCTGGGGTACCTTGTTGCCAAGATAAGTCAGGAATAGAGGATGGGATCGCCGCGTCCCGGTGGACGTCAGCCACTGTGTGAATAGTTTGAGCCGGAAGTGGGTGGTCAGACCCTGGCCGAGAATATCGCCAAACACCGAGGCCTTGGCCTACACTCCCTTGGGAGTCTGAAACACTCTCAATCACTGAGCCCCCTGAACTCTCCAATTCCAGGGTTAAAATGTTAATGGGTAAATCATCTTTAGGTACAGGCACTATACTGGACCCTTGAGACCGAACACAAACTCTGTCTGGGGTAGAGGTACGATGAGAAGCACTAGAAACTGGCGAATGTCGGGAGGCCTTTCTATCATGGGAATCCTTTTTGGAAGATTTATGGCTGCGGTGTGACCGTGAACTACTCTTCGATTTGGAGGATTTATCGCCGTGACCACTGGTGGAACTTTCCGTCTTACTCTTCTTACTCGATGGTGAAGAGGCAAGACTAGGTGGCTGGTGTCTGAGAGGTGACCTAGACCGAGATCTCTCCCGAGACGAGGAGGCTGCCGCCGGGGGTGTAGGCTCTCTTTGACGTTTCGTAGTAGCAGCAGAAGACACAGAACCCTGACCAGTCTCCGCCGGCTTACGACTAGTTACTCGAGAGGAACATTTAGGGGGAGGGTGCTCGAAAAGAAGCCTATCCCAAAGAGGGACGTTGTCACATTGAAGTGACTTATGAGCTACAATCGTAGTATACGCTGACATCTGTTGCCTAACCTCTCGTAAGGCGACCGCTGCGGTCTTATCATTGTCGCGGAGGACCTTGACACTTAATTGGGAGCAAAAGGAACAGTTGCGCATCACCCACAGACCCCTTGAACGGTCTAGACATTTAACACACTTGATGCAAAGAGTGTGCGCAAAAATAGGGATACCGGCACAGGTAGGGGTAATGCATAAAGCAAAAACTGGGGCAAAGGTAGCCATGACAGAGACTGGTGGGGAAAACTACTGCAGGGTCTGTATTGGTCCGCCGGAGCCCAGCTCTGGAAAAAAGAAAATTTCCAGGAATTAATGCTCATAAGGTTAACCCAACATGTTCGCACACACGTGTTAATAACCCGCCGGGTAACGAGACGTAATGACACAACGATCACAGCTCGCTACGCGGCGGGATTCTATAAAGATTTCAGAATATCTAAACATGTCTTAAGAAAGTTAAGAATACCCTCTGACATAATATAAAGGACCAGAATGGCGTTTATAGTCTTTCCGGTGGTGACTGTTTCAAGATTCAATTTTGGAAAACAACCCCCCACAAAGACGCCGGCACCTGAATTATTTAGCAGAATAACACAGGGCAGGCTGATACGAGATCTGATTTCTAACGAATTGTCACAAAAGATCGCCGTAAGTTTGAAGGCGGCGATACAATAACGTATCTCTCAATTAACTGGTTAACGAAATTGAATTGTAAATTCCTTATTTCCTCCTCCCAGGAGCACCCGCCGGGTGTGAAAAATTTGTGAAAAAGATGTTAACCCTAATTGAACCTTCGATCGCCGTAAGTGTGAAGGCGGCGATACATATAGTATCACTAAAATGGATCGGTTAACTAACTGAATGACCAAGTCGTTCATCCCACCCTACCAAGGTGCACCCGCCGGGTGAGATGTCAAAACGTTAACCCCATAAGTTCCTGTCCCCACTTCTTTGTAAAAGATCGCCGGGGAGGAAAGCCCTCAACAACAGCTAGGTTTTTCCTTTGGTTTGTAAAACCGGGTAGAAAAACTTCATAACATATGTCCGCATGAACAATGTTAGATGGGTACAGCCAATCCGCCGGGAATCTTAGGGAGCCTGAAACAGGCACCAACACAGAGACGCAGTCCTGGAGAGCTACAGACACCTCATCGCCGGGGACACAAGCCTGTGTTGAAACCACGTGTGGCCCAACACGGCTTTCGGCCGGGTTTTTCATGGTGTAACCGAGAAAAACCCGCCGGAAAGAACCCACCCCGTTCAGAAACCATCTGAACGCACAGCGGACCCGAGAGAAAGCCAAGCACGACTAGCCTAGGGTCCACACAATAATCCGTGGAATTAGCCAATACACAACTAATCCAGGAAACATACATAGTCCGTGGAATTAGCCAATACACAACTAAACCCGGATACACATGACACAGTAGGACATATTTATAAAATAAACAATAACACTTGTACATGTGGCAAAGCTACGAGCGGCTGGCTAGGCCTAAGTAGACGGCATAAGAAATGTTGAAATATAAACAAAAACACTGGAAATATAACAACAGGAACCACCGCCAACACACCACTGTAGCAAATACTTCCGACAAAGGGAAGACTGACTCGGGACCCAGAAAAAACTTCACTAAGTGAAGAAAAATACGCTGGGAACGTCAGTAAGCAACGCTTACCTCATCAGAAAGATAAAAGGCAGCATAATTAACGCGTAATGAAAGCCGCCTGCATCACAAGCTAACTCAACTGTGAAAAGTTCACATGTCCACAACAGGACCACGAGGGTACATCCGAAATAGATGCCCCAAACACACGACCCAAAATACACTGCACTGCGGGCAACCAGCCCAGGACACTCCTGCTACGCATATCCTAACCTTACTCGATACATCCCGGAGTAAACAAATGAGAAAAAACTCACTAGGGACGCAGCAAATGCGGAACCAGCGGAGCGTGGGGAGACACGTCCGGGCAGGCTGAGCGCAGAGCAGAGAAGGAAGAATGACGCCTGAATCAGCGTCTGGTCAAAGATCCACACAAGTACATCCACGATATGATGGAAAGCTTATTGGATAGTTATTCTTATTTTCTTTTTGTTTTTATTTTTTACGAAGTTTTTTCGTAGTGAGAACCCAATTCATAATGACTGAAGCCATGAGTGAGGTCGCGTGCGCTCATGATGAAGGCTCCTCAGATTTTAAATGCTCTGCGCGGTAGATTCAAACTACGGCGGATTAGTGTTTGAAGAGGATGCCTTATGTAATAGGCATGTTCGTCAATGATGGAGGGGCCACTAATAATATAGATTTATGGCTGTCTGAACTGGTTGGCATTGGCTCAACCTAGGGACAGGGCATGGGTGTATTAAATGAATGTGTATTCATGTTCATCATCATGTAGGTAGAGTCTGGCGGGTAAGAGGGTAGGACACGAACACAAAATAGAGTAGTGTGGACTGTGGGATACGAAGGAGGTGATTGGAAGACGTATAAACAATTGTGGGAAAAGTAAATGGAAGAGATGAACACAATGGCGGATAAAGATAACTAACCTAAGGATTGAATACATAGATTTATGGCTGTCTGAAAATGGTTGGCATTGGCTCAACCTAGGGACAGGGCATGGGGTTTGTTTTAACATGGGAGGAACATACATAGATTTATGAGGCGATTGGTCTTCAGAAACTTAGTCTGGCAAGACAAGGTATTTTAGGGTATGTTGATATTGACATCCTAAACCTAGGGACAGGGCATGGGTGTATTAACTTTAAGGTGTAATGTTCGTCATCATGTAGGCAGAGGTGTAGGACACGAGGGGTAGTGTATATGCGAGGTGTGGGAAAGGTCTGTGTTTAGAAGGGGTAGGCAGGTGTGGTTTGGAGCTGCTTAGCCCTGCGGGCCTCGGCCTGTCTGAACTGGTTGGCTCGGTCACCTGGTCTTTTCATTCTGTGGGCCTTTCTTTCAGGTGTTTCTGTGTGGTGTTCGCTCGTGGCTTCTGTGGTGGGTTTCTCGTTCTGGGGCATTTTACTTCCCTCTCCTTCATTGTAGGTTCGTCCCCGAGCCTCAATGGTGAAGTAAAAAGAAGCATAGTCATGGTGGGTCATTTTGAGGGTATTTAGAAGGTCCCACCAAGCAAGAGAGTGAGGGTCAGGTTTCTATTGAAGGTCAATGTATACCTGTAGGAATGTGTCCTCTGTGTTGTGGAGGGCGGTTGCCCGGGCTTGATGTGGGATTTGTAGATGGGCTAAGCGTCCTGTGGGCGTTTTTACTTTAACTTTTCGTATGAATGGTTTGTAGTTTTCCCCCAAGGGGGTAGGGATGGGGGCAACGAAGGGTGTGGATTGGTTCATGGTGGAGGTCATGTATCGAGTGAGGTGTGTGGGACTGACAGGAGGCCTCTTCAGTGTGGTGAATGGGTTACTAACTGAAGGGGAGGGATTAACGCGTGAAAACGGAGCTGGGGGTGAAGGGGGAATATGAGTCTGGGGTTTTTGGGGTTTTCTTGGGTGGTGTTGTAGGCTGGGAAAATATATTGAGGCAATGTGCAATATCGGTTTAGGTAAGGTACGTGAGGGAGGTGTGTGAGAAAGAGGGGGTGTGTGTGTTGTGTGGCTTGGGTCTTTAGTGTAAGAACGGGGTGTTGTTTTTGTATAACTGTCTTTAAATCTGATGGGTCTGTTGATTATTCTACCTTTGGAGGTCCTGGTGGGAAGGTAGATGTTTGTCGTGGGACTTGAGTCGCTCGACGATGTTTTATATTGAGGGGAAGAACGCTTTACAGGTGGAGGGTATTTAGTGGGGGTGAGGTCAGGGGTTATTTGAGAGGTAGATGCGTGTGGAGGTTTTTGTCGAGTGAGGGTGGTAGGCGGAATGGAAGAGGATTTGGTGGGGGTATGTATGGGGGTTCTCTCAGGGGCGACTTTGTGGGGGGATTCAAGTGGGGGTGTGGAGGTCGGGCCCGTCAATTTGGAGGGGCTTTGGTGAGGAGTTAGTTGCGTGTTAGACGTGGTGTGAGAGGAGGGGTTGGTCGTTGGCATAGTGTATATTTTAGGGGGGGTTGGTTGGGGGTTCGGTGAGATGAGGAGGTTGGTTGATGTGTGGGTGGGGTCGCAGGGATAGTGGAGGGGAAAGGGGTGGATGCGGGGGGGGCTAGATGGGTGGGTAGGGAGTGGAGATTTAATTTGGAGGGTTGGGGGTAGGAACGTGTGTGGGGTGTGTTCTTTGGTGGGGTCGGTGATTTGCTGGTGGTGGAAGTAGGCGGTTTTATGGGAGTTTGGTGGGGGGGTAGATCTAGCAGGTCATTCGGGGTGATGAGGTGGGGGTTGAGAGGGGATGAGGTTGAAGAGGAAGGTATGTGTTTTCGTGGGGGGGTGGGGGTTGTTATTTTTGGAATATAGTTAGAGGGTTTATGGTGTTTACTTGTGATTATTCGTCTTCTTTCCCTTTGTGGAGGAGAATTCGACGAAGAAGAAGAGGAAGAGGACGATAGTGGTCTGGCAGCCCTACGGAACTGGGTTAGCAGGGTGTGTTTTCTGGAGGTTTTAAAAGATTTTAGTCGTGGGCGTAAGTTGTAGCGTGAGGTTACTGAGGTAGATTGTGTGGTGCGGTTGGGTGTGTACTTGGTTTTGGGTGGGGGTGGTGGTTTTCTCACTGTGGTGCCTGGTGGAGGTATGTCAGGGCTAGACGGGAGGGTTTCCGTTGTGGTCGGGGTTGTGGGTGGAGGTTTTCGTACTTGGATAAGTTGGGGAGGTACTTGACTATCGGAAGTGAAGGAAGGTGTCATGGTGGAGGAAGGTGTGATAGTGGGGGCTTGGGGTTTGTGGAGGTTAGTTTGGGGGGTATGTTGAGGAATGATTGGTCGGTTCGGTGCTGGAGGGCTAAGGCCCTTAGGGGTTTGTATGGGAATATTCATAGCCTGAGTGGAAGGGTTAGTAGGGGTGTTTAATTCAGGGTCGGACGTGTGGGGTGGGGTAGTGTCTTGTGGTTTTAGAGGTTTAAACGCTCGGACGAATCTAGTTCGGAACGTGCGAGTCACGCCGTGATAATCGATGGTGACTTGATAGGCATTTGGGACTTGTATGATGGTGTAGGGCCCGACATAGCGAGGGCCTAATTTGTTGGTGACAGGGAGGTTGGCTACCATTACGGTGTCATGGATGGCGAAAGGGTTTTTATCATCGGGGCTATCAGTTTTGGTGTCTTGACAGGTTTGGGCGGTATGGAGGGTGTTTTGCAGATGTTGCAATGGGTCAATTGTGGAGGTGTTGGAGGGGAGGTGAGCGTGATGGTGGAACGGCAGTAACAGGGGGGGGCACGCCGTAAACACGTTCATGAGGGGAAATACCGTCTTCTCGGGGACAGGTGTTCATGCCCCATTGTATCATCTTTAGTTGTGATGGCCAGTCTGAGGTGTTAAGAGCAATCATTTTTGTACGTAACTGGTTGTTGATGGTGCGATGGCTGCGTTCGCATATAGCATTTCCTTGAGGCCAGTACGAGGATGAGTGTTTGATCTTAATACCGCATTGTTGGGTGAACTGGTGCCAAACGTGTCCACTAAACTCGGGGGCATTGTCGGATAGAAGAGCAAGGGGAAGGCCGAATATAGGGAATACTTCTGTGGCAAGCAGTGTGGCGAATGTGCCTGGCTGTGTGGTCTTTAACTGGGCAGGCTATTAAATTTTTTGAATATACGTCAACAAATGTGACGATATAGCGGTTGCCACCGTAAGAAGGAAACGGGCCCATGATGTCGAGGGATAGGACTTGGAACGGTTTGTTGGCAGAAATGGTACCAGCTGGACCTGGGGTGCGTGATCTATCCTTCCCCAATAAACAAGGTTTGCAGGATTCTGTCACTCGTTGTGCAATTTTGGAGGGGTTGGGGGTCCAGTATTGATCTGTGAAGATTTTTAACATCTTCTATTGTCCAAGGTGTATGCCGTTTCCCTCGTGAATGGCAATCATGTAGTCGTGGGCAATGGTGGGGTCTAAGACTATGTGACCGGAGTCTGTGGCAAGTTGATCTCCCCAGCGAGTCAGTTTCCTGAAGACATTTAACGGTATCCAGGGTGGTCTGATTCTTGTTTCCCAAGATTGAATTAGTGAGGGGGCTGAGGGGGAATTATGTTGGTAGATGGGGGTAGATAAAAGCTCAGTGTTTTGTAAGGCGGCTAGGTTGGTGGGGGGGTCTTTTGGTACTGGCAAGCGTGACTGGGCGTCTGCATTGGTGTGAAGTTTGCCTGGACGATACTGTATTGTAAAATCGTAGTCCTCTAGTGTTTCCCTCCAACGTACCAAAATGGCTGAGTTGGTTTCGCACTTACGCAACCATTGCAAAGATTGATGGTCGGTTATTATATCGAGTTTCGCACCCAACACAAATGACCGGAAGTGGCTGAGTGCCCAAATGATCCCTAAGCACTCTCTCTTGGTGGCTGCATAATTCTGTTGTGCTTGGTTGAGGGTGGAGCTGGCATACGCTATCACATATTCCTCTCCGTCTCTGACTTGAGCTAAAACTGCACCAATGGCGTACAGAGATTCGTCGGTATAAAGACGGAAAGGTTTATGGTAATCAGGGAAAGCGACAATAGGGGCTTGGATTAGCTTTTGTTTCAAAGTGTTAAAAGCGAGGTCTCTTTCAGGTGTCCAGGTGAATGGGGTGTCTTTGTAGGTGAGTTGGTGGAGGGGTCTGGCTATGGTGGCAAAGTGGGGGACGAAACGTCTGTAATATGTGGCTAAACCTAGAAAAGAACGTACTCCTTTAACGGTGGTGGGTGGGGGTTGGTATTTGTATGGCTTGAAGTTTCTTTGGGTCTGGTGCAATACCATGTTCAGATATTACGTGGCCGAGGAAATCTACCTTATTTCGGGCAATCTCGCACTTTGAGGGTTTTAATTTCAACCCGGCGGCTCGGATTCTTTGAAGGACTTGTCTCAACCTGAGGAGGTGTTCTTCCCAGGTCCGGTGAGTACACAATAATATCGTCTAGATAGGCTAGGCAGGTTTCCCAGGTTAGGCCATGTAATACCGCTTCCATCAAACGGGAGAAAGTGGCGGGTCCGTTACAGAGGCCAAAAGGTAGGACGTTAAATTCGTAGTGGTGGCCACCACTAGTGGAAAATGCTGTTTTTTCTTGGTCCTCGGCCTTGATAGGCACTTGCCAATACCCTGCTTGCAAGTCGAGGGTAGTGAACCATCTGGATCCGTATAGGGAGTCAAGGGAATCGTCTATTCTGGGTAATGGCGTAGCGTCCTTAATGGTTACGTCATTCAATCTCCTGTAATCGACGCAAAACGGGTTGACCCATCTTTCTTTTTTACTAGGACAACAGGGGAAGACCAGGGACTAATGACGGGGTGGCAATACCGGCCTCTAACATTTCTTGGACTTGGCGTTCCTCTTCCTGGCGTTGTATGGGATTTTTTCTACGGGATGGTTGTCTTATGGGGGGGCCTGTGGTGTTAATGATGTGTTGTTCTACATCGGTCTGTCCGATTTCAGTGGGTTGTTGGGCAAACACGTCACTGAACTCTAGCAATAGGTCGTACATGCTGTGTTTTTGGTGGTCGGATAATGTGTCCGGGAGAGGGGGCAATTGGAGGCTGGTAGGGGTGTCATTAAAATCTATGGGGAGGTCATCAAAAGTTTCGAGGTCTCCTATAATGAGACCTTTTGGTAATGTCAGGGATTCCTCAGAGATATTTGCCACGAGAATGTGGTTGATGCGAGCGGAAATGATGGCGGGTTGTAAGAGGCAAAGATTGGGGTTGGTGGACGTGGTAGTGAGGGAAAATATCATGTGAGTTTGGGGTATGGGTCGAAGGTTAACCCATTTTTGATGGCGGGGGGGAATTTGGCATTTATCTTGAACTACAGCTGGGCTAATGATGGTGGGGGATCGACTGGCGAGCAGGTGCTCGGTACGCATAAAAGGTCACTTTGGTGGGGGTCACGCGGGAGGGGGGGATTAACGGCGCGTGTGGGAGGATCAGCGGGGCGAGGTGTGAGGGATTTAGAAAACGGAATTTGTTGGAGGGACTGTGGAGGGTTGGTGGGGGAAGAGTGAGGTATAGAAGATGGGTTATTGGTGGAGGACTGATGTACTGATTGGTGGTTGTTAGAAGGACGAATTTGGGGAGTTTTGTCGGTGGCAGTGACGGTTTGTTTGGAGTTTATATGGGATTGGTGGGTTTGTCTGTCATGAGAGGGCGAGTCAAGTGTGGGGTTTTGAAGTTTTCTAGGGGTGTGAATTGTGTGGGGGTGGAAGGGAGCTACTGACGGAAAACTGTCACAAGGGGAATTTGGTTGGTTGTGGAATAGCTGGACATTTCTGGGGGCATGGGGGAACATGGGTTGGGTCCCTAGGTCGGCCTTTTCCCTGGAAACACGTGTACATAAATATTTGATAGAATTGTGGTTACATACATCAAGTCTGTCCTGGAAACATGGGAGGATTTATCCTGGACAGATTACGAGAATTGAGGGGATTACCGAGGGGAGTTGCTTGGACTGTCTTCTTTCGTTTGTTGAGGCATTTTTTTTCAACGAATTGAGTGATATTTTGAGAGAACTCGGGGCAAGGGGAGGGGTTAGAAGTTACCTTAGTGCTAGCTGCAACTTGGTAACCCTGACTCAGAGTTTGTTGAGGGGAAAGGTGTTTTTTCTTTTTGTGAATAGGTTTTTGCGTGATTGGTTTGTCAGAGATGGGTTGGATTTTTTTTTTGAATGAGATCAGCCTCTGGCCGCAGTCAACCTGGGCCTGGAGTTTTTGAAGGAGGTCAAGTCCAAGAAACCATCGTAATGTTTACAGTGGGAGGGAAATACTGTGAATGTGTGATAACAACGAGCATGGGGGGCAGGAGTAGTTACTGACAGGGGCAAGTGTCTCCTAGGAGATTTAAGTAGGTATCAGCAGCTGAGATTAGTTCTGCTTTGGTGGTTACAAGGGGCCAAATAGTCGGTGTTGATCATAAAGACTTGTACAAACATGACTTGGCAGCTCCTGTGTCGATTAACAAGCGGACAGGAATGTCCTTGATTTTGGCCATGTAATAAATGGGGGCAGTGCGGTCAGTTATGGCGTCCCCCCCCCGGGCCCTCTTGGGCGGGGGGGACTTTTAAAATCCTGGGGGTCGGGATCTACCTCCTCTGGTGTTTTCTCGGTATCATCTGAGGTCATGATAGGGGCTATTTCTCCGGTGTGCATTTCCTCCATTTCTTCCTCTTGTCCCAACTCCTCTTCATTTACAGAAATGCGAGGAGTAAAGGGGCGAGGTTTGGCAGAGTCACGAATTTGATGGAGGGCACACTGAGCACTACAGGCAGGGAAATCATAGGGGTTGATAATTACTAATGTAGGGTTTTTACTTTGGTAGGTGTTGTAGGTTTTGTTCCGGTTGAAGATTCTGCGTGGCTGGGTAGGTTGGAACCGGGGCCTACTGGGTTGGGGCTTGCCGGAAGGGTAGGTGGGTCTGTTGTGGAAGGATGAGGATGGGTAGGCATTCTTGGAGTTTTGGTGGTCGGGGTGCTGCGGGTGCGTGGGAAACCTCTTTATTACAGCGATTTGGGTGGGTGCTTCTGTGCGCACGGCCAAAATACGTCGGATCGTGATGAGATCTTTTTGATATCCGACGAAATCGTGCACACGGAAATGATCTTTTACTGCTGAGGGCAATAGTGATACAAGGTTGACCAGAATCTGCTGCTCTTGTTGGATTCTGGTCAATGTGGGGAAAGAAACTTTTATATGTTGGGCGATCTTATTCACTGTGGCATCTAGATCGCCTTCGAATTTAGTGTCTTGGATACGGGTGTGGGCCACGAAAACGCCCAACGAAGGCTTAATGGCTTCTATCACTATTGGGCGAAATTCGTCCCATGTGAGAGCAGGGTGCACTTGGTACGCAACCAGGGAAACGGCTTTTCCCAGGTGCGTTAATGTCACGGCTATCTTTTCTGCGTCCGTGGTATAAACTAGGTCAAGTACGGGTTTCACTATGTCCATGAACGTGTGTTTCTCGTAAGTTTCTCCATCATAATGTGGGATGGGAATGTGAGAACGGTGCGCCATGATGTTATCGTGTTCTGGCTGTTCCAAACTTGCAATGTAATGCAACCTTTTATCCGAATCAAGAACCACCGCTGCCGCCAATGTTATGCCCTGTTTTTCTACAGGATTAACTTGGGTAATGTGAGTTCTAACTGACTGGGTATATAAGGCTGCATGCACAATACAAGGTATGAGGAATAGAGAACACAAAATAAACACACGGTAACAAGACACACGATCACGTTTATTGAAGATGAAGCATAAGAAGGTATGAATACTCGTACAAGACAAATGATAGAAATGAACAACTAGCATTAGTGGATCTGGATGGAGCCTAGTCTCCCACTTCCAACGTTCAGGTATACTCTTCTGATCACTGGCTTGGTTCGCAAGTTTATATACTGGAAGACATCAATGTTACTTATAGATTCAATTTCACTAATTAGATTTATTACTGGCAGTTCTGGTGCACAAGTAGTAGTTCACAGACTAGAATTAGACACGCGTATTTTTAGAGCACGGAATTCTAGTAACCTCAGGGGGGTACTGATCTAAGTTTTATATTCTTATAGCAGAATACGGAGAACACAAATCAGTGGGCGAACGTTAGATATCACTAGGGTTTTACTTCTATGTAATAATATCTGAATAGGGGTAATTACGAGAGTTAATGTCGCCTGTTAATTAATGAACACTGATACGCTTAGCACTCCCAATAGAATGGTTGTATATGAATTATACTGGGGCAAAGATATAGCCACTTCATAGAAAGATTAATAAGTGAGTCTCTAATTAGTACTGTAACACGGTAGTACTAATAAAGTGAATCTTGGGGTAGTATTTGGTTGTCTGGTCCTGGTTATCTTGCGTCCGTGATGTTGGGGGCTAACGACTGGTTCCGCAGCCGTCCAGGGGGTCCATATGTAGGAAGTTCTCAAGACGGATCTCTGGCGATCGTTGCTGGCTACACGCTTATATACCCACTGGTGTGTGAAGGTTATAAGGTGCACGTAGATTTCTTGTACGTGGACAGATGCTTCTATCTCAAATCTGCCACGGAGTCCTGCCGGCTCTGGAACTCAAATCTCAGGAACAACACAAGGGCAGAGCTAGAGGTCAACTTAAGGGGGCCAGCCACTGGTTGGTGTCTATCTTTCAACTGATTTTACTGGGGGCGGGAGCTGGGTTTATAGGCTCGGTTTTGGACCCTGTAGGCCATAGGGATCTCGAGTCTTATGGAATTATTTGAGCTCTCAATAGATACGGGGACTAGGTAAGGTGGTGATTACTGTTGTGGCACATGGCTATAGGGAGCCTTCATAATGTGATATAACTGAGCCTTAGTAAGAGGTACTATTTTGGCTATACTGGAAGTATTGAGGGGAGGGAGACTGGATCTACTTTGCGAGGAGGACTGGGACAACTGTGATAGGAGCGTCTCTCTTATATTGCTCAGTCTTCATTCTATGGTATAGCTGAGGTGCTAATTTGATTATCCGAGTATGCAAGAAATGTGAATGGGTTATTGTGGGTTAATAGAGGTTAGTAACGGGGTTAGTCATGCATGGTTAGTTCCATTGATAGGAAGATGCCCTGTGCTACATGGCAATGCCCCGGAAGCCCCCCCTCCAAAATAAAAAAACAGGGGTCAGGTATGACCTGCCGCAGGGGTGGGGGTACTCCCTCCTCGGGTGGGTAAAAAAAGGGGGGGTGCGCGCCCTCGCTCTCTGTGATGGTCGTGTCCGGCGGCTGTGGCTAGGGGCTTGCCATATCACAATTGTTTGTAATAACCCTCTGTTTATGAAGACAGATGTGGGTGTTCGTACATAACAAAACCGAAGGTGCCTTGACTAGCTGGTTTAAATCGGTTGGGTTTTTAATTGCATGGTTTTGCTGGAATGTTGGTGGAAGACTGGGTTGCTCAACATCTGGCCACATTTTATCTGGAAGTATGGCAATAGAATGGTGGTAGTCACGGTTGGCGAGGGGCGCGCGATGCCACGCACTGAGCGAGTGTCATTTGGTTGTACAGGGTTGATGAATGGTATGGTTTGGAGGGAAGAGATGGCATGCAAAGGGTTAGTAAAGTTCTAATGTTGTTCCGTTCCTACTAAGGGAAGGGTAGGCCTGGATAGGAGTCGATATATAAAATTTGGAGAGAATGTTAGCAGACGGAGAAACAAAATCAAGGATATTCAGGAGGTATGGTGGAGAGGCTAAGGTCGGAAAAGGAGTTTTTAGAGTCGATAGCGTGGGGGGTTAATGAGAGGGAGAGGGTTCAGGGGGCTACGTGGAAGTTTGCCCTTAAGGTCTTCCGGGCATAGGGGTGGCATTAGACTACAAGATTTGATATTGGAGTTTCGGTGGTTAATGACAGGGAAAGTAGGTTAGCCAAATGTAACCGGGGGATGAGCAATACGGTGTGGTATATGAGTCTGGCAAGGATAGAATCATGTGGACTGTGGGGCTGGGGGGAAGAGGGGGTTAACTGTAGGTGTGTTGCTTGACTGTGGATCAAGT